>JAPKLW010000083.1:265666-290572 GCA_026898455.1 Plectranthus barbatus
TGATTGCCCTTGAAATACATCACCCTAGAAAAAGCCATGTCTCGTGAGGCCACGTTCTGTAGTTTCAACTTATTTTTATCCCAATACCCGCCTGCATTCAAATAATCTTTCATATGACTGGTCATCTTTCTCAATTCTACAAAAACATCTTGCAAAATCCTGGCGCGGTCATGAGAATCATAGGGGTCAATCATCATGGCAGTCCATGTCTGGATGTTCATATGCACAGTATACCAAACACCTCGAACATAACAGGGTACAATGAACTACAAAGCAAAGTAAATATATTAATAATTGATGCATAAAGACAATATCCAAATACATTATAGAAACTAACCGTATCTGCCTCGGTCCAATCCAAAGCTGTAGTGCAATCAGTACCATTGATGAACTCCAATAGAGCTCGTGATTCCTGAGGCCTCGGTCCCTGCCTACTTACCCGATAATCTCTTTTCATTAAGTCCTACAAAACATTAAACACCAAAAATATCAATATAAACGATATTGAAAATTTGATAATTAGAATTACGAAAAATACTTACGAAGAATTGAGGTCGCAGAATCCGAACCCTTTGTTGAAGCTGATAGTAACTCCTCTGCAGTGACTGGACGTAGCAATCGATGACCTCCCTGATCACCACCCTGATCACCGTGATCACCTCCCTCATCACCCCCATCAGCACCCTCATCACCACCCTCATCACCACCCTGATCACGACCCTCATCACCACCCTGAGAATGAGACTGTGCCCCAAAAACCTCCCTGATCACCACCCTGATCACCGTGATCACCTCCCTCATCACCCCCATCAGCACCCTGATCACGACCCTCATCACCACCCTGATCATGACCCTCGTCACCACCCCTTTGTCCTCCAGACCCCTGTCCTATAGAAATGCTCTGTGATCGACGATCACCTCTCTGTCCAACAGGACGTACTGGATTTTCTGGTCGTCGGAAGTTAACACTTAGGGACTCCTCCGACTGAGAAGAAGTGTAGTAGAAAAGCTCTTGTTCATACGGAAATGGGATTAGGTTGGCGAAAACTTGAATCTACAATAAAATAAAAGACAATTAGAAAATTTGTTAGTTTACAAATAAGTAATTTAGATAAATGCATATGCTCCCCACGGAAATTGGTTCCAACTAGTCCAATTATCTACCAAAACAAAGACCCAACTCTCGATCTTACGTTTTTCAGAAAACCCTAACACAAAGCTCCACATGGCTAATATGTTGGCCACTCTCAAATACAATTCATGATTATTCTGGTGAACTAAACCAGCCTTAAATTTGTTTAATAACTGCTTAGCTGTGATAGATTGACCATTACAGAACAACCTATACACCGACGAATCAGAAGGATCATGATCAGCACATGGATCAAAATGAGTGGGTCCAAATGTCAAACCGGTCACTAGTGCAAACTCACCCACCCCTAAAGAAATAGTCTGCCCACCAATATGAAACCTTAAAGCTTTTGGGTCGGGACTTGTAATTTGGTAACTTAACAGTTGCAGTAATGGCTGCGAGGCACTAGGTCCATTTTTTTTCCACATTAACAAATTTCCAAATGGGCCATTCATAAAACTAGTAACCAAATTATCACCCCCTATTGAATACAACATGTCACTAATAGTCTCTATTGTCGTAACCTTAGTGCATAAATTAATCTTACAAGTAACATTACGTAAAGCGGGTCTAATAAATTCAACCTGCACAAAATCATTACAAAATAATCAAAAATCAACCTAATGTTCAATTCCAAAACAACATATCCTCAATCTTAATTTCCAAAGCAACATAAACAATTGTACTAGCATAAATAGCAACAATCATACTCATTTTCACTTCCAAATCAACATACAAATGGAGAGAGAAACAAATTTCATGCAAAATTTTTGAATTTAAGGCCAAAATTTCAACAAAATTTAACATAAAGATTAAGAATAAACAATCAAAATAAAGGTAGAAATGGAGAAAAACAAACTGACCTCATCCATTTCTTCAAAAAAACCGATGCCGACTTCGAAAATTGGTGGAGGTTGCCGACTAAGATTGGGGGAAAAATGGTGAAGAATGGGAAAGAATGGGGAAGATGGGGATGCTTCGTGAGTGAAAATGAAAGGGGAGGAACTCAAACCAATAATACAAGTGAGTCAAAAAAAAAAAAAAAAAAAGAAAAACCGGTCGGCACCGTCCGGACCGGCGGTCGGCACCGTGCCTGACACGGTCGGCACCGTGACGGTGCCGACTCCAGCTCTTTTTCTTGTTTTTTCCCGGTCGGCACCATATACTTTATATATTCTCTCATTTTTTTTATTTTTTTTTGGAGTAGGGATGGGATAAGACAACATATTTGTGTTTTCAAAAAAAATTTGGTTTGAATTTTACAACTTTTTCACAAAAGTTTTCAACAAGATTCGAAAACATGTCAGAAAAATGTACTTTGGGGTATTTCTTGGATGATTTCATAAGATGGGGCATTTTTTAGATGTAAGATAAGGAAATGGGGTATTTCAGATTTTTTCTCTAAAAATACTCATATTGTACTTTCATTTATGAATTACATCAAAACGAGTTAACATCGTTAATTATTTATGATTCAACAAATAAAATACTACTTGATATCTATTAGGAAGTATTCTTACCTATGTGTTGTTTTGATGTATCAAAAGAATATATAATAATCATCAATTTATAATGTTTTTATATTAGTTTAGTAAGTACAAATTTGTAATGTTTTGTTAGGATGTCTATTAAGTTGTAGGGAACTGATGAAGTTGATTGAGACAAACTGGATCAGAATCTTAATCACCCCTTTGGAACATATAGAAGAAACTGGATCATAGTCTTAAACTGACAAATTAAAGTAAAGAATCATTAAAGATCAGTTTTTAAGAATGAAAATTCCTTAAAGACTGAAGTTATGTTAATCAGTTCAAATTTTTCGGACTGACAAAACTATTCTGACATAAAAGCAGCATGTCGACATCCTGCGTCAGAGAAGGACAAAGCAGGTACTTTATGAAAAATACACTGCCCCTGTAAAAAAAAGAGACGCCTTAGATTGGACATTGCTCAATCCGTCTATAAATGGCTACAAATTTGAAACGCTCCTACCTCGTCTATAAATAGATGAAGCGCTCTGAGTGAAAGAAATAGAAACTCAAAGAAAGCAATGATACTCTGCGCAAGTGAAAATTCGAAGTATTTTTATCATCACGACTAAAATTTAGTCAACTGCGTGTCATCATTTGAACACGAGACTCATAGATTTCTCAGCTAGAGTTATTTTTTGGTGTTCTTTCCTTCCAAGAAAGAACACAACAGTCACTGTATCTCTAACAGTGATTATCACGGGTGTCTAGCCAATCAGTACGATAGTTCGGGAGGAACTATAAAGCTTTCAACATCTAGAGGAGGAGGATGTGTGGTGTGCTCACACTCCAAGTCTGCGAAGCCGAAGGAACCAGAGGCCTGCACGAGTGAGCTAGTGGACTGGTAGACATTGGCATCTACCAGCTACCAACTAAGGCTTAATGAATTTCCAGACATTGGTTTGAAGAGAGGATGCAAGACTTATTGTCCGAACCTCTATAAATCCTTTGCTCTTTACTGCTTTTTACTTTCTTGCAAGGATTTTGAAACTCAACACATTTTAGTGTTGTAGTATACTCGAACTGAACTTAAAATTCAAACTTATTAACAAACGGTTTTACAGAAACACAATCTGGTCAAGAACAACCTGTTTGTGAGTGCAATTTATTTTTAAAATTTTCGCTGTGTATCAAACTTACTCTGATCTCGGGACCAACAACGTTCTACTTGGCAAATAAAAATATGATTCAGCAGTTAACGCTACTTGGCATCCCATGTGGTAAATAAAAAAGATGTCGTTTTATCGTTTCTTCTCCACGACTTTTCGAACAAGTGGTTAAAAAACTAACTCCACGTTAGAATATTTGTGAAGTTGCCAACGTTTTTAACATGATGATAAAACGAAGTTATTTTGATTAGTCACGTTAGATACCATGTGACGTTAAGTAAAGATTGAAATATTATTAACTGACTGCATTATATTAAAATATTTTCCCAACATTATCAATAATTTAAGGTATTAACTTATTAGGCCTCTCCAACATCCTAGTTGATTCACTTACTTGGCTGATGTGATCTTAAAATGTGTTGGAATTTTCAAACTTAGTATATATGCTTCCTTTAAACAACCTACGGCAGTTGGACAACTCAACCTTGAAACCTTACGTTTGATTCCTCTCTTAAAGTTTGGATTTTTTCCAAAAATATTCACTCGTAGTTCTTCCTATCACAACAAGGATTACGTAATTTTTTAATATATAACAAATTTTGAGCAACATATATATTTTAAAATACAAACTTCTGTAATTATTCTATATATATAATTTCAACTCGTTAGCATCAATACAAAGGCACAGATACTGTAATAAATCTTCCATAACGGCTAGCTAACGAGATCTTTTATTTCACCATGATGCTTCATATATATATATATATATATATATATTAGGCTCTACGGCATCCTGTGCCGTTTTCACGGTGGCAATTATAATATATGGCCGCCACCGGCGAGCCAAGGCCATAAAGCTGAGAGAAATCTCTTATTTTGAAGTTCTGCCGCATCACCGGCGTGACGACCGCCTGCCGCCCGCCCGGCTGCCGGAAAAGCGCCAGAACAATGCGGTGGATGCCCATCACCGGCTGAGGACTGTCGTAGCTCACTATTTCTCTCCCTGCATACACATATTAATATGAATATACAAATTACTCCCTCTGTCCCGCCCAGTGGCGTATCCAGAAATATAAAATTGGGGGTACAATATATAAATATATTAAATTGAAGGTACATTATGTAAAAATATATATATAAATATTATGTAAAAATATTATAAATAATAGTACAGATATATAAATTTATAAAGGAAAAAATTTCATTTTGGGTACACCAAAAGACCCCCTACATACGCCACTGGTCCCGCCAGATTAGTCCATATTTCCATTTTCGTCTGTCCCACCAGATTAGTCCACTTTCCTAAAATGGAAAAAAATCTCCTCACATCAATAAAATATTAATTCCACTACACTCACAAACATTGGTTTCTGTGCCGAAACCAAATTGGACTAATCTAATGGGACGGAGGGATTATATTCTTTAAATAACAAATTAATATATGCAATTTTAGTACATGAGTAAATTGGCTCACCGAAGCTAGCTTCTGTGTTTCCTGGGATGTCCGTAACCAACCTACGTTTATATTAATATGCATGGTAAAGTATTTGATATATAAATGAAAATGGATAAATAATTTAGCTATATATTTATATTTAATCTCAAATATTCAAATTATTTTATCTAGAGAATGAGATGGATAAATATATAGATATAAATATATTTTTTTTGTGCAGTGACGAACCAGTGCAAGTACTCCTTAAGGTGTGGATCACTTGGGCTTGGTGCATCAGCATCTACCATCACCTGCAAAAAAATCATAATCAATATTAATCATCAATCAATTTATAATTATAGCAAAATGCATAAAAATCTATACACTAAAGTTATTCTAAAAAAATACATAAATCTCATACAAATATCATATAAATTTATTACAAAAAAAATAAAAAATAAAAAAAATCTTTGATTAGGGGAGCTGAAGCCCACCAAACCCTTAATAGATACACAAATGCATATATACAAACCCACAAGCTTATACTCCCTCCGTCCCGGTGAAGTAGTCCATTTTCTTTTCGGCACGAGAATTAAGGGTTGTGAGTGTAGTTAAATTAATATTTTATTGGTGAGTGTGAAAAAGGTTGTCATTTTAGGAAAATGAGACTATTCTATGGGACAAACAAAAAAGGAAAGTGAGACTACTTCAATGGGACGGAAGGAGTAATATTCTTTCGTTTTAATTATTATGGACTTTATTAACATTATCGACATTAATGATTAATTCAGTCTATATATAATATTTATCATCAGTAGTAAAACTAACCAGAACATAGTTCACTCTAATAAAGCATTTATACAAAATAGTTGAAAAGGGACAACCCTAAATCATAGTAATCAAATTAATATTAGTTAACAAAGTAATATATATACTAAAAACAATCATAAAGCCTAGCTAGCTGCATTTATAAGCCACATGTAATTGTAAAATTAACTAAGATTTCAGAAAAAGGTAGGAAACTTAATAGGATCACTAATCAAGGTAAACATAGTATCTCCTTTGCTAATTAAAGTAATACATATACACATTTCATATATATATATATATATATATATATATATATATAAAATCTAAGAGCCAAGACGATTCAACACATATTATATACTTGCATATGTAATTGTAAAATTAACTAAGGTTCCAAAAAGATAGGAAATTTAATAGGAATTACAACCATGGTAAACATAGTATCTCCTTTACTAAATAAAGTAATACATATGCATTATATATATAAAAATAAATACTGATACGATCTTCATCTTCGCTGTGTGCATAAGAATTACAATCCAAGAACAAAGTTGATTCAACGCATATATTCAATACTTGCATATATAATCCACCTGTAATTGTAAAATTAACTAAGACTCCAGAAAAGGATATGAAATTTAATAGGAATCACAACCCATGGTAAACATAGTATCTCCTTTACAAAATAAAGTAATACACATGCACATTCAAAAAATATATATATTAATACTGATATGATCCTCATCCTCGCCGTGTGCATAAGAATCATAATCCAAGAACAAAGTTGATTCAACGCATATATTATAAAATTGCATATATAATCCACCTAATAGTAAAATTAACTAAGACTCCAAAAAAGGATATGAAATTTAAAAAGAATCACAACCCATGGTAAAACATAGTATCTCCTTTACTAAATAAAGTAATACATATGCACATTTAAATATATATATATATATATATATATTAATACTGATACGATCCTCATCCTCACTGTGTGCATAAGAATCATAACGCATAAATTATAAACTTACAAGAGTATAGAGGGTCCGAAAATCATCAACCCCTCCGAAAACCTCAACCCTGGGACGGGCGACAACCTGGGAAGGTTTGAAACGAGAGCCGCTGATGATGATCTTGCCGTTACTACTCGCTCGAATCTCGACCGTGGCCGTGAACGGGTCCAACACATCTCCGACGACGTTGCTCACCACTAGCGGGTTCCTACTGATCTCTCTCATCATTCTTGAAAATCACATGAAACCTTGAATGTTTGTCTTCATGCACTATTCATTATTTATTTAATTATTTATACTAGGTTTCCTAACTAGGGCATCATCGTACGTGCCAATGAGTCGCGAGAGGAATTGGATTCTTCGTTGTACGACTCTACTGCATTAATTTTATTGGTATCTTGTATTCTCAATCTATAGATATTCAACACGTATGTATATATATCTGTAAACTTAATTGTGAGAAGATTGATTGGTTATTTTTTTTTCCTTTTAATTTCCTCTATTTTGATATACATATACATAGAGGATGCATCATGTAAAGAAAAAATCCCCCTGTGAGAAAAAAGAATGAATTGTGTCCATCAGATCTAAAAAAATTAATGGTTGATATTGAATCAAGCAACAACTAAAACGCAATCAAGCAACAAAATAATCAAGCAATAACTAAAGCACAATCATGCAACATTGCAATCAAGCAACAACCTGAATACAATCAAGCAATGTCCTAAATGCAATCAAACATCTTTCTCACTTTCTCACGTTAAGAGTTTTTTCACTGGATCCGCTCCCCGTATATATATATATATATAATGTATGGTTGCATCAACAACTATCATGTGGACAGTGGACCTGCAGATTCTCATTCTTATATAAAGGTAGGCGGCGACAACGCCAAAATAATTTTTATGATATTTTTTTTCGATATTTTACGTTTCATATATTTAATTTTTTATTATTAAACGGAAAATACATGTCCACTATCAAGTTTTTCAACCTACTTTCTGATCACTAAGTTATAGAACAGTGACAAATAAATTTATAAGTTTACTATAAGGTAGTCGAATCCACAGAGATTGTACAACGAAATTATTCTATGTACTAGCCATAGTTTCAAATCATAGTTGTTTGAGTAAATCAGAAATTGGAATTTTGGTTTGGAATTTAAAGATAACAATGCAGAAAAGTAAAGGGTTTTGAAAAAAGAATTTAAAGATACAAATTCTAGGGCAGATATAATATGCAAAATTCATCAACTCAGCAATGAAGAATAAATTAGATTCAAATGGATAATATTCCTTGGTTAGGTACAATTAAACCCTAGATTACTAATATGTGACTATCTTCTCTCGGTCTCAAGAACACAAATTAGCCAATCCCAATAATTATCAGATTTTAATCCTACAATTAATTCTTCCTTTTGAGACAAAAAATAATTGCATTCAATATATCCCAAATTCTTTCTTTTCGATCAACGAAAGATTATTGTATTGTCAACAATTTAAGTTTGCAAATTATTTTTTTTTGATTAAAATGTTTAACACAATAATTCATTGTGTCCGACTTAAATTTCCGACACTACAATAAGCTTTTCGTTGATGAAAAAAAAGGATTGGGATATATTTGAGCAGTTTTAAAAAATTTGAATATTTACTGAAATATCTAAATAATTTGAAATAAATTTGAAAAAACCTGCATTGTTCAAAATACATTTAAACCTTTTCCCTCATTATTATTTTTGTTTTGTTTCAACTTTTTAAATTTTCCCTAATCTATTCGTTATCTCACAATTCATTTTATTTTTATATTCAATATTTTTCTAGTTATATTATAAATATATATATAAGTTTGGACATGCCCACTTGTGTACGTATATTCCTTTTCTTTCCAACTTATCTTCTTCGTCTTCCTGTTTTCTTACACTCAGAGTCGAGGTTTAACTCAAGTTGGGCAACTAATTTAAGGATATTCAAGAGCGACACATGACCCTAGATTCTCCAATGACCATGACACTTTAATTTGTTTTTCTTTCTCTGCAAGTGGTAAACTATATGCTATAATACATTTTCCTCTTTCTTTTCTTCTTTTTTCTGCAAGTGGTTAGTCTGGTCAGCTTATAGTGCATGCAAACGATTCTAAGATCTGCCTTTGTGTCTGGGAGGAAACAACCAGATCTTGTAAGAAAGAAACATCAAATCATACAATATATATATATAGGGTAGTGATCAAGTGAGAATAGGAGTTGCTATGAGAAATAAGAATAAATCTCGCGCATCCATCTCATCAAATCGACGAACAGTATTCATTCTCAGCATATTGAAAAACGCGGCATTTTTGCCCCAATATCGTGCAGTTTTAGTCTTTAAAGGCTAAAACTGTAAAAATACTCAAACACAAACAGCAACCTGCATTTTAAGCCCGATTTACTTCATTTTTAGCCCGATTTACTTCATTTTTACATAAATACGAATTGAAAAAAAATTAAACATCTTCTTCTTCAAAGCAACAACACGAGCGTAGTCTCTATAAAACTCAATACCAACATCAACAGTTCTTAAAACTATGCCCTTAAAATGCTTTATCTTATTAACACACTTTGGAATAAATGAACATGTAAGATACAAAAATGCACAAAGTTAACACTAAAGATGCACAATATAATAGAAAAAATGAACGTCGATCTGAATAAAACAAATTTTTTAAAACTATATTCATGCATAATTAACAACGTCGAGACCGAATACGAATTCGAAATCCAGAAACAAAGAAAAAAATCTAATCGACAAAAGAAATATAAATCAATTCGAACAAAGGAAGAAGAAATCAAATCGCGCGAAGAAAGGAATAAAAAATCTAATGAGATACATTTCAGATTTAAAAAAAAGCTAAAATTACAAAAATAACCTTAATTTTGCAAAACTGCAGGATAATCGAGGAAAACTGCACACGGAGTAAAATAGATCATGAGCGTTGAAATCACAAAATCAAAGGCTAAGATTTATTCTTATTTCTCATACTAAAAACTATTCTCATATGATCACCCTTTGTGTCTGGGAAGAAACAACCAAATTTGTAAGAAAGAAACATCAAATCATACAATATATATATATATATATATATATATATATATATATATGGTGCATCCTAGGTTGAACTCATCTTCCTGAATGAACTATGAACTTTCATTGTTGTGTGTATAATTGATCATTATTTTATGTATAATATATCATTACAGTATCATATAAACTAAAATGATCAATTACACACACAACAATGAAGTATCATAATTAAGTACTATAATGAACTATCATATAAACTACAATGATCATTTAAACTAGGGGTGTACGCGGTCCTGTTTGGCCGGTTTGAGGGTCGAAGTTTCGGCCAAACCAAATAATACGGTTTGAGATATTTACAAACCAAACCGGCCAAATTAATCTTTCAAACCAAACCAAACCAAACCAAATAAAACGGTTTGGTCCGGCCGGTTTGGCGGTTTGAAGCGAACAAGGTCGAAAAATCTTGAATTTTTTTATTTTGCATTAATTTATTTGAAAAAAAAACAAAACAAACAAAAAAAATTAATATAACCTCACCGGCGACGGAATGAGGCGACAGCGGCAGGGCTGGTGGGCGAGGGGGAGCGCCGCTGGTGCAGGGCTGGAGCGCCGCTGGTGCAGGGCTGGAACGCCGCTGGTGCAGGGCTGGAGCGGTGCTGGTGCAGGTCTGGAAAGCCGCTGGTGCAGGGCTGGAGCGCCGCTGGTGCAGGGCGAGGGTAGTGCCGCCGGTGTAGGGCGAGGGTAGCGCTGCCGGAGGAGGAAGATAATGGAGGATGAAGATTACGACGATGAAGAATGAAGATTACGGATGAGTGGAAACGAAAAAAAATAAGTAATAAGGTTTAGGGTTTACAAAATAATAAATAAACATACAAAATAAAAAAAATACAGCAAAATTTGAATTATAAATAATAGATAAAAAATACAAAACAAAAAAATACAGCAAAGGGAATCGAACATGCGCCCTCACAACAATACAAAGACTTATTCACACCAAACAGCCACTGAACTACATTACATCTCTATATAAAATATGTCTTTAATAGTATTTATATATACGGTTCGGTCCGACCGAAATGGCCGGTTTGCCAGAACAAACCGTCGGCCGAACCGTTTCATACGGTTTCAAAATCTAAAACCGGCCGGCCGTTTTTTAGGATCCTCAAACCGGCCGAACCGGCCAAATTACCTTGGTTCGGCCGGTTTGGCCGGTTTCGGCCAACTTGTGTACACCCCTAATTTAAACACACAATAATGAAAAGTTCATAGTTCATTCACAACATTTAGTTCGGATTTGAACACAACTATATATATATATATGGAGCAGATTCAATTAGAAATGTTTTAACGTGAGAAAGTGAAAAAGATGTTTGATTGTGTTCATGAAGTTGCTTGATTGTATTCAGGTCGTTGCTTGGTTGTGTTTTAGTTGTTGCTTGATTGTGTTTTAGCTGTTGCTTCTTTTAATATAAACCATTGATTTTTTCAGATCTAATGGATATGATTCATTCTTTTTCCTTACATGGGGTTTGTTTTTTACATGATCTCTCCTCTCTCTATATATTATATGAATAGCATCAAATCAAACCTATGGAAAGAAGATAATATATATAAGATCTGTCTTAACCTTAACATTTTCATCGATGTCGCATCGTGTTCTGCAACGGGGGCGATTACAGACATTGCGTAAAGTTCGACTATTTTCGATATCGACACTTATAAAATAAAAACATGTAAAAAACAAAAATTTGAAATTCTTTGTGGGGTTCCAGCCCCATGAAGCTGGCTTTGCGAGTGTTCTCAACCACACACTCCACACAACGTTTTCAGGTGTTTGTTTGTTTGTTTGTTTTTTTTTTTAAAAAAAAATTAATTTTATTATTATTTTTAAATAATTAAAAACAAAATATAGATTGTATCATATTCTAGGGGTTTCATACGATATGTAATTTTTTAGTATTAGTTTCGAGGACTTAGTTACAACGTCTAGGGTTTTATTTATTATAGTATTCCAATTTTGGAGTTTCATTTCACTAGTTTAATTATGGATTTAGAATTTAAAAGATGAATTTTCAATTTAAGACTTGAAAGATCATACAATTCTCAATCCAGAACCTAATATTGAAGTCTTCAATTGAGAATTATCGTGATCTTTGAGGTTATGAATTGAGAATTAAACTATTTTGAATACAGAACCTGATATTTGAGACTTAAAAGATTATACAATTATTAATTCAACACCTGATATTGAAGTCTTCAATTGAGAATTTTCATGATCTTTGAGGATCTGAATTGAGAACTAAACTATCTTTCGAGTCTCGGTGATAATACTCATAATCTTAATTAGGCGAATTATCAATTCAGGACCCGAAAGATGATTTGTCAATCCAGTACCGAAAGATCAAACTATTTTCAATCTAGGACCTGATATTGAGGTCCTAGATTGAGAGTTATATGATCTTTCAGATCTTGAATTGAGAATTTTTGTGATATTTCAGATCCTGAATTGAGAATTAATCTTTTAGGTCCTGAATCAATAATTAAATTATCTTTCGGGTCCTGAATTGATAAAACTCGTTTTTAACAATTAGGGTTTACATTTTAAGAGGTCTAGCCTCTAAATTAACTTTATATTATCTAGGCCCATAAAAAAATCGGTCTAAGTAAAATGTTCAATATTCAAGTAGTATAAATTAGGCCCAAAGCCCGGCCCGTATCTTTCGAGCCCATTACTATGGGCCCAACAATTAGAATTGATAAATTTGTGTATAAATTTACGAGCCCGTTGGTTGGGCTCAATAGGTAGAATTGATATGTTTAATTGTTAATATATATTTTCTTGAGCCCGTTTTTTTGGGCCCTATTCTTCCATTTGGGCTCGACGCAAACTCAACCTCTCACTTGGATCTTCTAATAGATTTAATCGTTTTGAATTATTTTATTTTTAAATAAAATACATTAATTTAAATCTCACGCCTTCCGACACTGGGATGTTTTAAACCACTTGAACAATCTTAATTTAGTAAAAATGGTGCAACTATAGGAGTGTAAATGAACCAAATTGTTCGTGAGCTACTCGAATCTCAACTCGATAAAAGCTCGTTCGAGTTCGTTTAGTAAAGCTCGTTTATTAAATGAACCAAACTTGAGCATCATAGTATTAATTCGACTCGTGAGCAGACTTCGTTAGCTAAAATTATTAAGAAATATAAAATAATTATTTTAATAAAAAAAATATTTTCATGATTTAAGAGTAACAATAACGATAAATTTATCTAATAATGAAAAAAATTTAAAATTTGAACATGAATATGATATATTTTTTAGAATAAATAACATTTTCTTCAAAATAATAATGAAATCTTAAAAATATTCTAAATTTAGAAAGTTCGTTTAGGCTCGATAACGTTCGTGAACATCAAAGTCTTCGATAAAAAAGCTCGAAGCTCGACTCGAAATTAAATGAGTCAAATTTGAGCACGCCACTACTTGACTCGACTCGGTTCAATTACACCCCTAAGTGCAACTGCAAATTCGATATGATTTATTAATATATTTTCCTGCTAAATCCAAATAAAAAATGAACACAATTCTTTTTAGCAAAAATCAACACAAACTGAGTTATTTTATTTTCAAAACTCAAATCTGCTTCTCTAGCTTGTATTTTTTCAACGCCAAAATTCATATCAATTTTCTCACTTAATTGGAGCCCAATAATAATTTTTTGAGCCCAAAGTCGATTCAAAAAGCCCAAATTCTATCATATACCCTTTCAATAAATAAACTCAAATTAATAAAAATAATGCCCCATAAATTATGCAAGATGCCAAAAAGTATTTTATAATAGGTATGTAATTTTTTCTACGTAATTTAATAAATTTACTTTTATTTGTTTTCCGTATATGATTTTATTAATAGAAGTGTTTTTTAATCTATAGTTTATTATTTTCTGGAATAGCTTCGGAATTATTTTAGTGATGGATTCGAATGAATGAAAGATTTTGAGATCGATCATATTATCTCCACCCGGTCCATCCCTACTAAAAACACAAGCCCTATTTTCTTTTTTTTTTTAATTTTAATTAATAGGGTCTCAATTGAAAATGAACGTGTCATAAAAAAAAATTCATATGTAATTTACGGAGATGTCCTAAATCATTTTGGTCATGGCCATCATGTCTTGAAAAGAAAAATAAAAAATAAAAAAGAAAGAAAGAAAAGAAAAACAACATAAATTTGGAGGTATATGGTAAGAACCTTAGCTGAAACACACAAACTTTTGCTCTTTTTTTTTTTAAAATATTTTTTTTATAAAAAAATTTATCATTCGTGGCAGTTGTGGTAGTGAATGTTTCATTTGGTGAAAAAGGGCATGCACTCAAACTTTTTATGAATCTTTTTCTAAGCACAAGAATTTCCAACCCTAAATTATTTTCAAATAAAACATTAAAAAAAGTCCCATATCTTTTCCTTACATTTAGAGTCAAATGTGAATCTTGACACCCCAATCTTCATATCCAAAAGCGACGTCAACAAAAAGAACAATTTTTTACTAATAAAAAGAGAATTTTGAGTATCTTCTCTTCTCTCTTTTTGCTTTTTTCTTTTTTACTTTTTTCAGACTTGACAAATATATATATATATATATATATATATATATATATATATAGCTCATCGTCGATTCTGTGGCCCTATCTATCACTAAACATATAGATAAAGATTTGGAATAGGATAATACTTGGCCCCATACGGCTATCAAAATAGGCTCTAAATTTCCTAAAAAAAATACTCCCTCCGTCCCATTAGATTAGTCCAGTTTGGTTTCGGCACAGAAACCAATGTTTGTGAGTGTAGTGGAATTAATATTTTATTGATGTGAGGAGATTTTTTTCCATTTTAGGAAAGTGAACTAATCTGATGGGACAGACGAAAATGAAAATATGGACTAATCTGGCGGGACAGAGGGAGTAACTAGGACCCAAAAGTGAAAAAAGGCACAAAACTTTAGGAGTTTCACGTGGGCCTCTCTCACTCCATTTATAGAAAAAAAATATTAAGAAAACAAAATAATTTCTAACTATTTTTGTTGCAAGAAATTGAGATGGACATAGAATGAATGCCTTTGAGTAGCTACTAAGCCATTTCCGTTGATAACAAATATTATAAAGATTTTACACTAGTTAGATTTCGGTTTCATGATACATGATCGATCTCAAAAACTTTCGTTAAAATCTTGAGGCATACATATTGAGCATATGTGATTTAATATGTAATTCATACATGGATTTAATTTCACACATCCATTCTTTGCATCACTACTACTACTAGCTACTACAATGTGAATCTTTCTTGCAAAAGACCTAAAATGGTACATGAATATTTCATATTTGTTCATCCACAAATATTTATTCTATTTTTATGCATTCTTTCGACATTAATTGGCTATAAATATTATACACGTACATTCATCACATGACATACTTAAATATACATTAGTTATCTCTTTAAATTTGAGCAAATAAAGAGAGAGAGAAGGGGGAGAGAGAGAGAGAGAGGCATTTGCAGCCATGGAGAAATACTAAATGGGTATTTAGTAGATTTTCAAAATAAGACAAGATATATTAAAAAGGTTGCTCAATATATGATTGATTGCTCAACTTCATAATACACTACTTCCTCCGTTCTGATTATATGGTCCATATTACTATTTTCGAGTGTTTCAATTATATGGTCTAATTTTTATATTTGATATTATTTTTATCTGGTAATTTTAATTTTGGAAAACGAGAATATTAAATGTAATATTATGAAAATGAGAGGTTAATTAAAGTTTTAAATAAGGGTAATGTTGAAAATTTGTTTAAATATTAAATAATTTTTGACAAACGTGTATCAAACTGGACCATATAATTGAAACGAAGGGAGTATAAGATTATTCATTAAACAAGGCTACAATAAGTTCTTAATTAACTATAAATAGGGTTTGATGATTCATAGTCTTCCTACTATAATTCTTACAAAATAAAACTAAAGGGGGTCATTATTAATTTTAGATTATTATTTATATCTACTATATAGGCATTCTATTAATGTAATACGCATGTAATTCTTATAAAGATATGAATTTAAGCTTTTACATTTAATGGAAATAACAGTTGAGATAAAAAAAATATTTATTCTTAAAAAGCATGACTTCTCTTAGCAAACATTGTACATTATATTTTAAGTATAACATACTTGTAGCTAAAACACATACAATTATACATAAGTTTTAAAATATATAATTGATTGGGAGCTGATAAGAGTGTATATTCATTTTTATTTAATATAAATTCATCTAGTGCTAAAATTAAATTGTGGGAATGGATACAACTAGCCACTTTGAATAAGTGGGTATGTTTTATAGCCACAAGGATAAAAATATAAGTTTTCTAGCACTTTGTACTTTTGTCTTTTTCTCTCTTCCATTTTCGGCTACAAGACAAAATTTACTTTATTTAAGTTGTTTCCATTTTCGGAAATATTCATTATTTCATTTATTTATTCATTTATTTAATTTTGAACAATTAATTTGAACTACCAAGGTAGTTGTAAATTTATTACAACCTTTTACAAACAAATATTTTCGGTTGTACGAGGAAGCAAACATTTTAAAAATTATTTGAAGATTGTTGAGAGGGTTTAGAGAGAGAAAAATCGAAGGTATGTTGATTTCAACCATTTTTTCTTACTTTCGATTCGTTTTCTGCGTTATAATGTTGTTATGTGTTCAAAATCGACATGCATATCTTAGTATCGACTTGTATATCTTAGTTTTTTAGAAAATATCGCGATTTTAGGACTGTTGTTCGTAAAAAAATACGCAGAGAACTTAGGGAGAAACCCAGGAAAATCGCGATCTCGTGATAAAATCGAGATCTCGACATGATGTCGAGATCTCGATTTCACCATATCGAGATCTCGACATCATCTCGAGATCTCGATTTTATCACGAGATCTCAATTAATTTTAATTAAATTCCGATATCTCGATATTATTATCGAGATCTCGAATTGTCTGCTGGAATATGCTCCTATTTTTTTTTTAATATTTTCATTTCATTTATCACAGATGTCGTATCAACGTTTCATCATACGTCATGGTGGGGCTTGGGACAGATCCGAGTATATGGGCGGAGACGAGCAATTGATTTGTTTGAGACGTGAACGGATCTCCTACAATACCATTTTGTCCGAGATTCACGAGATCATGCACTGTGATCTCCTCAGTACTAGCTACTGCTTGTTTTACATGAGCAGTATATCTGGGGGCTCGAGGCATGTGAAGGCTGGACTGAAGACCGACGAAGATATTATGCGGATGCTATATGAAAATAGCATTGATCCAATTATATATGTGGTCACCAAATTGAAGCAAAATCAGTCCGAATTTCAGGCACCTCAGTCACAGTCACAGCGATCAACACGAATGGGTGGTCCTAGCATCTCATTAGTTGATGATTTCATAGATGAGTATGAGGCGGAATCTACAGATGATGATGATGATGATTATTGTGATGATGATGATAATGAGGAGGAGGAGGAGGAGGAGGAGGCAAGCGAGGAGGAGAGGGACGAGGAGGAGGGGCGGAGTCGGTTGTTTGAGTCCTTGGTCAGTGATTTTTCTAGATGGATTCTAGCTCCTGGGCGAATGGATCAGTACGGACTATCGAACAATAACTTGAGTCTATCCGTGGCTGCAGCTCGACATGATCAGGAAGTAAGGAGTTGGGTGCTTCCTTTAATAGAGGTTGATGCTCCTGAGCGTTTGGAGTGGATTATTCCCGCAGATTGGGCCCCGACTCAGCTGTGCATTGGAGCGACATTTAGCAGCAAGGATGAACTTGACCTTGCTGTAGGACTGCATCACTTGCATCACCGATTGGAGTACTCCACAGAGAGGTCCAGCACTACTCGACTCAACTACAGATGCAAGCATGGGAATGGTTGTCCTTTTATGCTGCGTGCAAGACAATCTGGAACTGTTTGGAGAGTATTCAAGTGTGATCTGATGCACAGCTGCCAGACGGATATTGATCGTGTTGCTCCCCGCAGAGTGCCCGCAAGAGTGTTGGGTAAGTATTTCTCCAGTAAGTTGGCGGCGGAGGGCGCTATTCTAAAGCCGAAGGAGATGATGTCTGAATTGTTGATTCAATTTGGCATCAAGATTGATTACAGTTTTGCCCTGCCGGGCTACTTACACATGCTACAGTCTCGTAACCCAGGCACGATGTATGATATATCCACTTCTTCGGAGAGTTTGTTCAAGCACATGTTTCTGGCGCTTGCTCCTTGCATCGATGCATTTCACAGCTTCATGCGCCCAGTGATTGTTGTAGATGGCACGCATCTGAAGGGCAAGAATAAGGGAATGTTGTTTGTTGCGGTGACGAAAGACGGCAATGAACAATTATTTCCCCTTGCTATTGGGATTGGACCCATAGAGGATGATGAGTCGTAGATGTGGTTCATGCATCGCTTGCATGTGTGCTTCGGGGATCGCGAAGGACTGATCATTGTCAGTGATCAGCACAAGAGCATAAAAATGCAGTTGAGTTAGCATTTCCGAATGCTACGCATGCTATTTGCTACTACCACTTGGCGAATAACATGTCGAGGTACGGTCCGCAAGTTGGTGCTGTTTTACGAGATGCAGCCTACTGTTATAGGCACGATGCATTTCAAAAGCACATGTCTACTTTGGAGATTCTGAGCAAAGAAGGAGCTTACAAGAGGCTTCTGGATATAGGAGTCCACCGTTGGTCGAGATCTCAGTTCCCTGGTACCCGATTCAGCTTCATGACGTCCAATGCAGCCGAATCCCTCAACTCTCGTTTGTTATGGGCAAGGCGATTACCTATATGTGCCCTTCTTGAGACTTACAGAGCTATGGTTGAGCGATGGTTTGACGAGCGACGAGCGGCTGCACGGTCTAGAGATCATGCTCTGACACACGTAGCTATGACGAAATTAACAGAGTCGTCCGAATATGGGCGACAGCTTGTAGTCAGAGGCACCACCATGCCACACATATACAAGGTGGAAGGGCAACAGAGAAGCTACAGTGTCGACTTAGAGCACAGAACGTGTGAGTGTCGTCAGTTTGATCTCGATCTGATTCCATGTTGTCATGCGGCTGCCGCCCTCAGGTAATATGTTAATTCGAACTTTCATTATTGCAAATATCATAATAAAGATTATTATAACATGTGTGTCTTATTTTTCGATTGTCAGATATATTTCGCAGCCGATATCAGAGTACGTGCCACACTACTACAAGCAATTCACTCTGCTACAGACATATCATCACACCATTATGACTGTGCCGCATCCATCAGATTGGGTACTCCCATCGGAGGTAACATCCTATGTTGTGAGACCACCGATAGTAGTTCGACAGGCTGGCCGTCCGAGGATGAGTAGAGCACGTTCTGGTGCTGAGAGTTCGACCACGCGCAGATCTCAAGTATGTAGGAGGTGTCGACAATCCGGTGACAACTCACGTGCCTGCACTGCTTATATTGCCATTGGTGAGGTGGATTTGAACAGTCCTCCACCCCGAGACGGGCCACGTAGGCAACGGGCAAAGACATGTAGTATCTGTCAGCAGACGGGGCATACAAAAAGAAAATGTCCGGAGAGAGTTGACCATATGAGTGAGTAGTGGTACTTGCTTTATTTTTGTTTGCGCATTTATGACGAATTGATCAGTTGTTGTTAATGGAAATTTGTTTATATTAATTGTGGTGATATTGTGGTTGATATTTGGACGATTTTTTGAGTTCTTATTTGATCTGTTTTGGTGTTTTGGTTTGTATACGAATTCAGGTGGATTTTACAAAATTGAAATGGAATATCGTGATTTGGAGTTCCATATGTCGAGATCTCGGCATGATGATTTCGAGATCTCGACATCATATCGAGATCTCGAAATCATGATGTCGAGATCTCGACATATGGAGCTCCAATAATTGAATCAAGGCAATAATTGAATAACTTTCACGTGAATACCCCCATTTTCGACTTATCACATCACTGAACAACTTTCACTGCAAAGATTCTCAATTTGACTACATTATAGAACAACTTTCATGTGAACTACTCTGCACAATAATTTATTTTTTTAAAACAATTTTTTTTTCTAAATTTAACTTCTATTTAAGGGTGGAGGAATTTACTCAAACTCTATTCCATTCAAAATATGTTCTTCCTCTTTATTCCCCTCATACGTGCACTTGCTCAAATAGAAGATGATGATTTTTTCATATTTTACTCAAGAATAAAGGCACTTGCTCAAATGGAAGAGGATTTTTTCTACGTCAAACAGTCCGGAAGAGGATTTTTCCTACGTCACATGTAGGAAAAAGTCCTTCATCTGGAAAAGACATCAAGGACGAGGAGCAAATACAACGTCTCCTTCACTAGCTCGGTCCTTGTTCCAGATTCCCGAAACTACAAATGGGGCAAGATATTAGCTTCATTGTTTGTAGAAACGGGAAAGAGATGAAAGCTTATAGTAGTAAGTGAGCTGCTGCAACATCTCATTTAAGCACAAAATGGGCACGGGAACCCCCCGGCAATGCTATCTCCTTAAATGGAAGAGGATTTTTCCTACGTCAAAATGTGTATCAAAATGTCTAATATTTTAGACATATTGTCGAATAATATTCGCATTCAATTTTCTGTCATTTGAAATATATTTCGGATTTTATTTAAATGGGAATATCGTGATTTGAAAATGACGAAGTCGAGATCTCGATTTGAAATCGAGATCTCGATTTGAAATCGAGATCTCGACTTCGTCATTTTCAAAATCACGATACCCTATTTCGCAATTTGTAGGGTTTGAGTCGAGACAAATTCAATTTGTTGTCTCGACATGTCTCGAAATCAATTTCGAGATCTCAATTTTCTGGATTATTGTCTAATTGGATGTTTAATTCACTAATTTTCGAGGATAATCAACTCATATAACACTCATTTAAGGAAATATAGATTAGATAACAAAGAAACTTTCAAAAATTCATTCATTACAAAGATGTTTGATTTGTATTATACTACTTCTACTTCATCCTATTCAAACATGAATAAGGTATGAACATTTCAAATAGAAACATCTTATGCATGCATAGATTCAAAGGTATAATGTCTTATGTTAAATGAACTTTAAAGTGTTAAATAAATGTTAAGTAATGTATGTTTAAACTGTATAATGTTTTAATTTAAGATTAATTATAATTAATTACCTAATTACGCATTTCGAGATGAAATAGGAGATTTCGAGATCTCGAAATCAAATCGAGATCTCGAAATCTCCTATTTCATCTCGAAATGCGTTATTAATTATACAGCTTAAATTAATCTTAAATTAAAACATTATACAGCTTAAATATTAATAATAACAATAGAAAATAAACCATTTAATCCTGTTCAGCTTAAATACACCAAAATCCAAATTCATATCAATCACAAAATAAACCAAAATGCGAATTCAATATTAATAATAACAATAGAAAATAGTACTACAACTGTTCAGCTTCTCGAGCTTCTATTTCTCTACACCAACTTACAATCCTAGCACCTACAAGCTGCCTATAATGAACTGTAAAATCATAAGTAAGGTCACTAACTGGAGCTCTCCTCCTTCTAAGTAGTAACCTATCAACAAAAATCATACAGTATACTCCACAACTATGTGAATCTACCTGCATGGGCATCTCAGTAAAATCCTTGGACAGAGAAAAATTACCAAGGATTCTTACACGAGGAGGATCGACCATGTCCCAGTACCCGACAGTTTCAAGGACACGGGGGAGTAATACAAGAAGTGGTCGGAGTTCCTTGTCCCGCTTCAGATAGAGAACTGGGTCAGATGGATCATTTAAAGCGTGGAGAAGTGAGTCATATAACTCAACGGTCCAGCTATGAAGATCAATCCGTACAGTGACCCAGTGATCGTAGAGATGGACAATCCCGATCACCTAAAATACAAATCAACACAATTAAAGTTAACATGAAATCTAATAGAACAATTTAATATGAAAATATGTCACTTACATGTTTGGCCTTGTACCAACTCCTAAAGCCAGACATTCCACCACAACCCTGGACAGCTTTCACTAGATCATCATGGGGCTCCCACCAATCGTAATTATCAACAGTCTTTCCTCGTTTTTTCTTTGGGACTTTATCCCATTTTAGCAAGATACGGTCCTGCACATAATATACATTATAATATGAAATGAAAATTAAAGAATAAAAAAAAATTTCAACATTCATTACTTACAAAGAAAGAGGGGTCTAATATGATAGTGCTGTCCGGGTCAATACCGTCCTCAAGTAGGCTGCTGTCAGCTCTGACAACCATGTCTCGTGTCATACGCATGAAGATCTGCAAAAGCTGATATCACAAAAAAAAAAAATTAAAATAAAGCATATAATATAAAAATTCACAACTAATAGTTATGCACTTACATCTTCTGTAATATCCTCCTGCGGGTCATTAAGTGGCCGGAAATATAGCTCCCTACTCATAACCATTCCCTCCCCAGGCACCCTGACTTGTTGCGTGATATCATCCATGAAAGACAGATATTCTGTCATCATCTTCGCAGCAGGAACACGAAAGGGGGCGGTGCAGCCAGCAGAGAATGAGGCGGTGGGGCCTGCAGCGACTGAGGTGGTGGGCCCCGCAGTCGATGAGGTGGTGGGGCCAACGGACTGCGAGGCGGTGGGGCCAACGGGCTGAGAGGCGGTGGGGCCCGCAGTAAATGAGGTGGTGGGGCCCGCGATCGATGAGGTGGTGGGGCCAACGGTCTGCGAGGCGGTCGGGCCAAAAGTCTGGCCAAAAGAGGAGGCTGTCCAATCTGAAAAGATAATATAAATATATAAGTAAAATATAGTCAAATATAAATCAAATTAAACACAAGTACCTCTAGAATAAGGAGGATACGGTGGGGCCCATCTCTCGCTACGGCGAGGGCGGCAGAGAAGTGTATCTGCGAGGTCCAGTAAGAAGACCTTCAACCTATGAGTAACCCTGGCAGACACCGGCTCCACAATATTCTGACTCACACGATCAGCTACCGGCACCATCAGTCTATCTGCGACTGGCCCAATAAGTCGCTGAGCCACCAGATCAATCATCGTCTCTGCCAATGGCTTAATAACCCGCTGTGCCACTGGATCAATGATCAGATTCGCTAATGGATGTATAAGCTGCTGCGATAGTGGTGGAATATCTCGCTGCACCGCTGGATCAATCATGCGATCAGCCACTGGAGCAATCATGTAATCTGCTAGTGGCTGCACGAGCCCTGCTCTCAGTGGTGGAAGAAGTGTATCTGCCAGTGGCTGCACGAGCTGACCAGCCAATGGCACTGCAAATCGCACCATGTCGTCCGTGGACATTCCGTACCACTCGTACCATAGAGGCTGTCCAGTCTGAAAAGATAATATAAATATATAAGTAAAATATAATCAGATAAATATCAAACAAATTTAAACACAAGTACCTCTCGAGGCTCTGCAGATGCGGAACGTCGCGGGCGCTTCTTAGCCTGTCGCCGAGGAGAAAAACCAGTAGGCTCGAAAGAAGAGCGGACTGGAACCTCAAAACCACCACCACTCCCCAT
The DNA here is from genome assembly GCA_026898455.1 of Plectranthus barbatus. NCBI lineage: Eukaryota > Viridiplantae > Streptophyta > Magnoliopsida > Lamiales > Lamiaceae > Plectranthus > Plectranthus barbatus. The sequence goes on from JAPKLW010000083.1 coordinate 289,423, forward strand.
TTCGAACTCTGGCCATGGGTCGCGTTGTAGCGGCGACTGCTGCGGCGGCGGCGAGGGACGGGGCTGAGGTGATGGCTGCTGATGTGGCGGCGACTCCGGCTGCTCATGTGGCGGCGACTCCGGCTGCTCCGGAACCCTCCTCGAGGTACTAGCAGATGGCTGAGAGGCTGATCGTCGGGGCTTGAAGCCCCTATAAGGTATAAATCTCCGAATCAACGGGTTCTCAGCATTCCTCAAGCTGAGCCAACTCTCAGAATCGGCCTCATCATCTGTCGGCTGCAGTGTAGTACTGCAAGCATGCTGAAAAGAAACATAAATGAAATAAATAAAATAATACTTAAATTATAATATAAGTATTAAAAACTGTAAACAATAATTACCTCATGTCTGAAAAAAGTGGTGAAGTTGGAGTCCCTAATATAAACAGGTCTCCACAACAGGCATCGAGGCCTAGTCTCCTGACCCTCCTCTGGCTCAATGCGCTTCGCAACTAACGCTGCCAGATCAGGGATCACCTCGTACGACCATGCCTGCACAATAATGCAAATAATTTACAATTCTAGTCTTTTATAAATTAAAAATTAAATAAATAAAAAAAAAAATTACTAAGAATTACCTCCAACACCCAAAAAGGGCCATATACATGCACTAAAGGCACCTTCTCTGTCTTTGATGATCTGATCACGACAGACATCTGATACAGCAAAATACTGAAGGACCACGAGCCCCAAGGGAATGCCCTCCACTGATGACGTCTCTCCACCAATGCATAAATCCAGGGGTCTACGTGTCGCTTCCCATCGTGGCACATCAGCATACGGTAGAAAAATAGAATCTCAGCGATCTTCACGTAATCATCAGCAGAATCGCTCAAACTCAGCTCGGTTCTCATAAAATCAACATGCAACTGGTCAACAGAAGGAAGGGTAGTGTAGTGAGAAGATAAACAACCATCCTCCGGCAAAATATGAACTCCAGTAGGGTCAAAACCCGAATCTCCGAACCGCAGCCCGGTCATCAAACAGAACTCATCAGCGCCAAATCTAATGTTGGTTTCACCAACACGAAACCACAGCTCATTCTCCGCTCCCTCCACCTCAATCTCGTGGGTGATCAGTGCCCACGTAGCACGTATCGTGCTCTTCTTCCA
>JAPKLW010000083.1:290972-392156 GCA_026898455.1 Plectranthus barbatus
TGCTTGTTCGCCGTTTTCGTTCGAAAGAGAGAGAGAGAAAGTGGGGTAGGTGGTGGGGTTGGTGGTGGGGTAAATGCATAATAAAGCCAAAAAACATTAATGTTTATCAATTTCAAAGTTTAAATTCTCTCTCCAATCATTAGAAAGTGGCTAAAAAATATACATTTTTATCCTTGTGGCTATATAACATATTGACTTATCAAAAGTGGCTATATAAATTTTGCTCTCAATTAAATTTTATACTAAATTGAAATGAATTTCAACCTTTTGATTTGACAACATCAGCAATTGAGATAAAAAAATATTAATGATTAAAAAATAAAATATAATTTGTTATGCTTAAGTGTTTAATAAGTCATGCTAAAGATTTTAAGTATGACTTATAAATTAATTGAGCATAAAATTATATATAAAAAATAATCTTAATAATTAAACTTTTTAGATGAATGATGTAGATTTCTATTCGACAAAAATTCACTTTTAGTATTGGACCCACTAGAGAGAGAAAGATATATAGTAAGATCCCATGCTAACATAAAGTCTACCTAAAACAAATATATGAATATGAGCCTTCAAATTTATCATTAATAGTTGAGATTAAAAACACTAGCAACTAAAAATATTTAATATCTTTAGGTATACAATACGACAAAAAAATATAATATATTTTAAGTATAATATATATAATAAAAAGTATAAATACAGGGGCAAATTCATTCTTATTTAATGAAAACTTACATTTATCATTGCATCTAACTTCCTAGCCATGTACATATAAAGAGATAAAGATGAGATCCAATGCTAAATAAGTAATGTATGAATCCGGACTTAATTTCATCGTATTAATGGTTGAAATAAAAAAATTATTAAAAATTGTAATTCCTTTAGGATAATAAAAAATAAAAAATACAATATATTTTAAGTATAACATGTACAACAAAAAATTCAAGATTATGGACAAATTTTGATCTCAATATATTTCTCATTTTTGTGTACATGCAATAATTAATTTAATTACTAATTATGATCCAAAAACTGAAAATAAAAAGTACATAATTAAATAATTAATATTAAATTATAATTATACACACATTTTTCAAAATCAACAGAATCAAGTTAAATGCAACGAATTTATATATTTCAATCTATATGTTAAAATTTATTGCAGAGTTTATTAAATTTAACATTACATAATTATCACTAGCTAAAAATATTTATAATTATATTGATTTCGGTTATATATGATTAGTAGTTTTATATTGAGGAATAAAATGTAATATAATAAAACATATTCATCTATAATGTCAGTATAATTAATCTATATATCCTTAAAAAGTAAATTAAATTCTTTACAAAAATTCCTTTTACCTTTCAAGCAAAGTTTATAAGAATAAAAATAGAAGCAAAACAAAGAGAGATAATATAAGACAAATAAAATTGCAAATCAGTCAAAATACATGAGTTTGAAAGTAATCAAGAAATTTAAAGTTCGAGTTCAATTAGATTGAGTTTAATACTCAATTATCACGTATAATTCGACAATTATTTTAATATAACTTTATAATAACTTATAAATAAAAATATGCATACACACTGCACATCGCGCATGAGGGGCAAACTTGTCAATTATATAAAATAAAATAGGAGCAGGAGTGCTTTAGAGGTACACATCTTATTTAAGGTGGTGATAACTTTAATAAGCTATCAATTCCACATACAACACCTAAGTTTTTTTTTTTTTGGTTAAATTTAAATAATTAATATCATTCATTCAGGTGGCTCTCCGGCCGCCGGTGCCGTTTTCCCGGTTGCAGTTGTAAAAGAGAGCCGCCACCGGAGGGCCGAGGTTGTACACCTGAGAAAACTGTCTCACGTTGAAGTTGTGGCGCCATTCCGGGGCAATCACCGTCTGCCTCCGCAGCTGCCGGAAAACCACCAGCACGAGGCGGTGGATCCCCATCAGCGGCTGAGGCGCCTCATAAGCCACCACCTCATTCCCTACATAATTAATTAAATTAATTAATTACTTAAATGTAGATTTGAAAATAATTGCTGTGACAAAATTATATTCTTGGCTTACCGAAGCTAGCTGTCGTGTTTGCTGGAATGTCTGTCACCATCCTATAAAAATTTCAAATTTATAAAAAAGATTAATAAATATATTTATATTTGTGGAATTAATTGAGAGCTAGATATAAAAAAAAAAATAAAATCACACATAATAAATATAGTTCATTTAGTTTCTATACAATAAGAATTGAATTGATTTCTCAATTTTAATGTATTTGGAAATTATATATTTGGCACAACCAGTATATAAAATCCTCGAAATCTGCTGTTGATAGATTAAAATGGGGTTTTTCTTGCGTAAAAATTACTCAATTAGGGCTTCGAAATCTTGGATTCAGAAAGATTTTTTCTTTCTCAGGTGAAAATATAGTACTATATTTTCCGTACGTACGGTTCGTGCTCAGCTTGGTTATGACCTAGTATTTTGCAAGAGAGAGAGAGAAGAGAGAAGAGAGAGAGAGACCAGTGCAAGTACTCCCTGAGGTACGGATTTCCTGGACTTGGACAATCAGCATCCACCATAACCTTGAAAAAATCAAAGTTTGCCAACTGTCAGAAACCCTACAAAATTAAACCCACACCAGCAGCAACGACAGTATATCGATATCTGTTGAATATCCCACATCGACCATGAACCTGAAAGTATGTCACTATATACTAGTGGAAGTCCCCTCTCCTTACAAGCCGGTTTTGTAGGGAGAAGTGGGGATCTTTACATGGTATCAGAGCCGGTTCGGTTCGATGTGGGACCCGATTTGTCTTGTATCCCGATAATGGGACCTGACTTATCCGGTTATCTCGATGATGGGATCCCCGTGAAGCTCCACGCTGTGCGTGAGAGGGGGGTACGTTGAATATCCCACATCGGCCATGAACTTGGGAGTATGCCACTATATAATAGTGGAGGTCCCCTCTCCTTACAAGCCGGTTTTGTAGGGAGAAGTGGGGATCTTTACAATATCTATATCTATATCTATATCTGTATATACTTACGAGAGTGTGGAGAGTCCGGAAGTCTTCTTCACCACCGATCTCAACCCTAGGGCGGGAGGTCACCTGAGACGGGAGCAGCCGGTAGGCGTTGTAGATAGACCTACCATCAATCAAAACACGAAACTCGGTGGTGGCGGTGAAGGGATCCAGCACATCTCCGATCACACGACTCACCACAAGAGGATTCAAGTTTCTGCTCATTTCTATTTTCTTTCTTTTTTTGGGTAGGGTTTGAGTTGCTAACTTAGTCTTGCTTGAATATGGTATGCATTCCTTTTCCTTGATCATTGCAACTCTATTTATAGTGCTTTTTGGATCCAAGAGGTTTGTTTTTGTGTGTGAGAGTGGCTTTTTTTTTTCATGGCGGAGCTAAGCCTTGCTGAGATTCTTTGTAAGAAAAGTGCCTTTCCCTTTCCCAGCCACAACTATTATGGGACCAGTTATTTCACTCTACCTATGCATATTCTTTACCTTGGATTAACTACTGTCTAATTTATTACCAAAATTTAGAGAAAACTAATGAATTTATTGGTCAACTTTAAAAATTACGCAATTTTTTAGTTTGGAAATTATATAACAGTGCTTGAAAATTTAGGAAAGCTTACCCCACGCTTTTTTATGTAAGTTTACTAGGTGGTCAGAAATAAGCTGAATCATATGTTATTAAAATTGATTTATTCATGACCATAATTTGTATTTTTATAATGTTGAGTCATCGTATTTCTAAGCTCGTCAATCATCTATGATATTTTTTAAACTAAAAAAAGTAAATATTAAGGTAAAATTTCATAATATGAAGAAGTTGGAGTAAATTTTCCTAATTTTTCAAATATTATGATATAATTTCATAATAGAAAAAAAAATGATAAATCGCAGAATTGACCGATAAATTCGAGTAAAAACTTTAGAGATTGAGAGAGTTGAATGATGATATTTCTTGGGCAACTTTTTCATAAAAATAAGATTGAGTAACCAACGTCAAACTCTTCCGATGTATAATGAGTTTACAAGGGTGTTATTCATGATCATATATTCTGTTTTTAGTCAAATATTCCTTTCAAAAAAATATATTTAATAACTCAAAATAAAATAATTTAACTGTCAATTGTAAAAAATAAATATTAAAAATATAATTAGTTCAAGACGCATAACTGCTATGGAAAACCTTATAAAATGATAATTATTTACGCCTTGAAAATTAAGGCTTCCGTGATGACCAAAGACTTGGCTAGAATTCGAAAAGTTGTATGAATGATTTTGAATAAATGAAACATAAAATATTACTTATTTTTACTAACATTATTAGACCCACAATCGACATAATTTTTTTTAAATAAAATTTGAGAAGGAGAGGTGGAAGTCAAATACATTATATATATATATATATATATATATATATATATATATATATATATTTTAAAACTCACTCTATGTTTTAAGTTTCATTAATACTTCATAAAAAGATGAACACAAGAATAGCATTGTCTTTACTTTACAAGAACTTGGTATTGATTTAATTTAAATTAATACTTTGCTTTGTTTGGGCAAGAATTTGATATTAATTTAATTTAAATGCGATTTCTCTCATATAGTACTCTCTCATATCCGTCCAATGAAAATACTAGGCTGTGATGGGTTTGAGGATTTAATAATTGAGGAATGAGAAACCTATGAAAGGTGAGTGCCTTTTTTTGTGTAGAATAATTTTTAAAATAGTACTCCCTCCGTTCCGGTTGAATTGTCCCGGTGACTTTGGGCACAATAACCAAGGAGTGTGAGTGTAAAGTAAGTTGAGTGGAATTAATATTTTATTGTTGAGTGTGAAAACGTTGCCTTTTTAAGTAATGGGACAATTGAGGTGGGACGGACGAAAAAGGAAAGTGGGACAATTGAGGTGGGACGAAGGGAGTATTTACATGTATAACAATTTACTAGAATCTCTCATTTCTCACTATTTCGGGAGTTACAAAAAAAGTGATTCCATAATATCTTTCCATATATACCTATTTTCTTTTCATTAGACCCACAATCGACATAATTTTTTTTTTATAAAATTTGAGAAGGAGAGGTGGAAGTCAAATACATTATATACAGGGCCGGCCCTGAGGCCGTGCGGGAGGTGCATCGCACCGGGGCCCCAAAAATATTGGGGCACCATTTTTATAGTATTTTAGCATTAATATATTACTCCCTCCGTCCCATAACATTAGTCTTGTTTCATTCCGTACAGATACCAATGCGAGTAGAGATAGAGGAAATTAATATTTTATTAGTGAGTGTGTATTAATTTTCTATTTTAGGAAAGATGACTAATGTTTGGGACATACAAAAAAGGAAAACATGACTAATGTTATGGGACGGAGGGAGTATTAATTTATTTTAGCATTGAATTTACTAAATTATATTAATCCCAAAATAAATCCATCTTTAATTCAATTAAAATAAAATAGTAGATGACTTAAATTTATACTTTGTCTTATATAAGTTTTAAAATTTAGATAAAATAAATGATAAGATATCAAAATACTCTTCTTCACAATATTATATTAGTTATTATATAATTAAAGCTTTGATTAGTCTATTTAAACGAATTTGAAAAAAATGTTCTTGAATTGAAAAAAATGATCAAATAGATTGTTAGTTATTCTTTAACAAATAGACAGTGAAATTCTTAGTGGTGAGTTTAGTTAAAAAATAAAAGACATTTATGAGGTTATCTGTAAATGAAAGTTATGCATTTTACTTGTTTGTTTTATTTAAGATTTTTATTGATGAATATAATTAAAACTCGTATGATTTCAAAGTAAAATAACATGAATTTTATGCGATTTATAATTTTTGAACAACTTTTGATCAAAGATGACATGAGCCAAATTTATACTTATATTATATTTTATTAGTTTTTTTATTTATAATTATAATAGTAAAATAGGGGCACCATTTATAATCATCGCACAGGGCCCCCGAAATTACAGGGCCGGCCCTGATTATATATATATATATATATATATATATATATATTTTAAAACTCACTCTATGTTTTAAGTTTCATTAATACTTCATAAAAAGATGAATACAAGAATAGCATTGTCATTACTTTACAAGAACTTGGTATTTACATGTATAGCTACTAGAATCTCTCATTTCTCACCATTTCGGGAGTTACAAAAAGGTGATTCCATAATATCTTTCCATATATACCTATTTTCTTTTCATTCAAGTATCATGAGTGCATGTAGAGTTTGAGTATCATGTTTAATTGAACAATTAAGCACAATTTATAAGATAATAAAACATGACGAGAATTATGCTTTATTTTTAATAAATAATGATTTTAATCTCAACCTCTGAGTTGATGTTATCAATCATAACTGAAAATTCATTCCTATTTAATACAAACTTTGATTTTAAAATATAATCACACACACATATATATATATATATATATATATATATATATATATATATTCTACATATATAATTTAATGCTAAAATTAATGTTTGTGCAAAATAGTAATGAATCTAAGTCATCGAATTCATAGCATTAATGATTGAGATAAAAATGTTAGTGATTAAATATAAAGCAAAATTCTCATTATGTGTTAGGAAATTAATTGTTTTGATGAGTCAAACCATACATTTAGTCAATTGTCCATGTATAGAGCCGACTTAGGTTGAGTTTAGTAACTTGAATGTTGTATAAGTATATTGAGTAGTATCGGATAGGAAATTAGGAATTAGTCATCGCTCATTGTAGGGCCTTTGACCCTAAAATCACAATAATTGATGGAAACAACGAAGGAAGAAGAGAAGAAAATATGAAGGAATTTTAGAGTTTTATTTCTTGTAATCAACTATTAGAAAACTCTATGAAAACTTAATGAATAAAATATACTATTTACCACCCCTATTTATTAGAAAAAATAACTAGAATTTAACAATTTATTCCTAATAGGATTAGATTTCTATCCAAATTAGATTAGGAAACCAAATCTCCTTAGATCGAGGAGTAAATCTCAACATTCTCCCCCTTACTCCTTGAGTGGTTCGAGGTCTTTAACTCTGAGCAAATGTCGCATTATCACTAACCTCGGTGTTGGCAACGCTTTTGTAAGTGTGCTAGACTTTTGCTCATCGGTTCGAATGAACTCCACCTCAATCTGCCCTCCTTCGACACATTCTCAAATAAATGATACTTCGTGTTGATATGCTCATTTCGGCCATGGAACACTGGATTCATTATGAGTGCAAATGCAAATTTGTTGTCAATGAAGAACTTCACTATTGTTGATTTCAAACCAGCTAGTTCGATCAACAATGCTTTTAGCCAAAGTGCTTGACATGCTGCCACTACTGCTGCCATGAACTCTGCTTTGCATGTCAAAAGTGCTACTGTCTTTTATTTTTGTGAGTTTCACGAGACAAGATAGTCATTGATATAGAATGATATGCCTCATGTGTTCTTTCCGTCTTCTAGATCACCTGCAAGATCACTGTCAGATTAACCAACTATCTCTTCATCACCTCCCCCTCTTCAAAACACTAGTCTGAAGTGCATGGTGCTTATGAGAAGGTACCGAAGCTCCTATTTTACCATGTTTTGATGTATTTCTGTAGGCCTCTCCATAAATATGCTGGCAACTTCAGCTGCATAAGAAAGATCCGACCTTGTATGAAGAAGATATGGAAGATAACTGATGACTCTTCTATATTCTGTCTCATCGACTGGTTGTCCTTCAGGGTCGTTGTGGAGTTGAGCCCTTGGCTTTATTGATATTCTTGTGGATTGACAATCAAGCATCCCATATTGGGTCAACACCTTCTTGGCATATGTTGTGTGCTTGATCGAATTACCTCTCTCGAAATGAGTCACCTCAATCCCGAGGTAGTACGATAGCAGTTCGAGATCACTCATCTTGAACTCTCCCATCATCTGCTTCTTGAAGACTCGACGGTTTTCAGACCTTCACCTGTTACAATCAAATTGTCTATATAAACACCTACTATCAACCTGGTGTCAGAATCAATTTGGCAATTACAAAGTAGATTGTTTAAAGCCTATGACCTTTTAGCCTCTAGATCAATTTAACAACTCCACAAAATCAACAAATCAATTTTTTTTTTTTCAGACAAGAATTATGAATCAAATTATAAAAGTCTATTTCATTAATAATTTTTACTTTTCAAGTCCCAAATTAATTAACTAGAAATTTAAATAAGTGGTCAATAGATTTAAGTTGAGAATAAAGTTCATAATTTCATAAACCTTACCACAAAAGGTAATTTAATTAATTAAACACTAACATGCATGTACGATAGTGTTATTAACCTAGAATCTTATGAGAACCTTAGTTACTCAAAATAATGATAAAAAATATGAAAAGATAAAACCTAAAATAAATTTGCAATAAATAAATTATTGTAGAATTTGATCTAGTCTTGACAGTTCTCACTTCTTCAACTCTACCAGAAAATACACGTACTATTGGAAATACACTATAAAAATTGAATATAATCAAAACTCTATGAAAACTCGAGTTTACATGGTTTTTTTTATATTTATTGATACAAATTTTATAAGATCTAGGGCTAAAATTGTGTATATCTTTGAATTGGACCAGGATTAGGACTTTGGAACTCCACGTCGATCGACACAATGCATGTCGATTGATATGTAGCTGCCCATTAATCACTACGTTAAGTCGTGCTTCAAACACTATTGGACCTCGTGCGTCAACCGACGCATCCCTCATCGGTCGACCGTGGCCTCTCACACCAGCCTACTTTGATCATCCTTCGAGAGCTCTTGTTGACTGACGCAACTCGCGTAAGTCAAAACAAAGCTATTTGCAAATCAAGCATTCTCTATACTTCACCAATTTTTCGTCCTGAAACCTGCAAAAATGCGCCACCAAAGCCAAAACCAAAGCAAATAGCCTACGGAGCAAAATAAAACACATAAAATGCAATAAATAAACATAAAATAACCTAAAAATTAATTTATAAGTTAGCGAAAATACAAACTTATCAATCATCCACAATCAGCATAAAGTACCGATTACCTCCAAGAGTTGTTGGAGTAATCGGTACACACAAATCAATGTGTAGTAGTTCGAGCTGCCTCCTAGCTCGAAAACTTGCTTCAATTCAGGAAAGAGTGTCTTGATTGCTTTGCCATGATACATGTCCGACACTATTGATCTGGATGAGTAATCACTTGTACTCCTAACGTCATTTCTTTGTGTAAGAGGGACTTCAAAGCCTGAAAGTTGACATGCCTGAGATGAGCATGCTATAGGCATGCTCGGTCTTCGAGGCTTGTCAGAAGATTTGATGGTTTTCCACTTACAACCCGATACGATAGAGTCTATTATGCAATCTTTTCACTTTCATTATTCGAAATGACCTCCAATTCATCACCTTTCATTGTGATTCGATAACCAGTTTGTGTCAACTGTCTAAGACTCAATATATTACTTAGCAATTGTGGAATATGGTTGACTTTGTCGATGAGCAATTGATCTCTATTTTTTCCCTCGAAAATGATAGAACATTTTTCTTCAATCTTCTTAGTCGACCATCTCCAAAACAAACATTTTCGTTAACTTTTTCGTCCAGCTCGAAGAAGTTTCCTTTATCATCATTCATATGATTACTGACTCTATTGTCTAAGAACCAAACATCATCAGGTTTCTCGAGATGTTTTGGTTTCTTCTCTGTAATTGCCATAAGTAGAGCTGACTTGATATTGTCAGCGTGAGCGAAGTGAGCTTCCTGATTCTTCTTTGCTACTAGACATTATATAGAGTAGTGTCCCATCTTGTTGCAATTGTAACACCAAATATGACTTTTATCTGGAAGAGCTCCTCGACCACCTTTCCCTTGACCTCTGCCTCTGCCTCGGGTTTTATCTCCATATCTGCGGTTACCACCCTTTGCGGGAACCCTTTTGGCTAAGGAAGATGATGACTCTCTGTCGTATCTTCTGAATCGGGCTTCCCACTTCACCTCAGTGAGAAGAATTTGATCCTCTTTTGATACGATCCTTGCTCGAAGGTTTAGATCACAGCCCAAAAATTTGATAGAAAGTACGACACACGCGAAAATGAATTAAAACTGATACTTTAGAAAGATCCAACACCTTTGGATTCGAAAGCCCTTAAATACCGTAGTCCAGAATAAATCTTCTACCCAAGAAGCGCATTGATCCAACAATAAAGGATATAAACGAAGACATCACAAACAGATGCGATAGTCCGATTGATAAGTCAAATTTGAATTCTATGGATGGTAGAGTTCGAGTTTAGCCTTTAGAAAATAAGGAGAAAATCTCACAAAATTTTATAAAACTTAAAATTAGACTAAATTTTTCCATAACAAGGCCTATATATAGGCAACTCAAATCCTAATCTACTAAGAAAATAATAATTCAAAATTTAATACTTAAAATTCGAAAATAATGCTTAAAGAAGACCTAACATATTGGCCTAAAATAACTGATTAAATTAAACTAAGCTCAATCACTACACATAATTAAATTAATAATTTTTGGGCCTTCATTTAATTCTTCAAACAACAGGGACTTCTTGGAAATACTTGCAACCCAAAGACCTTTTATCAACATATTCAATCTAGCTCTTAATGTCCTTGCTCGAACTCTAATCATCGGCCCACTCGGAATGTAGACTGGATCGTCTCTCACAACTGCTACTTGGGCCCATCATCTTTCCTTCCCGCGTCCACACTCTTCTTGCGCGTTAGCTCTTCAAGCTCAAGAATTGCTCGATGCCGACCATCACACTGATGAACCTTTTTGGCACTGTCGAACAACTTCTTCACGAGAGTAGAGTCACTGAGGGTTCCTCCAAGGCTCGAGTACGCCACAAACATTATAGTGAGTCATCCAAAATACTGATCGAGGGACTCTCTGTCCTTCATATAAATCAAATCAAACTCACTCTTCAATGTTTGTAATCTTGCATTCTTCACTCGATCTGCCCCGATGAATCTTGTCTTGAGGTAATCCTAAGTTTCATTGGTTGTGTTATTTTTAGCAACTTGTCATGAGGATATCTTAAGGTATCGCCTGCAAGAGATGCAATTTTTCCTTCTTATCGAGCCGAGCATCAACCTTTGCGCCCTTAGCTGGTTCGACAGCTTCCCAGACTCCTTGATCTTCCATCATGGCCTGCACACGAATCACCCAATTGGTGTAGTTCGTTTGTGTCAACTGCGAGTACACGAACGTACCGCTTGATTGTTGTGCCCGCGATGTATCTGCTACTACCATCGCCATATTTTCTCCAACGTATGATTTTAGGCGTTCACCCGTGGCTCTAGTACCACTTGTTGGCCCTTTGACCCTAAAATCACAATAATTGATTGAAACGAAGAAAAGGAGAAAAAAATATGGAGGAATTTAAAAGTTTTATTTTTTTGTAATCAACTATTACAAAACTTTATGAAGACTTAATGATTAAACTATGTTATTACCACCCCTATTTATAAGAAAAAAATAACTAGGACATAACAATATATTTCTAATAGGATTAGATTCCTATCAAAATTAGATTAGGATACTAAATCTCCTTAGATTAAGGTGTAAATCTCGACACTCATCACTTAACAAACTAGACAAAACTAATGAGAAACCGACTAGCAGTTAAGAAGAAGACTTAACTGGCAAACTAAATGGAGAAAATAAAAGGCCAACAAAAAAACTAAGGTTCACATTCTTCGTAAGTTAGATAAGAGACCTATTTGGGAATCCTCTGACTAATAGAAAATAGTCGTTCTAACAAAAAGTATGTCACTCTCATTAAAGCAATGTCACCTTTCACAAAAGGAAAACACGATCAACTACTACCAAACATATACTTTTCAAACAAATACAAGTGTTGTTTCTCTCCCTATATATAAGAAATGAGAATAAATCTCGGTCATTCATATTTTTAAATCAACGTACCATATTAAACTAAAAAATGCAGCATTTTATCTTAAATATCCTGCATTAAATGACAATATAATAATTATATACAATGAATGATAATTTTAAAGTCTGCATTTTAACTATGGTTTTGTTCATTTTAAGGGCAATATCCTGCATTAACATTACATTGCAAAATAAAATGCTAAATCCCTTTACCTACGATATTTTATCTTCAATATTGTGCATTTTATCTTAGCAAACATGCATTTTTATCTAAGCAAACATGCATTATATCGCTTACGAAAAAATTTAATCTCTCTAATAAGGAAAGATTGCATGTATCAAAATATGTATATCCATATCTAATCTGATATGGAAAATATAGTTATAAATAAGAAAGATTTTCAAAATTCAAATATATCTACCTTAATTCATTTGAATATTCTTATCATGTCTACTCAAACGAATCATCATATTATTTGTGCACAAAATAATACGAGTTCATATTAAAGTTAACGTGTAAATTTTGAATTTTTGTTGAGTCGTGTTGATCATTCATACATTGAAATAAACAACGAAATATTTCAATCTCACTATGTTACATAAATAAAATGTCTGTTGATGTTATTTAACTTAAAATAAGTTTATTATTATTTTTTTTATAAAGTATGCATTCTAATGTTATTGTATTGCATAAAATAAAATATTATATTCTCACCTCATTTTATCTTAAAATTGTTCATTTTATCTTAAAATTGTTCATTATATCTCTATAGAATATGCATTTTATGAATGAATATAATGCATTTTATACATCATATTGTGCATTTTTAGGTATATTTTCATGCATTTTACGAAAATCAATGTGTTGCTTTATAAATCATTCTTAAAACTTAATCGTGACTTATAAAGCTATTAATCCTAGAATTTTGAAAGAAAAAAAATTAATCTTAACCATTGATTTTTTTAGATGAATGGTTATACTCATTCATATATAGCACAAACTTAGTTTTAGTATTGCCATTTTTATAATTTTTAAACTGACAAGATAAATGAATAAAAGGTGTTCATATTTAAAATAGAATTAAGGTGTACTACTAGTATAATCTTAATCAATTAATATAAGATGTATAATATCTTAAAAATTCAAGCAACCCCATATTTTTGTTTTTATTTAACATACTCGATTGAGTTGAATAGTCGTTTGCGCCATTTTAGATTGTACATTATGTAAATTAAATGTGTCGACATGCCTATGATTATAAAATATAATCTCCATTATTTTAATCATTTCATTATATATTCGAATTTCGAACCCATTTCTTTTTTTTCCCCAACAAACTTATATGAATGCATGGAATATTGATTCAGTCAAAAATTAAAATACCAATGCAAGAACCAACCAGTCAACTATTCTTTCTTCCAATTTATTATGTTTTGTTTGTTTACAAAATGGTGAAAAAAATAAAAGTAGAAATCTAAGATGAGACATGCCACATGTCCAAAATGATGGCCATATGTAACATTATCTTGCAATAAAAAAGCAAGAAAAATTGGAAAGATATTCATGTGGACTGATATGGCATGAACCTTAGCCATATAACACGTGCCCAATAACACTTTAAATATTTTCCTTTCTGTGGGATTTGTGGTTTTGGTGAAAAGGCTGAGCAGCACTCAAATTTTGTGAATATTTTCCTCACCGCATATGGCTAAGAATTCAGATTCTAGCAACCAATCACAATAAAATAAAGAAAAATAGCATTTTCATGATCTTTGATTATGATTGCGAATTTCTCTTTTTTATTTTTTTGTTAATAAATAGTAAATAGTTTGATTCTGTGGGCCCATTTAGCTCTATATAGATTGTGTAAAGATATGGAATAGGAACTAGTTGGGGCCCATACAAATAACCAATCACAACCCATATAATAATTCTTATACTAGGCCCAAGATATGGTAAAGCCCAATCCACTTAAAATGTAACATCTAGGCCCACTCACCATAGCTTAGTTTTTAAAAAAGTCTACTTTTTTCATGTTCTTTTAAGAAATTCACTTTTCATCCATATCAATAAATTCAATTTCAAATCAAACCCTAGCAAGATAGCAACTAGTTTGCACTAATTTTCTTTCTGATCTTCACACCAACTGAACTATATTTTGGAGATTGTTAATGGTGGATTTTTGAGAGGAATTTAAATAAGAGTACTAAATAAATTTGGAGTATAAATACACCAGACAATTGAAATAAATGCTTGATTGTAAATGAGACTTGATTACTTTGCTTTTATAACTGTGTTTATTGCCTGAAATTGAATGTCTTGGTCTCATAATTACAATTCTATTTATAGAAAGTGAATACAAGAATGTGACTCTTCTGGGAAGTCGCGTTGATTCGTTCGAAGCAGCTGCTCGAACCGACGCGCTCCTTTACGACCAGCTGCTTTCATGCTAATCCAAAAGTAGCTCGAACTTCATGGTTCTTTGTTCGAGTTCGAGATGCTTCTTCTCGAGCTTGAGCTCGAAATCCATTATTTTGGGTTTTTCTTTTTTGATGGACTTGACAAAATGGACTTGTTCATTTTTGAGCCATAACAGATATTATTCAACTCGGGTGTTTTTTTTTTTCAAGAAGTCATCTGTTCTTCTGTAATTTCAGAAGAAACACGTCGACCATTGCTAGTTCGTTGTGTTTAAGTAAGTAGTATGTCCATACAGATCCATGGTAAAATGTGTAGCATATTATATCATGACACATGGGGGAGAACCTAAGCAATCGAATAAAGATGTGAAAACAAAATTTGAACACTGAATTTATCCCCTCTTTTCTTTATACCTTTTTTTTTGCCCTTTTGGTATATACTGCAACTGCAAAACTTTTGGTTAATTAAGCAATAGAAATTTCAAAGGCTTTTATTTTGGATTAATGTGGCCATTTACAAGACTAGCCTTTTATATTTCAAAACTATCAATATCTTCCTTCATTTGCCTCCATTTTACATATTACACCTCCCAACTAGCTAGTAACATATTTACCAAAATTCATATAATTCTTTAAAGAATACTTTTTTTTTTACGGTCAAAACTTGATGTTGCTCATTTAAACAATTTTATTTTTAAAAAATTCTAATGTTGATTCTTTTTCAAGATTCATTTAAGCCCCTAGAAACACACACTTGAATATGTGAATGATTTAAAAGAACTTTAAGTAGTAAATATTGCTGAATTATTATGAGATGTAAATAATAGTAGTTTTCAGCATTGGGGTGACATGTATTGTAAAGTAACATGTGAAAGTTACCTGGGGCAAAAGAAAAAGAATTCATTTAAAAAAAAAAGGAAAAATGTCTAAAATAGGTATTATTTTGAACCATCAACCTTAAACAGAAGGGACCTTATCCAATGAGTCATCTGTTGAATTGGCATATAAAGTTCTTTCTTTTTATTTTTTCTTTCTTCTTTTGCTCAAATTATTCCTCTACAACACTCATTAATGGGGCATATATATAGATACATCTATATATACATGTCAATCGGGCTAACCCGTCGGGTTTCGGGCTAACCCTATTAGGCTGCGGGCTATTCGGTCCGGGTTGAATCGGGCTGAATTTTTTCGGGCTAAAAATTCTTGAACCTAACCCTAACCCACCGGTTTTCGGGCTGACCCGTCGGGTTGGCAATATTTACGAGTTTATTTTTGTAAAGATTTTCTTAAAATATTTTAACAACCCCTAAAACAAAATAAAAAAAGAAAATGATGAACCAACATAAATAAAAGACATCAAATATCAATATCTTTGCAAAAAAATAGAGATAAGTGGATAATCATAGTTTGAAAAGAAAAAAAACATCAATCCTTATATACCAACTAATTTAAGTAATAGAAGTACATTTTTCAACGTATAAAATGATAAAATAATGATTAAAAAATTAAATATAGCTTTCACTTGGGTGAATATAACAACGAGTGGCTAAATGTTCTTGAAAGGAAGAAATGAGTAGATATGCTAATTAGGAGAGTGACGAGTGAAAGACAGTGAAAGAGGAAGAAATGAGAGATTTTTCGATTTGAGGGTAAATGATTACATCATTGGGAGAGATTGATGAGATTTTGTGTGACGGAAAATTAGGTCTAGGAAATTAGGTATATAATTAATGGGTATAGTAGGATATAAATAATATTAGAAATAATAAATAATAAATTATTAAATATTGCCGGACCTACGGGCCGACCCGCAACCCACCGGGCTCAACCCGTTCGGGCCGCCAACCCGTCTGGTTCAACCCGTTCGGTTAAAAATAATTTCGGGTTGAATTTTTTTTACCCTAACCCGCATTTTAGCCCACCAATTTCGGGCCGACCCATCGGTTTCAGACTTTATTGACATCCCTATATACATCTATGTATAGCCCAAATACTGATCTGCCCTTTTATAGGCCCACTGGTTCAACCTAATTCTTGAATTGATGGGGTCATGAAAAGAAATATTGGGTTGGAGGAGAAGGCCTACAGCCTCTGGGCTTGGCTTTCAAGCTCTAATCTTGGGTCAACTAACTTCCAAGTGGCCCATTTTCATCATTTGGATAAGTATTCTTTATTTCTTTCATTTTTCTTAATAGTAATGCATTTATTTAAACTCGTACACCGGATGTCCAGGAAAAGCTCAAATCCATAACCTCTCGAGTACAGATAATGTACTTTTGTATATATTAAATGGGTCGAGTTTTTGTTTCCGGTACATTCAAAGAAATAGCTTCTTTGCTCAAGAAAAAGATAAGGAAAAAGAAATTGATAATGTTTATACTCATAATCTCTTGAGTATAAATAATGTGGTTTCGTATATATTAAATCGGTTCAGTTTGTGTTTCTGGTACGTTCAAAGAAAGAGCTTCTTTGCTCAAGAAAAAAAATTGATAATGTTTATATTTCCGTTACATTCAAAGAAATAGCTTCTTTGCTCAAGAAAACGAAAAGGAAAAAGGAATTGATAATATATATACTCAACCTCTCGAGTACGAATAATATGCTTTCGTATATATTAAATGAATTCAGTTTGTGTTTCCGTATATTCAAAGAAATAGCTTCTTTGCTCAAGAGAAAAAGAAATTGGTCCCTTTTTTTAGAAATTTAATTCGATTTTGAAATTCGTTGTTAGGACTTTCCCATTTTGGCCGATTGTATTTTGTAATATTTTGGAAATTTCAAAATAGGAAATTTAAAAGTTTGTAGTATTTTCTTTGCACGAGTGTTAGTGATATACAACAAC
Organism: Plectranthus barbatus; assembly: GCA_026898455.1. NCBI lineage: Eukaryota > Viridiplantae > Streptophyta > Magnoliopsida > Lamiales > Lamiaceae > Plectranthus > Plectranthus barbatus. The sequence continues at coordinate 308,234 of JAPKLW010000083.1, forward strand.
TATCATAGAACTAGGGGTGATAATTTTTCGACACGACACGATAATCCGACACGAACCCTGTAGGGTTTTTCCGTGAACCGAATCACCAAAACCAAACTGAACCGGATCGATTTATGGATATTGCCCATAATTAAATATTTTCAAAACCCTAGCATGCTCCTATGAATTTAATACAAGATTGTGGATTGAGAGATTATCGTAAATCAGTAGTGTCTGTACCGATCTTTTGCGTTTGAATTCCAAGAACCAATTCAACCACGCAATCCGATTTCTCTGCGGAAACAGAAATTAGAATACTAATTTCTAGAGAAAATCGAAAATAAAGAAAGGGAAAGAAGAAATATGTTGTTCTCCATATCAGGTCTTCAGATCTGTGTCTCGGTGCTGGTCAGATCTACTACTGGTGAGGACTCCGTAGATCTGTGACTTGAGCAGGACCAGAATCGAATTCTCCTCCCTCTTCTCACCAAAAACGGCGCCCACCTCTCTCTCTCTAGGGTTTGTGTTTTAACTGTGTTACAACTTATGAGAGAGAGTTGTCTATTTATAGACCTAGGGTTAGAAACCCTAATGGGCCAATTTGGGCTCAATTCAGCACACTTGTTGGGCCAGACCTGGGACCTAATGCAAATAATAAAGTGGGCCTATAAATTAATTAATTCCCATGTTCACAACCCAGGACACAATTAATTAATTAATATTAATTCTTTTTCACCACAGAATTAATACTGACCTACCCCTTTATTACCACGTTGTGAGAACGAGTTGCATTAATTGAGAATCCCCATATTTAAGGTTACCGGACATCCATTAATTAATCGGAGCCTCTGACAAGCTCTAACTACAATTAATTAATATCTTATTATTCCTGAGTAGTACCACTCAAACCTTATCACTCGTGCCTGAACTTAATCAGCCTGCAGGACTTTGGCACGATGAATGTTATTGAGCTCCTCAGGGAATGTCTCCATCCTATTACTCGGGTATGGTTACCTAAGTTCAGTCTCAGGCGGTACTACACGAACTGCTGTTACCCAAGATGCGAATATACGAGCGCGCTGTGTTGGCTCTCCACCATAGCAAGTCAAAGCAACAGTCAACCCGTGCAAACCACTGAACCTTCGTTAGGGTTTGAACTCAATCAATATAACGAGATCTTTTATTCGCTGATGTCAGACAGACGAATATATCTCACTGCGGTCCATCAATACGCTACCTCTGCGTACCAGCATGTCAAGTAACCAAGACAGACTACTTATTCCGACAATTCCGCAGCCATCCGGACAGACGTATCCTCATACGCTGTCTCGGCTGTGATCATGTTATGTCTCACTAGGTCAAGTGATCATACTGTCTTCTGCGATCTACAACACGCCGTATTATCGTCCCTATCGGTGAGACAAGAGGATACCATTGTTCATACATGTACGATTGTTACCAGATAGGAGAAATAAACCATTGTATACACATTGTAATAAATGCTTTCAGCAATCTCCCACTTATACTCAAAGCATAACTAAGCTATTACAGAGTATACAATCCGTCTATCTAGTCTGCTGTCTTTAACCATTATCAGTGGTCGGCATCCACCTCAGACCCAGCTCACGAATATATCTTTCGTAAACTTTCTGCGGCAAGCTCTTTGTAAACATATCAGCAAGATTGTCAGCAGTGTCAATCTTCTTAATCAGCACATCGCCCCTCGATACGATTTCTCGTATGATATGGTACTTTCTCTCTATGTGTTTGTTTGCCCTGTGAGACCGCGGTTCCTTTGAGTTTGCCACCGCACCAGAGTTATCACAATAAATTGTGATGCTCCTCGGCAAACTCGGAATCACGCCCAACTCTAAAAGGTAGTTCCGGAGCCACACCCCCTCTTTCGAGGCGTCGGAGGCGGCGACATATTCCGCCTCCATGGTGGAGTCAGCAATGCATTTCTGCTTTGAGCTCCTCCAAGATACAGCTCCACCTCCCAGGGTAAACACATAACCTGAGGTCGATTTCTTCTCATCCTGGTCCCCTTGGGAATCCGAGTCCGTATAACCCACAGGGCACAAATCCTCACTTTGATAAACTAGGCAAAAATTCCTAGTTCTTTTCAAATACTTGAGGCTATGCTTTACAGCAGTCCAGTGCGCCTGTCCAGGGTTAGACTGATATCTAGCTACCATGCCAACGACATAACAAATATCTGGCCTGGCACACAGCATCGCATACATGAGACTACCCACAGCCGAAGCATATGGTACAAGACTCATTTCATCTTTCTCCCGCTGTGTCTGAGGACACTGCCCACTAGAAAGACGAACGCCATGTCTGAAAGGTAGCAAGCCTTTCTTGGCGAGTTGCATGCTGAACCGGGCTATCACAGTATCCACATAGGATGCCTGGGATAAGCTCAACATTCTTCTTTTACGATCTCGTAAGACCTTAATCCCAAGAATGTAGCCAGCGTCACCCAGATCCTTCATTTGGAACTGTTCGGATAACCAAACCTTGATTTCGGACATCACTCCCTCGTTGTTTCCAAATAGGAGTATGTCATCAACGTATAGTGCAAGGAAGACCACGCTCCCACTGACACAAAGTCGGTAAATATAATTTTCGTTTTCCAACTGTGCAAATCCATAGGATTTAATCACATCGTTGAAACGTAAGTTCCACGACCTTGAAGCTTGCTTAAGTCCATACAAGGACTTCTTAAGCTTCCAGACAAGATGTTCTTCGCCCTTGCTTATGTAACCCTCGGGTTGCTGCATATAGATGTCCCTACCTTCTTCAAGGTTACCGTTTAGGAAAGCGGTTTTGACATCCATCTGCCAGATCTCGATGTCCATATGCGCAGCTATAGCAAGGAGTATCCAGATGGATTTGAGCATCGCTACGGGTGAAAAGGTTTCATCATAGTCAATGCCCTCTTTCTGACTATAACCCTTTGCCACCAGCCTGGCCTTAAAAGCCATGATCTTTCCATCCGCCCCTTTCTTTCTCTTGTATACCTATTTGCACCCTATGGCCCTAAAGTCATCCGACAAATCAGTTTTCTGGTATACATCCATAGCAGTTATGGATTCTATCTCAGAATCCATGGCGACTTGCCATTTGGCAACATCCTTGTCCTGCACTGCCTCTTCGTAAGTCAGCGGGTCAGAGTCCTCATGTCCGTCTTCCGGGCTCAAGTCCGAAGACTCACCCACGAACATGTACCTTTCCGGTTGGAAAATAACTCTCCCACTGCGACGAGGCATCGGTGTCGTGTCAGTAGTAGGTGCAGTGACTTGTGGTCCTGCACCTTGCACTGAAGAACGTGTCTGTGGTGCTGTACCTCTCACAGGTGCACCCACATCTACACGTTCCCATTCCCTTGGAATTGCATTCTCGTTCTCAATTTCTTGAAGAACGATATCACTCATTGACCTGTGATTACTCATATACTCGTCCTCCAAGAATCTAGCGTTGGTGCTAACAACGACTCTCTGACTCTCAGGACAGTAAAAGTAACCACCTTTCGTTTGCCTGGGATACCCTATGAACAACATTACTTTTGACCTGCTTTCTAACTTATCAGGTTCCTTCGACAGTACGTGTGCCGGACAGCCCCATACTCTAAACTTGCACAAACTAGGTTTGCGACCAAGGAAGAGCTCAGAAGGTGTCTTAGGAACTGATTTAGAAGGCACCACATTAAGCACGTAAGCTGCTGTCTCCAATGCGTAGCCCCAAAACGAAATTGATAAGTTTGCATAACTCATCATTGATCTTACCATCTCTTGAAGAGTCCTATTTCTTCTTTCAGCCACACCGTTTTGCTGGGGAGTACCCGGTGCAGTCCATTGGGATGTTATCCCATTTTCTGACAAATACTGCAGAAACTCGTTACCGAGGTATTCGCCACCGCGGTCAGGTCGCATCGACTTGATAGTTTTCCCGACCTTCTTTTCTACCTCAGCCTTGAACTCTTTGAATTTCTCAAAGCATTCAGACTTGTAGCGAAGCAGGTAAACGTATCCGTACCTTGAGTAATCATCAATGAAAGTGACGAAGTACTCGTACCCTCTACGAGCCTGCGTGGACATCGGTCCACATAAGTCAAAATGGATCAATTCAAACACTTCCTCTGCTCGAGACTGACTAGCCTTGAAAGGCTTAATAGACATCTTGCCCTCGATGCAGGATTCGCAGACTTGATAAGGTACAACCCGGACTAAGTCCAATGTACCGTCATCTGCAAGTCTCTGAATCCGCTTCAAGCTGATGTGACCCAGTCTCAAGTGCCAGAGATATGTAAGATCCTTATCAGAAGAAGTAAGTTTTCTCTTCCTAGGATTATCAATTACGGATGAATTACATGCAATACTTGCGGACATATTTTGATCGAAGTAGCATAAAGAGTACAAATCAACACAACGGATAACATTGTTACTGCCAATGATAAAATCATAAATAACAAATATCCATAAAAGGTTGATAAAATTTTGTCCTGTCGATAAACCACGGCCCACAAATAAACTCTCAAATGTACTTAAAATATCAAAATATGAGGAAAGGAAAAACTCCATTAAGTTCCGTCATAAAACGTTGCCTTCATCCAGTTTGGTATCTTCTTGCCATCACTCACCAGCCTTGTCGGCATGGTCCCCTGCAAAGTACAACAACATGATCAACAAGTCAGTGCTTACAGCTCTGGAAGAGCAACAACTAACTCTAACCATGCTTACAGTTATACATGCAAATGACATACCTTGTCCTTTGGCATTCGGACAATCCACCTTTCCGCATCCAGTACATTTGTTCTTCTTAGGAGTGACCTTGACTCTCTTCCCCTTCCTAGACTTGCTATCATGGTTTGTCTTCCTGAACTTGCTCTCAGCACCGTCGTCTCCAATCTTAGAGATTGTCGAACCAGTGCTAGAACCGAACAGAACAGGCATCCGTGCTCGCATAGTAGACTGCTCCACTACAAGATCCTCAAGCAGCTCATGCAGAGCATACTCTCCGCATCAGCAACTACCTTAAAGTCATCAAAGGAATCCAGAAGAGAATTCAGGATGATATCAATCTCGCCTTGCGCACTGATATTACCACTCCGCACAGTAAACTGTCTCATGAGATCAACCACAAACATCATGTGCTCAGTCACCGAACTATCCTCAACCATCTTCTTGCACACAAGATCGTGTACAAGCTTACAGTTAATAGTTCGCTCCACGTTCCCATAGGCTGTCGAGAGTTCCTTCCAGAGCTCTCCAGCCGTCTCGAGATACTCATACTTGTGCCTTAATCCTCTAGACAGGGAACCCGTGATGAGCCAAAAGGCGAACTCATCAGCATCCTCCCATCTATCATAGAACTCAAGCTCAAGCTTGCATACCCCTCTATGGGAACGCAGCAGTGGATCCATGTAAAGAACATGTGCTTGATTTTTCAGATAAAGGACATGTTTAATGCAAAAACTCCATTCAGGAAAGTTTGGACCAGTAAGAGGATTGAGAGCAAGTATATGATCGACAGTAGACTTAGACATATCTGAAACAATAAAGAATCTTAAATAAGAACATACATGTTGAACTTCGAAAACAAATGCATTGAAAACCTTTTAATAAATCAAATACAAATGTTTTCCACTAATTGCCCAAGAGTTCCCACCGCAAGCTACACTCGTAGACGTTTACGATGTCACCCTCAACCAGAACTGCGGGGTTTTAAGCCCCAATCCATTTAATTTCACTACCATGTCAGGATGCTTTTGACACTAGAAATTAATAATTAGTGAAAACCTTATACCAAGCCATCTCTCAAGAACAGGGATGCAATTCTTGCATTATATTCTAAGATGTTTCTAAACAATTAACCACAAATTTAATTCCGGCCAAAAGAGACAGTTTAGCATGGCACGTAACCATACCGCACAGCCCTCAAAGCTTTTGTTATCTTTAATTTAAATCAATCCTAGAATACTTGTGAAAGAGGTCTACGCAAGCTACACTCGTAGACGTTTACGCAAAGCCCTCCCACTATTCACATGATTTAAATTGTTTGTCTAGAAATCCCAACAACCGTACCCATGTACCTCCGGGAACTAGCAAGCTACACTCGTAGACGTTTACTAGAACGAGAGATATTGTTGAGGTTCGATTTATTCAGGATTTGGAGCCCCGAGAACTAGAGAATAACATGATAGGAATAGACGTGTTTGCAGTATGAAAAATTGAATAAGTAAACAGGTGGAATCAATCTAATCTTGCTATGAAGAACTTGTCTTGATCTGAAAAGCCTTTTAAAATCAAAACCAAATGAATCCCCCCCCCTTCGCGATGTTTTGCAGAGGTATTTATAATGAGTAGGTGACTTTAGGGTTTCCATGCTGTTCTCAACTGTTTGGATGATGAGGCAGTGGATTTCGGAACATCTTGCCATCGTGGTAGTTTTGATAGCTCCGATATCTTTGCGAAATGGCCGCTTGACACGTCGTTGGGTAGTTGTAATGACGGTTCGATTTTTCCGCGTCAGATCTTTCCTTGGCTTGCTGGAGTGGGGGTGGCCTTGATCGAATTGCTTTGCGTAACTGTCGAACCACTCTCCCTTCGGACTGCTTTTTCATAGGCAAACCCTTGCTCGAGCTGGATCCCTTATCTTCGCCGGAACCGGAACATTATGGGGCTCTGGTCTGGTGTATTTTTCGGGTCGGGTCTGGATCGCATTTCCTACAATAGCCCCTTTGACTTGGCTGGTCGAGATCGAGGGAGCCTGTCAAGTCAAAATATAGTGATCGATCTTATGTTTGATTTTATTTCCCAGGTTTTGGCCCTTCGGACTACCTCGAGGGTGATCCGGTTTTGTTATAGGTGCTTGAGAGCATCTTTCGGTTTGGAGGACCAGTTCCTCTGTGGGGGTCCTCACCCGCGCAGCCCCGGGAAGTTGCTGCGGGTACCGATTACCACGATCCCGAATCCGTGGTGTTTGAGCAGTTCGGGTTCTGCTCTATTTTGATTTTTGGCCACCTGGTTAACCCCTGCGAACTCACAGGGTTCGAGTTTGGGGTCTTATCGTAGGATCCTGGGGCGTATAGCCCCTAATAAATTGTTCGAGGTACATAAGCCTCGAAGTGGTTCTTTTCGAACTCTTAGCCGATGAAGCGCGGCAATTTGAATTTTGGCGGCAAAAAGGCCGATGGCAGTTTAGTAATAACCGTGGGCGGTATGGGTAGTTTTGAGGCAGTTGAAGGGACGCTTGAGTATAACTTCCCATCAACGCGTCATCCTCGTTAATTTTCTCAATACGTTTCTCTCTCTTTCCTTGGCGATTTCCGGCGAATCAACTGCGTTCACCAAGCATTTCTGGCGGTCAAATAGCTTCTTCGAGATTCTTCAACGCTTCCCTTCGCTTCAGGTAGTGGTTTTTTCTACACTTTTTATTTCGTCTCACCGGATGCGTGGCCCGAGGGTTTACTGGGGTTCTTGGTTGATTTTGGGGGCGACGGGCTGACCGGGGCTCTTTCTTCCCTCTCTTATGTTTTTAGGTTAACCTTCAAGCTATGGGTTCGTCTGATTCTGATTCACAAAACCGCCGTGGCTCCGTGCACTCGACGCCTCCCTTTACTCCTTCCCCGGTCAGAACTCCCGGCGACCGTACGATTGTGGGCCCAGATTGGAATTTGGTGTTCCAGCGCCCGGAGAGGGCCGATGTGGGGACGAGCAGGGTGGATTTGCCTTCGAGTTCTGACTCGGATTTTGCGGACAATAGGGTATTGTCCGAAACGTTCGGTGGGGTGGAACGGACGCTGACTGGTGGTGATGCCGGAGGGTCGGGCAGTGCCGCCGAAGATGTGGTTGCGGAGCCCGAACTTACCGGGGACTACGTACTTCCTTCAGATTGGCGAACTCATAGAGTGTTGGGTGCCGTCTCGACGGTTACTTGGAGTACTTTGATGGCTTGGCGGAGAAGGTTCCGGTCAAAGATGTGCGGTATCGGGTTCCAAGGGCGGAGAATCGCTGCTTTGACCCTCCTCCAGGTTTCGTGGCTTTCTACACTACAGCGATGGACAATGGAGTTGGTCTTTCTGCACACCCATTCTTTTCGGAGGTTCTTGCCTCCTACAACCTTTCCCCATTCCAGTTGGCCCCGAACTGCTGGTGCCATTTAGTTGGGGTCCTCCTGGCATGGATGGACCTGGGTTTGGGACTTCCGACGGTTCGAGAGTGGCACTATATGTACCGTTTTAACCAATGTGCAGACATGCATTACTATTACTTTACCCGGTGGTCCACGGGGAGGTCTAACCTTATTAAGAAGCCGCCGTCAAACTCGCCCGGATGGTGGACCACGTATTTTTTCCTCAAGCTGAATGAGGAGAGGCCCAAGTTCCTTAGGCATGGCGGAGTGCCGATTCGTGGGTTTTCAACCCTCTGTCTGCATCGATACCTGGTCTTCTTAGCTTTGCTGACTTTTATTTGTCTCTGCAGATCATCCGCGGACCGAACTCATGCCTGAAGAGCAGGCTCGTATGGATAGGGTGTACGATGTTTCGGCTGAGGACAGAGAGTGGCTCACGGTTCAGAACGGTCGATTTATCACTGCGACCACTTTACTCAACGGTCAAGGCATTCTCTCCGAACTACCCGAGGAAATGACCCGTCGTCGCCCCCATATTTCACCGGAGCAGATGGCTAGGGCCCTCCGTGACAAAAAGAGGCTGCGTGACGAGGGAAAGGCCCGCCATCGTCAGGCGAACCCTCCGAAGCGTCCAACCGCGGAGTCTAGTCGTTGTGACCCTCCTCCACCTCCACCGAATCCTCCGCCCCCTCACGGGACCCCGCAGGAGAAGCAGGGAGTGTTTTCTCGTCCGTCGACCCTCCAGGTTACCCCACATCAGGCTGATGATAGGGGAAGATCCAAAGAGAAGGAGCCCGATCAGCTCGAGCGTCGCAGGCGCCATCGATCTAAGGATCAGGGGACGCGCCATGAGGAGTCGGGCAGAGCCGTCGTAGCCACGGTGTCACCTCCGGACTCGCTTGTGGATCCATTCTTGGTGCGTGCGCGCCATCTTCTGCTGAACCCATCATCCGTTGATCAGTCGGGGACTGCTCTGGCGCGTCTGGAGAGTTACGGGCTTCGCCAACTGCAGGTATTGTCCTAGACTTACCTTTTGTGTACGATTGCCGTTTACTAAAGCTTTATCGTGGCTGGCAGGCTCAGGTGGAGCTCGATGGTATTCATCGTGAGCTTACTGTCTTTGCGGAAAAGTGTTCCGAAGAGACCTACCAACTTCGGAAAGAGTCCGATTCTTCGAAGAAGTACGTAGATTCTCTGAACGAGAAACTGGATGCGGCGGAGAAAAGGGCTGTTGTGGTGGAGTCGAGGCTCGAGGCGGCTCAGAAGGAGGTCGAGGCCTCCCAGGCGGAGTTCGACGATCTGAGGAGGAAGCTTCGGTCGGCAGAGGCGGACTTAGCCAAACTACAGTCAGATCTGAGGACGAGGAACGACCAGCTTATCTCGCTCGATTCTCAACTTAAGGCTCAGCGAGAGAGTTATGAGGCCGAGGTTCGGAGCTACGAGGAGAAGATTGCTTTGCTGCAATCGGGGGACGGCCTAGATTTCGGGACGATCATCACTTCTCCGCACTTTGCTGAGACCTACGAGGTATTCCTTCGAGTTTTCGGTTTCTCAATTTGCTTGTATGCTCTCACCTAACCTCCCATTAGACTCTCTATGAACAGATTGAGAGTGAGGTTCGGGGGAAGATCGCTAGGAAGTTCCCGGACCTCGACCTTGCTTTTCTGGATGAGCCCGAACCAGAGGCGGAGCCTAACCAGGAGCAGGAGAAGGAGTCTGAGCAGCGGGGTGCAGAGCTTGATCAGAAGCAGCTCGAAGACTCCCGGGAGGTCGACGCTGGGCAGGTGCAGAGCGTCCCAACCTCTGGGTCGAACCCGACTCTGGTTGAGGGCGCGAACCCTAACCTGGATGGACCTGCTGCCACATAATTTATGTTTACGATTCCAAGAACACTTTTATTTCTGTTGTAGCGCTTTGAAATTTTTTTTTGCTGTTCGGTCTTGGGACACTTCTATTAATCGTTCATTTTCCTTCTGAACTTGTATGGCTTTTTGATGAATTTAATCGATCTGCAAAACGTAATAGGCGGCGTCGCCCCCTCCGATGCTTAAGTCAGTAACTATGTTCAAGAAAAGAAATTGGAAATGAAAAGTGTGGTGCATTAGAAAACGTTATCTGAGGTGTGTCCGAACTGCCCTTCGCTGTCGAGGACCCACGTGGTGGGTTGCGTTCCTGTCAATAAAGTCGTGAGGGTTTGGGCGATGCCAAAGCATCGCCACTCCGACGCCCAAGTTAGTGAATGTTCGAAAAAATAAGTATTTAAATTGTAGGGATAGGGTTTTTAGGAGAGCGTATCTGGGTTGGGTCGAGTTTATCGACCTCGTTCCTCTAGAAGTAGTACTTCTTTAAGTGTTTTACGTTCCAGCTGTTCCCTATCTCTCTACCATCGTAGTCTTCTAAGTGGTAGGCACTTCGTCCTACAACTCTGGTGACCTTGTAGGGACCTTCCCATCCTGGTGCAAGTTTTCCTTGGCTCTTGTCTTTGGTGTTCTGAAAGACTTTTCTGAGCACCCAGTCTCCTTCTTTGAAGGTGCGCATGCGTACTCTTTTGTTAAAAAATCTCTCGACCTGCATCCTTCTCTGGGCCATGTTTAATAGCGCTTGGTCTCTTTGCTCATCGATCAACTCTAGGTTTCTGATTAACTTCTCGCTGTTTTCTGCTTCTAGGCAGGTTTCTACTCGTATGCTCCCACCCCGGACTTCTGATGGGATGACTGCTTCTTCTCCATAGGCTAGTGCGAACGGCGAGTTTCCTGTCGAGGTTCTAGGGGTAGTCCGATATGCCCATAGGACTCCGGGGAGTTCTTCTACCCAATTTCTTTTGTGACCTTCGAGCCTTTTCTTCATCGTAGCCATGATTGTCTTGTTAGTTGACTCGGCTTGTCCGTTCGCCTCTGGATACCTTGGTGTGGAAAATACCAGTTTGATGTTGTACTGGTCACAGAATTCTTGTACTTTTTGTCCTGTGAATTGGGTTCCGTTGTCTGTTCTTATCTCTTTTGGTACTCCAAATCTGCATAGGATGTGAGTCCATAAGAACTTGATTACTTGCTGTTCTCTTACATTAGCGAAAGCTTTAGCTTCGACCCATTTCGTAAAATAATCGGTAGCCACCTATTAATATTTTCTTTTTGCCCCACTCCTTTTGGCAGCTTTCCTACTATGTCCATCCCCCAAGCCATGAAGGGCCATGACGCGATCGTGGCGTGTAGTGGCTCTGCGTGGCTTTGATTGACCACTACGAACCTTTGACAAGCCTCGCAGCTTCGCACATAATTCTGGGCATCTTTCCGAAGCGTTGGCCAATAAAATCCAGCGGAAATGACTTTGTGTGCTAGCGGTCGAGCCCCTTGGTGACTTCCACAATCTCCTTCGTGTATTTCCATGAGGATGACTTGCCCTGCGGCGGGCTCGAGGCATTTGAGAAGCGGTCCTTCGACCGATCTCCTATATAGGCTTTCCTTGTAAATAGTGTACTTGGCTGCTGTTCGCGTAACGCGTATGGCCGCTACTTTATCTTCTGGTAGGATGCCGCTCGCGAGGTACTTCAAGATTGGTTTTGTCCATGATTCACCGGTTTCGACATCCATGACTTCGGTGGCCCTGGGCGTGATTGGGTCTTCAGCCCAAGATATGACAATAGGTTTACACTGCCTTGTTGGTTTAGTAGAGGCTAAGTTCGCTAGTGCGTCGGCTTCTGCATTTTCTTCTCGTGCGATATGTTTGATTTCGCACTCGTCAAACTCTCTCCTTACTTCCCGCGCTAGGTCAAGATACTTTTGGAGTCGGGGCTCTTTGACTTGGAAGTGATCCTCCATCTGCATTACTATTAGTTGTGAGTCCCCGTGTACTTGGAGGCGTCGTGCTCCTAGCTCCTTTGCGAGCTGCATTCCCCGAACCAGGGCTTCGTACTCTGCTTCGTTATTGGTTGCCTCGAAATTTAGCTGGATGGCTCTTTCAAATACCTCTCCCATGGGCTTTGGAGTCTGATACCTACTCCGTTACCGTGCATATTGCTTGATCCGTCTACTTGGAGAGTCCATGGATCCTTCATTGACTCGCCAACTTCTAAACTTGCAATCTCTCTTTCTGCATCCATTTGGAGTCTTGATGTAAACTCTGCTATAAAATCTGCCAGTACTTGTGACTTAATTGTAGTTCGTGGTTCGAAATTGAGTCTGTATCCCCCTATTTCTACCGCCCATTTCAACAATCTCCCTGACAGGCTGGGCTTCGAAAACACAGTCCCGAGGGGGTAGGACATTATTACTTTGATGGGATGTGACTCGAAGTAGGGTCGCAGCTTTCTCGATGCCACTACTAGGGCTAATGCTAGCTTCTCTAGCGCTGTGTATCTCGTTTCTGCGTCCAGTAGTGGTTTGCTCGCGTAGTGCACAGGATGTTGTTTTCCAGCCACTTCTTTGACCAGGACTGCTGCAAGTGCGTGTTCAGACACGGACAGGTAGAGTAAGAGAATTTCCCCTTTTTCGGGTTTGTTCAACAGCGGCGGACTGGCCAGATAGTCTTTTATGCGTTCAAGTGCCTTTGCGCATTCTTCAGTCCATTCGAACTTCTTGCTTTTTCGCAGCACTTGGAAGAATTTATGAGTTCGATCGGAGTATCTTGAAATGAAACGACTTAGGGCTGCTAGTCTGCCTGTGAGCTTTTGTACTTCTTTTGGGGTTCTAGGATGCGCGATCTCCTTGATTGCTCTTATTTGTGACGGGTCAGCCTCGATTCCTCGGCTGGTCACGATATGGCCCAAGAATTTTCCGGAACTCACCCCGAAGGTGCACTTTGCAGGATTTAGCTTCATATTGTACTTGTTGAGCACCTCGAAGGCTTGTCGCAGATGTTGCACATGATCTTTTGCGTCCCTCGACATTACCAACATGTCATCTATATAGACTTCCATCATTTTCCCTATAAGTGCCTCGAACATCTTGTTTACAAGTCTTTGGTAAGTAGACCCTGCATTCTTGAGGCCGAAAGGCATGACTTTGTAGCAGTATATCCCTTTGTTGGTCATGAAGGCGGTTTTCTCTTGGTCTTTGGGGTGCATCAGAATCTCATTATATCCTGAAAACGCATCCATAAAGCTCAGTAATTATGTCCCGCGGTTGCGTCGACGATGTAGTCGATGTGGGGCAGCGGGTATGGATTTTGGGACATGCTTTATTTAAATCCGTGTAGTCCACGCATACTCGATTTTTTCCGTTCTTCTTGACTACCACTACATTGGCAAGCCATGTCGGATACTTGACTTCCCTCACGGATCCGATGTCCAAGAGCTTTTGTACTTCATCATTGATCGCCTCATTTTTCTCGGCGGGGAACTTTCTTCTTCTTTGCTGTACGGGTCGGTGGCCCGGATCGACTTGTAATCTATGCGTCATGACTTCCGGATCTATCCCCACCATATCTTTGTGTGACCAGGCAAAAGTTGCTCGTTCGGAAGTGAGGAACTCGATTAGCTGGGTCCGAACTTCCGGTTTAAGCCCGGTGCCAATGTTCGTCTTTTTCCCCGGGACGGTTAGATCAAGCTTGACTTCTTCTGTCTCTTCTGATTCTCCCGCCGGAGGTAGTGGTTCGCTCCTGGCGAAGTGTTGCTGGGCGCATACTGCCTTAAAGCTTGCATAGTAACACTCCTTAGCGGCGTTCTGCTCATCTCGAATTGTGCAAATTCCTCCCGCGGTCGGAAACTTGACCACCTGATGGAAAGTAGAGGGAACGGCCTGCAATTTATGCAGCCAAGGTCGACCTAGCAGGGCGTTGTAAGCGCTAGGAGCATCGACGACCATAAACGATATATCATGATGTGTCCCGCCATAGTAGGTCGGTAGTACGATTGTCCCGACGGTCATTTGAATACCTCCATTGAACCCAATCAGCGGGGTCTGTGATCGCAGGATCTTCTCCTCCGGGATCTCCATCTCTCTAAGAGCATGTAAAAACAGGATGTTCGCCGAGCTCCCGTTATCGACCAAGATTCTCTTTACGAGACAATTTGATATCAGCAGTGATATCACCAAAGCATCATCGTGCGGGTGGCTCAGCCCTGGTACTTCTTCACTTGTGAATTCTATCGGATGGTGAGATGGGTTCCTCCGGGGTGCTAACGCTTCTTCGCGAGTTAGTCGCCTGGCCTTTTTGGCGACTGATCTGGAGATTCCGCGAATTTCTGACCCTCCAGTGATACAGTTGATGGTCCAAACCGGGACTGGAGGTTTATCTGCCTTCGGGGGTCCAGACTCGTTGGCCGTCTTATCTCGTGCCCAAGTTTGCTTTCCTCGATCCGATAAGTACTCCGACAGAAAACCTTTCTTCAAAAGTTCAATTACTTCGAGGCACAGGGCCCGGCAGTCTGTCGTGGTATGTCCGTGGTCATTGTGGAACTCGCAGAATTTCTGCGTGTCACGCGAGGCAGGGTCGGCTTTCATCTTCGGAGACCATTTCACATTCTCAGGCATTTTTCTGAGCACGTTCTGGACTAGATCGGCGGGTGCAATCGAAAGTGTATACTCCGGGACATATGGGCCAAGGTGATTGACCTGCGGCGGTTTGTTGTAAGGGTGTTGCCTCGGAGGAAGCCTGTCCCGATGTTCTCATCGGCCCTCTTCTCGCATGCTAGGCCTCCCGCTGCTGCGACGTGCTTGCCGGTAGGGCTCATCTTCTTCCCACTTGATGAGCGCCCATGCGCGATTCAAAGCGTCATCCATTGTCTGGCAGGGATAGATGGAGAGCTCGCGATACAAATCAGAGTCTACATCAAGGCCCTTGGTGAAGGCTCGTACGGCGGTGCTGTTTGGGCAATTGGGCACCGCAACTAACTCCTTGTTGAACCTGGTCAGGTATGCCCTCAGGGACTCGCCCGGCCGCTGGATCACCGCGTAGAGGTCGTCTGGGTGCTTGTCGAGGCGTCTACTGCTAGAGTACTGACGTATGAACAGTTGGTGTAATTTCGCGAACGTGGAGATCGAACTACGGGGTAGGTTGATGAACCACTGTAGAGCGGGCCCCGTCAAGCTTGATCGGAAGCTTTTGCACATACAAGCTTCCATTAGAGCTCCCGGGATTGCGAGTGCCAACATCTTCTGCCGATATACGGCAATGTGGTTCTCTGGGTCTGCGGTTCCGTCATAAAGGCTGAAGCTTGGAGGGGCGAACCTGGGAGGCAGCTCGGCTTCGACGATATTCGGTGAAAAGGGGGACTTTGCGAAGCTCTCCCTAGGAATAGTTCTCTCTGGTGCTGGTAGTCTCGGGACTCTGGAGAGTAAGGATTCGAAATAGCCGAGCCTTTGCTCGAACCTCCGCTCGATCTGTTGAATAGCTTGCAGCTCCGATCGGCCTAGCTGACCGGTCTTGTTTCCCAAGTCTGGTTGGAGGGTCAATAGATTCTCTGGAGTTCTCTCGGCGGTCTTCCCGTCAGTAAGATTGAACTCCACCTCTAGATTTTTCGCGATATTTCCATCCACACTCCGCGGCTCTTCGACGAGCGGTGGCCTATTGTTATTCTGCAGCTGCAGTCTTCGATTTTCCCTCTCTAGGAGTTCATTCTTCCTTGCCATCTCTTCTATCAAACTTCTTGCGCTCTGCACTTCTGTTACCAATCTCGATACGTGTGCATCTGTCAGAACGTTCGGGGGTGGCGGAAGGAACGTCAGTTCTCCGAGCGGCTTTGCGTCGAATGCCTTCATTAGGTCGCTCAATGTTCCTCCCGTGTTTGGTGGAGGCGGAGTTCCTCTACCATTCGTAGCGGTTCGGCCTCACCCGGCCAAAGTTCCTCGTGGTGGCACGGGAGCAGCCTCCTTGACACGGCTTTCTGTCGGTGCGTCTTTTTGGTCATCAGCCTTGTGCGCTTTTCCCGGATCGTCGCCCATTCCTGCAAAAAAGTCAGAATTTGTTCTCGAGGCCCCACGGTGGGCGCCAAACTGTTGAGGTTCGATTTATTCAGGATTTGGAGCCCCGAGAACTAGAGAATAACATGATAGGAATAGACGTGTTTGCAGTATGAAAAATTGAATAAGTAAACAGGTGGAATCAATCTAATCTTGCTATGAAGAACTTGTCTTGATCTGAAAAGCCTTTAAAAATCAAAACCAAATGAATCCCCCCCCCCCTTCGCGATGTTTTGCAGAGGTATTTATAATGAGTAGGTGACTTTAGGGTTTCCATGCTGTTCTCAACTGTTTGGATGATGAGGCAGTGGATTTCGGAACATCTTGCCATCGTGGTAGTTTTGATAGCTCCGATATCTTTGCGAAATGGCCGCTTGACACGTCGTTGGGTAGTTGTAATGACGGTTCGATTTTTCCGCGTCAGATCTTTCCTTGGCTTGCTGGAGTGGGGGTGGTCTTGATCGAACTGCTTTGCGTAACTGTCGAACCACTCTCCAGCTAATATTCCATTATATAAAAAAAAAAAAAAAGAGAATTTTTTTTATATTCATTAATAAATTATTACTGTGTCGAAAATATTTCGGAGAATTAATCCACCAGCTAGGATTACCCATCTAGCATATATATTATTTTAATGGGGATAAAGTTTTCCAAGATAATCCAAATCAACGAGGAATTGATCATAGATAAAACAAATGCAATTTGCTTAGTTTATGAACATTAATCATATATAAAGAAGCATATTATCGCCTCCCTCGGGATGTAGGGGTAAAATCATCTTGCCGAGAAATTCGAGAAAAACAAAATCATGATCGATTTCGTGCTATTACCTATTTTCTGCAATTTCTACAATAATATCAAATATTTCTTTTATTAGACGATGAAGAACTGGTTTACTGTAAATAAAATTAATGAATGAATCCACTACGAATCGAGTGGGCAAAGCATAACTGGAAAATCAATCAATCAATTGAGCTAATTGCATCATCAACCCATCCATATAGAGAGAATAATATCAATCAAAGGTGCGGCAATGGCAATCAATAATATTACCCATTCTTAACACACACACACACAAAAAAAATAAAAAAACACGCACATTAATATCGCATCCGTCAGATCGCCGATTTGGTGGAAGATTAGACAGATTTGACGACGGTGGAGGAGGCGGCGGTGGCAGATTCGCGATTGAGTGGGGCGTGAATACTGGCGGTGACATCGGTATCGTCGTCGGGGTCGTAATCGGGGTTGAGGTTGCGATCTATGGCTTCGCGCCCTTTCTCGAGGCAGGGCTTGCACGCGATCTCGAGCGTACACCACCCCAGCGCCACCGCTGCTATAGCTATCAAGGCCGTCGTCAGCGCCCCCATCTCTCTCTCTCTCTCTCTCTCTCTCACTCTCTCTCTCTACACTGCTCAGTCGTCGTCTGTGTTTGAACGTTGTTTGAGATTGTTGCGATTGATGCCTCTCGTTTGAGATCTCGCTTTTTTACCTTGCTTTTATAAAATCGCACTTCTCACTCTAGCGACTTTCTCTCTACTAGCTCATGCGACTTTCTCTCGTATAGAGTTGACCTCGCATTTTTATGATCTATCTATAATTCTAAGTTTTCATTATAAAAAAATATTATATTTTTTAATATGAGTAATTACAAATCAAGTTCATTACTACAACAATAGAATTTCATTTACATTAATCCTGTGAAATATCTATTAGATAAATTGGAACGACACGATAACAATAAATATAGAATGCCATATATGTTGGGCAGGTCCTAGCGACCCAAGCTCAATCGACAACTCGAAAGCCTAATCGACCCAAAGCCTGTAGTTTGCAGGCCCAACCGGTGATTAGGCTAGACAAATCAGCTAAGTCACAAGGTCGCCACCGACCCCAATTCGTGGTCGGTACCGACCACAATACGAGATCGCCATTGAAGAGGTAAACTAGCAACTCAGGGGACCTGGCGGCGCAGAGCCGTTGCAGATCCTAACCGACCTCGAGAATCTCGGGCAGTTGCGAGATTCTTGGCGACCACGTACTCCCCGACGGCTAAGATTAGGGCTAGTTTTTTTTTTTCCCTCATTTTCATCTATAAATAGGAGGTGATGACTCATTTTTTTGAATCAAACTTCCTACTCTCAAGCTGTACTAAAACTCTACCAAAATTAATACATATTTGCTTTTACTTCATCCTGCATTCGTTATTTATTTATTTACTGTCATGTCGTTCATTTTATTGATTTCGTTCCGTTAATTATGGCATATCTGCATTATGTTTTGCGCATTTTATTGTGATTACTTCGTTGTTTTCATTAAGAGCTCCATTTACCACATAAATCGAACATCATCAATATATTATACTCCCTCCGTCCCGCTAGAATAGGCCCACTTACCGAATTTGGCGTCCCAATTAAATTGGCCCCTTTCCAAAAATGGCAACTTTTACACACACAACAATAAAATATTCATTCCACTAACTCATTCTACACTCACAACTCTTAATTTCCGTGCCGAAAAGAAAAGGGCCAATTAAAATGGGACGGAGGGAGTATATTTTATAAAGTATTAATTTTAAAAAGTTGCACGATCCAAATACAACATGTTTATTAAAACCCAGCCCATAAAAATAAATAAGCCCATTACAAGCACACACAACACTATTAGTTTTAAGAACAATATATATATATATATATATATATATGATTGTTTATTTCAATCATGTTATTTCTAATTATCACATACCTTACTAAATTAGTGATATTAATTAATAAAGAGGAGGGATCATGTAAAAAAAAATCCCCTGTAAGAAAAAAGAATAAATCATGTCCATCAGATCTAAAAAAATCAATGGCTGATATGCAAACAAGCAATTACTAAAACACAATCAAGAAACAAAATAATCAAGCAACAACTTAAACACAATCAAGCAACATTGTAATCAAGCAACGACCTGAACACAGTCAAGCAACATCATAAACACAATCAAGCATCTTTCTCACTTTCTCACGTTAAGAATTTTTTTACTGGATCCGCTCCCAATTAATAAAAACCACATTTCTATATATATATATATAGAGAGAGGATGGATCATCTAAAAAAATCCCCTTGTAAGAAAAAAGAATGAATCATGTCCATCAGATCTAAAAAAATCAATGGCTGATATGCAAACAAGCAATGACTAAAACACAATCTAGCAACAAAATAATTAAGCAACAACTTAAATATAATCAAGCAACGACCTAAACACAATCAAGCAACGTCATAAACACAATCAAGCATCTTTCTCACTTTCTCACGTTAAGAATTTTCTCACTGGATCCGCTCCCTATATATATATATATATATATATATATGGATTGGATCTCATGCTAAAATATTAAATATGTTAAATAGGAATGATTTTCATCCATTGATTTTGATGAAATCTAAGGCTGAGATTTCTCAGATTTATGGTTATTAAATAACTGCAACATTTAAATTCTCTGATTTACCCTTATGCAATAACTAAAAAATAATAATAAAAAAACAATCATCATAACCGTCCATCACATCTAATCTAATGGCTCACAATTATTCTCATTTAGCATATTTTAATCTATTAGCATATGATCCCTTCTATATATATATATATATATAGTTGTATTCAGATCACAAGTGCTTCTCAGATAGGAGATAGGAATGAATCTCGTCCTTTCATTTTATAAAATGGGTGGTCTAGATTCATTTAACAATTTATTTTATTACTTATTTTAACAATCATTTAATTTCATTAAGGGCTTTTTAGTATTTTTTCATCTAAAAATTAAATTATTTCCAAACTAATTTTTCAAAATTACATATCATTTGTGATCTTTAAAATCTATATTGCTGGAAGGCGTATCTCCTCACCTAATTTAACGCCATAACATTCTAAGGATTGAAAATCAAAACCTACAATAATTTACTTTTTCATTCTTTTTCAATAATTTGAGTTCGTTATTGCGAGATAATGTAACTTTATATTTGTATTTAATGTATTTTTCTATTTTTACATAATGCAAATATAATCTTATCTGTATTTATATTAAAAATATAAGATGCATTAACGTAGTATTACACATTGCATTTTCTTACTATACAACAATGCATCATCTAACTGTGTAAAGTTGCATTATGTGTTATAACGTTGGTCCTCTGTTTTTTTTTGTTTGGCTGCAGTTCTTTTTACTCTTGTTTGTGAGGACACTCTAAATCCTTTCAAAGGTCAGGCCTTGACGACGTTAGATGAGGGTGTTGAATTCTACAAGAATTATGCCAAGAATATCGGGTTTGATACTAGGTTGGCACATACTACGAAATCAGATAATATCATTACATGGAGGTATGTCGTCTGCAACCGAGAGGGGGACAAGTATATTAATCCAAATACTATTAATAGAGGGACCTTTGATGCAAATCTTAAGATTCGAAGACGTATTTCATCTCGTTGTGGCTGTAAAGCAAAGATCACTTTCAAGTTTGTGGCGTACATGGGTTATGTGGTGCATGATTTTGTAGAAGATCATAATGTATTTGCTGCATCATCTAGTACTGATACATTGCATTATCTAACACAATAAACATGCATTAATTAATATTTAAACTTGTAAATCTTTGTGTCGGTAACATAAATGTAGAATATATTTATAGCAATCAGTTTTTTGAGCTTTATGCATTTTGCCATTCTTTTAGTTAGCAATGTATCCAGTAATATTGGAAAATTTTATTTAAACATAGGTGCATTATCTACTAGTCTTATTTGCATTACTTATAGCTTGAAACCATTCATTGAAGCTCAAAATTAAAAAAATACAACTAATTAAGATGTTTATTTTGGAAAAGAAATCGTGTTACTGAAAAGGAAGAGATCATCGCGCGAAAATCTAGGGATTTGAATATTAATTGTGTTAGTCGGCTGGCATGATTTACAAAAAACCCCTCGTCCAGCAAGTAATTACTCTTGTTAATGCAAATTTCAACAGTGCATCTAATTTTAGATCTTTACCGTCCAACATGTGAAATGGATGAACCAGATTCATTCTTATCTCCCATCTAAGGGAGCACTTGTAACTTTAACGCACATATATATATATATAGGAGGGATCATGTAAAAAAATTCCCCTGTAAGAAAAAAGAATGAATCATGTTCATCAGATCTAAAAAAATCAATGACTGATATGCAAACAAACAATGACTAAAACACAATCAAGCAACAAAATAATCAAGCAACAACTTAAATACAATCAAGCATCATTGTAATCAAGCAACGACCTGAACACAATCAAGCAACGTCATAAACACAATCAAACATCTTTCTCACTTTCTCACGTTAAGAATTTTCTCACTGGATCCGCTCCCTATATATATATATATATATATAGAGAGAGAGAGAGAGTAGTGATCATATGAGAATAGTTTTTAGTATGAGAAATGAGAATAAATCTTAGTCTTTGATTTTGTGATTTCAACGCTCATGATCTATTTCACTCCGTGTGCAGTTTTCTAAGATTATTCTGCAGTTTTGCAAAATTAAGATTATTTTTGTAATTTTAGCTTTTTTTAAAATCTGAAATAGTATCTTATTAGATTTTTTATTCCTTTCTTTGCGCGATTTGATTTATTTTTCCTTCTTCGTTCGATTTGATTTATATTTCTTTTGTCGATCAAATTTTTTTTCTTTATTTTTCGATTTTGCATTCGTGTTAGGTCTCGACTTTGTTTATTGTGCATGAATATAATTTTAAAAAAATTGTTTTATTCATATCAACGTTCATTTTTACTGTTATATTGTGCATCTTTAGTGTTAATTTTGTGCATTTTTGTATCTTACAGGTTCATTTATTCCAAAGTATGTATTCAAATCGACGTTCATTTTTACTATTATATTGTGCATCTTTAGTGTTAACTTTGTGCATTTTTGTATCTTACAGGTTCATTTATTCCAAAGTGTGTTGATGAGATGAAGCATTTTAAGGGCAGAGTTTTTAGAACTGTTGATGTTGGTATTGAGTTTTATAGAGACTACGCTCGTGTTGCTGCTTTGAAGAAGAAGATGTTTAATTTTTTTAATTCGTATTTATGTAAAAATGAAGTAAATCGGACTAAAAATGAAGTAAATTGGGCAAAAAAAAAATGAAGTAAATCGGGCTTAAAATGCAGGTTACTGTTTGTGTTTGAGTTTTTTATTGTTTTAACCTTTAAAGGCTAAAACTGCAGGATATTGGGGCAAAAATGCCGCGTTTTTCAATTTGCTGAGAATGAATCCTGTACATCGATTTGATGAGATGGACGCGCGAGATCTATTCTTATTTCTCATAGTAACTCCTATTCTCATATGATTACTACCCTATATATATATATATATATACAGAGGAGGGATGATATGATAATAAATAAGTATATTAAAAATAAGAATGAATCTCATCCATTAGATCTAATTAAATCAATGGCTAATAACTAATCAAGCAACACTTAAAACACTATCAAGCAATAAATGATCAAGCAACATCTGAAATAGAATCAAGCAACATTGTAATCAAGCAACAACTAAAACACAATCAAGCAACATTGTAAAGGTAATCAAGCAGCTTTATCATTTTATCACGGGAGAATTTTTTATCATCGGATCCAATCCCCATATATATATATATATATAAGAGATAATGACATCGCAAATAATAGTGGAAGAGAGTGGATTTGGCCTACTGATTTATAAGATGCGTTAACGAATTAAATTAGCTAACATTTACAAAAATCACAACCAATATTTTAATTCTTAGTCTTATACACGGAAGTGACTTGCCTAACTTTATCTATTCTATTATAGGTTTGAGGATTTTCGGTTCGATTTTGAAATATTTGATAATCAGTATCAGAAGATTACTTTGATAATAACGTGATTAAACCTATTAATATATTAAAAAAAATTAGTTACATAAAAATAAGCAAAGTAGTACTCCTTCCGTCCCACTACAATTGGCACACTTACCAAATTGGGCGTCCCAACCAAATTGTCACATTTCTAAAAATGACATCTTTTTCACACTCAATAATAAAATATTAACTCCACTAACTCATTCTACACTCACAACTCTTAATTTTTGTGCCGAAAAGAAACATGCCAATTGGCATGGGACGGAAAGAGTATAATAGTAGTTTTTTTTGAACAGTTATAGCAACATTTATTAAATTGATTTGGTAATTAATGGTTCGGTAATTCCTATAATTCAATAGTTACGACTATAATTACTAAATTCAGTAATTTTAATGATATTTAGTATAGATTATATAAATTTGTATAATTATAATTGTAATTATAATACAGTATTAATTTCCGGATTGGGACTATAATTATATAAAACACTTATAGTCGTTATAATTATTTATATACAAGATTTGGAGATTTATATAATGGAATCACTATAAATTGCATGCATATAATTATACCCATAATATGAATATTTATAATAATATATGAAAATTTTGGGATTTAATGATCTCATTTATTTTTATAAAATAAAATATAAATATTATAAAAATCTCGAATTGAACTAAAATGAAGAAACACACGAGCAACACAACGATGAAATACTAATTTAGATAATATTGAATTCGACTCGACTCGACTCGACTCGAGCTCGGTTAAGGTAAGTCGATGATTTTAAACGATGTCGCTATCGAGGAATCAACTTGTATTATCTGGTCTCATCAGGTAGCCCATGTAATGCAAACCACACAAACAGTGACTTGACATGAACATCTAGTTTGTTTCTTTTCCAGAAATTAATATTGATTATCAACTCATTTATCCTGAAACTATATATGTCAAATGGCCAACTTGTGAACTGCAACCGATGTGGGAAAGGGAAATCTCAGTGAAAATTCAGTACCAAGTTGTTGTGCATCTGTCTCATTAACCCCATGAAAATTAATCATCAAAAGCATTTTGTTGTATACTTTTTCAAGTTGTATCTCCATGAGTTTGGGGAATGTTGCATTGCCTTTGTGTCATTCAACTTGGCATTACTGTTTCCTCAACTACTACCTTTCTATGTCATCTTCCCAATAAATTACTTCACCGTATTGTATTCTGATCTCGTATTTAATTTGTTAGTACATGTTGGGTGACAAACTTAAATGTCTCACATCGGAGAGAAAAGGAAGAATATTATTGTGTAAGAGTTCGTATAACTTCATTAAAAACAAGGCCGTGTGGGCTAGTACTCGGGCAAAGTGAATAATATCGTACAAATGTCAGAGTTTTCAGTCCTAACAAGTGATATAAGAGGCCAGGTTCGGGCTGAAGAAGAGACCGGCTTTGCGGTGGAATCTGAAGTGCATGTGGAAAGCCCTCATTGGAATTGTCTTTGGCTTCGGGAAGAAATGTTGGGTGGCAAACTCAATTGTCCTACATCTAAGAAAAAAAGGGAGATTTCCCTTGTATTAACAAGGCGGATCTATGTAGGGAGCCCCCTAGCCCGATTTTTTTTTTCGTTTTTGTAGTATAATGATCTGGTTTTTTTATGGTATAGTCTCTCTCGTATAGAAGAAAAAATGAATGAAAATAAAGAAAAAGATGACATAAAAATATTGAAGTTAAGGTAAAGGCGAAATTTTTTTTTTAAGTCATTTGGGGAAAATTTTCTCGATCCGCTATTGCTTGTATATAAAAATCTACATAACTTTAGGTTTATGATCCGCCCAAAGCGGCACCATTGTTTCGATTGAATCTCGTTTGTTAAGTACGTTATTAAGTGAAATCACGTGTTTGAAAATTTGAGAATGCACAGTAATCACCAAACTAAAGTAGAGAGAGAGAGAGAGATTAGTGAATTAGGCGCATGATTGAAGATTTTAACGTGCAAACATTTGCTTTTAAGATTCACAAATGCATGAATGGGGATCAGTCCTTTCCCCTAATATATCAAATGATTATTGATATCCAATATATACTTAGGGGTGTAATCGAACTGAGTGGAGTCGAGTCGAATCGAATCGAGTCGAGTAGTGTCTTGTTTGAGTTTGGCTCGATTAGTTTTGAGTCGAGCTTCGAGCTTTTTTATCGAATACTTTGATATTCACGAATTTTATCGAGCTTTTATTGAACCAAAACGAACTTTCTAAATTTAGAATATATTTAAGATTTTCATTATTAGTTTGAAGAAAAAAAATTATTTATTGCAATAATAATATCATATTCATGCTCAAATTCTATTTTTTTCACTATTAGAAAGATTTATCATTATTGTTACTCTTAAATCGTGAAAATATTGTTTTTCTAAAAATAAGTATTTTATATTTCTTACTAATCTTAGCTCACGAGTTCACGAGTCGAATACTAAGATGTTTAAATTTGATTCATTCAATAAATGAGCTTTACTAAACGAAATTTTATCTAGTTGATCGAGACTCGAGTAACTCACGAATCAGTCTTTTTGCCTAATATATAAAATTATAGATATTATATTTATTTGAGGAAATCAATAGTGGAGATATTAGGATTAAATATTTTATAACTCCTATTAATATTTTTTTTTATAAATTATTATTATAAGATGCATGAGATTTAATTACCGAATTTACATCGGTAGGTAAGGTAGCTCATTTTCAACATCTACCATGTGAGAAACATTAATTTCATCAATATTAGAATTTCTAATAATTCGTAAAAAAATACAGATTATATTTGGAAATCAGAAGAATTTTCCTTTTTTATCTCCCACTTCTCTCCAATTGAGAAGTAGTCTGCCTCTTGCTTTTTGACCAAGGAGTTTTTGCTTCCTACATTTGAATTCTCTTTTTACCTAATCAATTGAATAAAAAGCGTGTACATATATATATAAAGTTGCGTTCAAACACAAACACAAACACAAACACAAACAGCAACTAAGCCCGATTTACTTCATTTTTAGCCCAATTTACTTCATTTTTAAATAAATACGAATTAAAAAAATTAAACATCTTCTTCTTCAAAGCAACACGAGCGTAGTCTCTATAAAACTCAATACCAACATCAACAATTCTTAAAATTATGCCCTTAAAATGCTTCATCTTATCAACACACTTTGGAATAAATGAACATGTAAGATACAAAAATGCACAAAGTTAACACTAAAGATGCACAATATAATAGAAAAAATAAACGTCGATCTGAATTAAATAAATTTTTTTAAACTATATTCATGCATAATTAACAACATCGAGACCGAACACGAATGCGAAATCCAGAAACAAAGAAAAAAATCTCATCGACAAAAAAAAATATAAATCAATTCGAACAAAGAAGGAATAAATGAACATGCAAGATACAAAAATGCACAAAGTTAACCCTAAAGATGCACAATATAATAGAAAAATGAACGTCGATCTGAATAAAACAAATTTTTTAAAACTATATTCATGCATAATTAACAACGTCGAGACCGAACACAAATGCAAAATCCAGAAACAAGAAAAAAAATATGATCGACAAAAGAAATATAAATCAATTCGAACAAAGAAGGAAGAAGAAATCAAATCGCGTGAAGAAAGGAATAAAAAATCTAATGAGATACTATTTCAGATTTTAAAAAAAGCTAAAATTACAAAAATAACCTTCATTTTGCAAAACTGCAGGATAATCGATGAAAACTGTACATGGAGTAAAATAGACCATGAGCGTTGAAATGACAAAATCAAAGGCTAAGATTTATTCTTATTTCTCATACTAAAAACTATTCTCATATGATCACTACTCTAAATATATATATATATATATATATATATATATATATTAGGGCTGACAATCCGTGCGTGTTGGGTTGTTATCGTGTCGTATTTTATTGTGTCGTGTCATTATCGTGTTTGAGCTTAACAGGTTCGTGTCATGTTCGTGCTCATTATTATCGTGCGTGTTCGTGTCGTGTTATCGTGTCGTATTAAAATTTTTCATTCCCAAGTGTAAAGTTGACAATTTTAGTAAGGTTAATTTTTATCGTGTCAGGTCATTTTCGTATCGTGTCATTATCGTGTTTGAGCTTAACGGGTTCGTGTTGTGTTCGTGTTTGAGCTTAACAGGTTCGTGTCGTGTTCGTGCTCGCTTTTATTGTGCGTGTTCATGTCGTGTTATCGTGTCGTATCAAAAATTGTCAGCTCTAATGAATCAAATATAAAAATTGGATCATATAATTGTAACGAATGAAGTATAAGAGACTTTATACGCGTTTTTAATCTAGAACATTGATTGAGTATGAATGAAGCGATCTAATATTTATTCATATTTTAACACAAAGTAAATTTTAGTACTGATTCGTTACGTACAATATAACTTTAATTTTGAATAAATTGAACCGTGCAAGGACCCAAATCGAACAAAGTTTAGTGTAACATAAATTTTCCAAGGATTGATTCATAGTCAAAAAGTTGTTTAATTTGTGGCATATACAATTGATATATAAATTGCGTGAATGGCGATAATTATTCAAGCAAAAATACTTTATTAATAAAAATACTTTACTTTTTCAAATAAACTAGACTTTGAGTCAAATCACGATACTTGACGACCTAACTATATTGACATTGACTTAATTATACACACTATATATATATATATATATATATATATATATTTTGCTAAAAAGAATTAGGGTTTGTTATAATATATAAAATTAAAATTTTATTTTAATTGATCAAAGATTTATATAATCTTACCAACTCGATACATGAATTTTTTTCTATTTTTTTTTGTGTTATATAATAAAAATAAGATAAATATTATTGGCAACTTATGATTGAGAGTGGAGTATCCAAGAAAATCTGTGTGATTATATATAAAAACATTTGATTGTGCACATGCATAAACATGTGCAAATACAAACGAATCAATTTTTATTATTTGATTCTATTTTCTAAGAAATTTAAGCTTTGAACGTGCCTCCCATTGTATAGTATGTGATATAATTATTTTCTTAATATTTCTATATATTGATTTTACATTATTGAGAAAATGGATAGAGATGGGTTTTTTCATCTCAAATGTAATTTATATTAATTAATACGTGATATTGGGATTTATATTTAGAAATGTTTTAGATTGATACCTTATTTTAAAAAGATAAGGTTTTCTATCACATTTTGGAGATAATATCTCTGTTTGATTGAAGTAAATATACCCTACAAATATGTTTTGTTTTCTATAAGGACTTGTCTAGTTATATTGATGAAAGATATATGGGATTTGAGAGTTCACAAAAATTAATGGCCCAAATTAAAGAACAATATTTGTGATATTTTGAAGGATTAATTTGATGGTATGAATTATTACTCCCTCCGTCCCTTATAATTAGTCCCACTTTGATCGGACATGGTAATCACTGTTTGTAAGTTTAGTGAAATTAATATTATATTGATGTTAGAAGATTTTTTTTATTTTAAAATATAAGACTAATATAACGAGACAGACGAAAATAGAAAATGGAAAATGAAACGAATCTGGCGGGAGCTACATTTAGGCAGATGCAGTAGCACTGAAATTATTATGTTTGTAAGAAATAAAATAAGAAACCCTAATTTTAGGAAAAAAAAATATTTAATCCATTGAAAGGTTCTTGTTCCATGCATTTGCATTTTGCATGTTTAGTTTTAATGATCATCATTAATTTTTCTCAACTATGAGCTAGTTTAATTAGTGTTTGCTATTCTCATGATCATTTGTTAATCCCATGTTTATCATTACTGCCAAAAACAACAAACGATAATATTGATTAAACATTATGATGCAAATAAACAATCTTATTAATCCTAATTAATCAGTCAATGATTAACCATCACATGGTGTGAGAGAACCAAAACCAGATTATGGCAAATGCTAACTGCTTACCATGTGCTACCTTCCATCTTCAACTTAATTATTTTCAACAAACTTTCTCCTTAGTAATTAAAAAATAAATAAGCCAAAACATCAATTTTAGTTCGAACTATCCGCATTTTTTCAATTCTAGTACCAATTATTTTATTTCATACTTTCATGTCCAAACTATCAAAAACTATTCAAATATAGCCCCAATTATAAAAAATTATTCAAATCTTGGACAAATAAATTTTTTTCGGCATAAAAAAACTGACCGAGCTTGCCAAAAATCCACATCATTTAATTTACAACGTGTCATTTTTTTAATATGACATGGGTTTCCGGCATGCCCCATCAAGTATGATATTTTTTTATTCATAATTATACGGATAATGAAAGATAGTCATTTTAATATTGCAATGACAAAAACGCTTGCATGCCCCATCATGGGTGACCCAATCGAGCGTGCCATAAATCCATGGAAGCCGTCATGAGTTTCTTGGTTGCGGTGGCAAAGAAAGCTGAGCAATCTTCATCCAAAACGTAAAGACCGGCTCTACGATGACCTTCCATCCATTTGGTTGTCGCGTATATCCCTGTCTACGTGATTACGCTTCAAACAAATTATCCCCTCGTAGTTTACCCTGTGTCTTTATAGGTTATTCTTCAGCTCACAAAGGATTTAAGTGCTTTGATCCCGTCTCTTCGCTCACATACATAACCCGGCATCCAACCTATACCATGATAGATCAACAATATATTTACCTCAAGACCTATCGTATTATTGATCACGTATATATAGAGTTTACAAGATTTGAATGAATCTTTAGAGATACACATAATAACAAATATATTGGAAAACCTAATAAAATATATATATATCTTTTGCATGTATATCTTCATGGATATCTACTCTAATATAAATAATATGTCATTAAATTATAAGAATTTAGATTAATAAGAATTGACCTGCCACCAATATGACATTGCCATATCGATGAGTATTAATTTGAATGCTCAAATTTGAAATTATTATTAAAAATTAGATAATTAAGTATATAAATACCAAATTCTTTTAATTAGTATATCAGATGATCGATTGTACTAATACATGTGGGTGTGGGTACGAGTGTATGATTATCTACACTAAAAAAATTAACTAAATAATTATTTCTTCGACGTAGTCGTGTGGCTACCTAGCTTTCGGCTGCAAATTAATATTAATGTGCATATTATTATTATAATTATATTTTGTCAGTTGATCATAATAATAATTGAGATTTTTGAATTATGAAAATACGTAGTTTCAAGCATGGAGTCTTCATTATCAGCTAGTCAATTATAATCATTCATCACTCAATCAATTTGTGTTTGATTAATAATTTTTTTTTGTTTAACAATGATTAAGATTTGTATCTCATATATGGCGATATTTTATCGATTCAGGACCCGGAATATAGTTTAATTATCAATTCAGGACCTGAAAAATTAAATCTTAATTCAGGACCTGAAAGATCACAAAAATTATCAATCCAGGACCTGAAAGATCAAACAATTCTCAATTCAAGACCTCAATATCAGGTTATGAATTGAGAATTATTTGATATTTCGTGTCCTGGATTGACAAATCATCTTTCAAGTCGTGAATCGATAACTAAACTATCTTTTGGGGTTCTAAATGAACAATTCTCCTATATTGAAATAGTAAATTCACCTCTATTTAGCTATTTCAAGGTTAAGATTGAAAAAAAAACTACTTTTATTAAGAAAATGAGGAAGGAAAACTGATCTCGAAATCGAAACACTCAGATTTAGTCTCGAATTCATGACTTTTTAATCATTAGGTGGGGATATATAATTTTGATTCATTGCTATTTAACCATGTTTTTTTGTTAAATCTAGGAGAACTGTCGATTGGACCCAAAAGATAGTTCTGAAAGATGATTTGTCAATCTAGGATTTGAAAGATCAAATGATTATCAATCCAAGTTCTGATATTGAGGTCCTGGATTGAGAATTGTATGTCTTTCGGGTCCTGAATCGTGAATTTTTGTGATCTTTAAAATCCTAAATTGAGAATTAATCTTTCGATCCTGAATCGATAATTTAACTATCTTTCGAATCCTAAATCGATAAAACTCCTTAAATCTATTAGTGCTGCAGGATATTTTCAAGTTCGTGCATTCCATGTGCCAACTGCTGCCGATGCCATTAACCAACTTCGACTAATGCAAACTTTTTTAAAAAAATAAAAGATAAAAAAAATGTACAACTCAATCCATGACTAATAGTGGTTGATCACTTTATGCATAATTATTCTTGAATTTAAAAAAATATCAGCATATTTGTGGGCGCCGATAATATTAATTATTTGCTTTACTCATGCCTTGATGATTAGATTTTTCTGCCCTAATCAATAACTCATCATTAAAAAAATAAAATAGAAAACCATTTTCATTAAATTTTAATCATACAAGATCTGTAAAGATCTCTTCTAATAAACCTCCATTAAAAAATTATTGTTCAAACATATATCTAGGGGCGAATACAGATTTGAACGATCGTTGGGGCTAGACTTTTTTTTAAAAAATAAAATTAAGCTCGTGGGGTTGTTTGCCTTTGCGAGCCCGTGACTAGCTCCCCGGTGCATATATCTAATATATTTTGAAAAATAAAACCATTAGTTCTGTGCTGATTTCCCTTAAAATCGATGGTCTGACTTGACGAATGTTAGTATCACTTTTCTTCTTACAAAATCGATTTGTAAGAAGTAGGATGCTTGAACGTTATATGCTAGTTCAGATCATTTTTCCAAATTAATACGTGGCATTTAATATCGGACAACCGTGGCTCGGTGTCTCCCACGAACGGTAACACAACTTAATTTTGCTTGAGTAAAATTAAACGACAGTGTTAAATGAAGTACAAACTAAAAGCATTCACAAATTAAATACTTAATTAGCATCAAATTATTAGTTTTGCAAAATCCACTTGGTATATATATGAACTGTCGTCGTGCATGACAATAATTTGTATGTATATGTATATCGATCTGGCCAATGAAGCATCATCTTTCTCTACAAGTGGTTTAAATCATTTGCTTTTGTTAGTTCACCAAAAAAATCTGACAAATTCAGGAGATATACATCAAATCATATATATATATATATATATATATATATATATATATATATATATATATATATTATTGTAGCTGTTGTTGCTTTTACCCTTCAAATCAAGATGGTACTTTTTTCATGCAAGTGGCTCCAACATCACTGTTGGGACAATGGAAAGATATAATATCTTGGCTTCGTGCTCCATTTTATCAATACATGTTATGTTTATTAATCACATCGAACATGACATAGATTTTTAATATATATATATATATATATATATATAGTAATGATATGCTATCACTTTATGGTGAGCTTTCGTGAGCTACAAGAATATATTATACCCTAATTGGGTGTATGAACCCTACGGCTGAATTTATAAAGTTAATTAAAACTTTAATAAATTAAAATTATTAAAAATAAATGATTAACAAAATAAAATTTTATTAAAAAAACATAAAAATATATGCTGTAGCTCACGAAAGCTCACCATAAGGTGGGCAGCATATCATTTCTGTATATATATATATATATATATATATATATATATATATATATATATAGATATAGATATAGATTCACTCAAATGCTAAAACTAAACTTTTTGCTAAATAGGAATGAATCTCAGCCTTTGGATTGATAGCATCAATGGTTGAGATTAAAGCATAAAGATTTAAAAATTAAGCATAAAATCCGTTTGTGCTTAATTGCTTAATAAGTCGTGCTTAATCGAATTAAGCACGATTTATAAAGCAAAAAAGCATAAAATCTAGGGAAATGTTTTAATCTCAACCATTGAATTTTTTAGATGAATGGTGTAGATTCATTTCTATTTAGCACAAACTACGTTTTAGTATGTGAGTCACTCCCTATATATATACCATCATATAATTGCGAAGATTTCATCTTTTTACAAACCAGTTACATATATATATATATATATATATATTTATTTATATATAACATTTTGTAAAGATTTATTTCTCTTCTTATAAAATCGGTTTGTAAAGAGATAAAATCTTTACTATTATATGATGGTATACTCCTACATTCAAAGTCGTTGTGGAATATTCAACGCACCCCCTCACGCACAGGGTGGAGCGCTTCACGGAAAAGCCGTCATCGTAATAATTCGAGTCCCATTATTAGGATTGAACCAAGCCCTCTGATACCATGTAAAATTCTCATTTGTCTCCCTACAAAACCGGCTTGTAAGGAAAGAGGATCTTCAACATCATTTATTACGTATTTTACTATATCAATATATGCATGATAGTCTTTGTTGGGGCCAGGCCCGATAAGCACGTCAGGTGTCAGCCCAAATGATGACTTGACCCAGACAGCAAGCCCACAAGGAGCGACAAAGGAGCGGAAAGCGCCTAAGTCAAGAGGTCTACACCAAGGCGCTCTTCTCCTTGGTACCGAGCACGTGAAAGGGTCTGTGTCGAGGTGCTTCAAGGTGAGTAACCCTAGTAGCCTGGCGGCGCGCGATCGTTATGAACCCTAACCGACCCCGAAAAATTTGGAGCCGACGAGCCGCGGGTCGTCGACACCTAGGGTTAGACTACACGCCCCCTCCCCTATCCTGTCTATAAATAGGGGTGGGGAAACTAATTTTTTGTATCGATTTTTCCCATTACAAAAGCTACGCTGTAACACTGCCGATTTCTTTACAGACCTGACAATATACGCGCGCTTGTCGCTTTATTCTTACGTCATTTTTATCGTCCTTCTTTTGATTCAATCTTGTATTCGTTATTGTTGCTTGTTATAATCTGACAAAGTTCCAAGAGCTCCGATTTCCCGAAATTCAAACCTCAACAGTCTTCAATGAATTAAATTAGGCTCTGACATTATTGATACTCCATTTATTTCGATTATATAGTTTTTTTTAATCTTGCATGTTTGTCAAAAAATATTTAAAAAAATAATATATTAAAAAATATGTAAATTGGATTATATAATATATCTAAGGGTGCATTTGTAATTTACTTGAAAAAAAATAACGAATATGAAAATTAGACCATATAATTAAAATATCCTAAAAAAGTAATTTGGAATGTAAATATAATAATGGAAGGAGTAATTATTATTTTCCTAGATAATGAAATATGAAATTAATTAATTAATAATAAGTCAACTTTGTAAATTAACCACTAATATTTGGTTGTAAAATACATAATTTTATGAATATATATATGCGGGCGCAGTTGCGTCGTCTCTTACGTGAGAAGCTCTTTTTGATTTGGGTGTAATGTGATGTGACACAATTGTAAGGCACAAGTCAGCTCAACTTCAAAATGGATGTAAACGTCCAAAAATAAAATTAAATAAAAAGAATTCACAAAGAAAAAGAAAGAAATAATTTAATTTAAAATGTAAATTTATGGAGTTTATAATTTATTTATCAGATATAGATAAAGCGTTTTCACCACCGCCGATGACTCGATACGAAACCGGACAAGAATCGATACTGATTACAAGGTGAGTGCGAGCATGTGTGGGAAGGAGGTGCTCCGCGTGGAGTCAACAACCAACAATGTGTAAGTTCATATCATGTCTCCCTCTCTCTCTCTCTCTCTCTCTCTCTCTCTCTCTCTCTCTCTTCTTCTGCATTTCTTTGTTTTTGCTGTTGATTTTGTCATGATTTCATTTTTAGAATGCCATGGCTATTCTTACCAATTCTCAACTATTCAAATACGGCAATGGTAAGATACACGTGTCGGATTCACTAAGGGCATGCAACGGAGGTGTGGGATCTTAAATAAAATAAGATTATGTCACGTGTGCGTTACATCTATTAATTATATCTATAATTAATAGCATCTTATATTTAATAAATATTCACATCAGCATTTATTATGATTTTGTATTCATTCACTTTTTACTTTATACTATATATATATATATATGAATATTCTTTATTTGTTTTATTAAAAATATATATAATATGAAATGATATAATATATACATTTAATATCTTATATATGTGTAAAATAAATAAGTTAAAATTTGTAATAAAAGAAAATTAATTAAAAAATTAAAAGAAAAGCAAACCA
Organism: Plectranthus barbatus; assembly: GCA_026898455.1. Taxonomy (NCBI): domain Eukaryota; kingdom Viridiplantae; phylum Streptophyta; class Magnoliopsida; order Lamiales; family Lamiaceae; genus Plectranthus; species Plectranthus barbatus. The sequence goes on from JAPKLW010000083.1 coordinate 343,272, forward strand.
GAAAAAAAAATTTGCAGCGTTGCTCCCACTTGCGAGTACACTGCACGTGCCAATAAGTGGCGTGCATGTGGCGAGGGCGCACGTCACCCTAGCCTTGAGTGAGTCCACATTTATGCGAGAAATGAGATCTTATACAAGGTCTCAATTCCCGTCCCTCTCTCCCTCACATGGATGGTCTTGTGCTAAGGTGAGAATCTTCAACTTAGTTAAGATCTTTGTTATTAAGTTATAAGATCCTCATTATACATGCTCTAAAGCCCTTGAAAAATATGAGTATATGAAGAGGAGAGAGAGAAGAGGGCATAAGACTCTAATTGAAAATGTAATTGGGTGTTAATCTAAGCCATCCCTCCAATTAAAATCCTCCCTAAGAAATCCCCAAACCCCACCATCTTATTTTGGTAATTGTTGGGTAAACAATGCACATTAACTTTAATACTATTCATCATCATCATCTCTTATGTCATGCTAAATACACACACACTACACACAATTTCAAGTGCAATTCCCACAAATACACCACGTGGTTTTCTCTAACATCTCCAAACTTGAGCCTATTTTTCTCTCTCTCTCATCACCACTCTCTATTTAAGCCTCACTCTCTCTCTCTCTCCCTCCCCAAACTCCACCTCTCCCACTTTCTTTCCTAACAAAAACATGGCTTCAAATTCTATATCTCAAACAAATTCTTGGATGAAATCACAATTTTGTGATTCAATCTCATCAAAACAAGAAATCAACTCAAGAAAATCTCTTCCAATGAGAAAGAGCAAAATCAACTGCGCTCTGCACTCCCCTTCCATCCTCACCTTCCCCACGCCGGCGTCCGACCCGCCGGGGCCGCCGCCTCCGCCGCGGTGGAACCTCGTCCAGAGATTCGCCGCCAAGACTCTCGACGCGGTGGAGAGCGCGTTGGTCTCACGCGAGAAGCAGCACTCACTCCCGAAAACGACTGACCCGCGCGTGCAGATTGCCGGAAACTTCGCGCCGGTGCCGGAGCAGCCGGTGCGACGCAACCTCACCGTCACCGGCACCATTCCGGAATGTGTTACCGGCGTCTACGTGAGGAACGGCGCCAACCCCCTCCACGAGCCCGTCGGCGGCCACCACCTCTTCGACGGCGACGGCATGGTCCACGCCGTTAGTTTTGACGGCGGGAACTCCGCTAGTTACGCTTGCCGGTTCACGGAGACGGAGAGGCTGATCCAAGAGCGCGATTTGGGCCGACCCGTTTTCCCCAAGGCCATCGGCGAGCTCCACGGCCACCTCGGCATCGCGCGGCTGCTGCTATTCTACGCCAGGGGGCTCTGCGGCCTGGTCGATCACAGCCGCGGCACCGGCGTCGCCAACGCCGGGTTAGTCTACTTCAACCGCCGCCTACTCGCCATGTCGGAAGACGATCTCCCCTACGAAATCCGCGTCGATGACTCCGGCGACCTCCGCACAGTCGGGAGATACGACTTCGACGGCCAATTGCGGAGCACGATGATCGCCCACCCCAAAATCGACCCCGTTTCGAAGGAGCTCTTCGCTCTGAGCTACGACGTCGTTCAGAAGCCCTACCTTAAATTCTTCAAATTCTCCGCCGCCGGCGAGAAATCCCCCGACGTCGAGATCCCCCTCGACGTCCCCACCATGATGCATGATTTCGCCATCACGGAGAATCTCGTCGTCATCCCCGATCAGCAGGTGGTGTTCAAGCTCCAAGAAATGGTGAGAGGCGGCTCCCCCATGATTTACGACAAGACCAAGAAATCGAGGTTCGGAATTCTGCAGAAAAATGCAGAAAATGCAGACGGCATTGTCTGGATCGACTGCCCCGACACGTTCTGCTTCCACCTCTGGAACGCATGGGAGGAGCCGGAAACCGACGAGGTCGTCGTCATCGGCTCATGCATGACTCCGGCCGACTCCATTTTCAACGAATCCGACGAGAACCTACAAAGCGTCCTCTCCGAAATCCGGCTCAACTTAAAAACCGGCGAGTCGACCAAACGGCCCATCATCCAATCCTCCGACCAAATCAGCCTCGAAGCAGGGATGGTGAACCGGAACCTACTCGGCCGGAAAACCCGGTTCGCTTACCTCGCGATCGCGGAGCCATGGCCGAAAGTCTCCGGCTTCGCCAAAGTCGACCTCGCCACCGGCGAGGTCCAGAAGTTCATGTACGGCGACCGGAGATACGGCGGCGAGCCGTTCTTCGTGCCGAGAGATTCGGACTCAGAGGGGGAAGACGATGGGTACATAGTTGCGTACGTTCACGACGAGAAGACGTGGCGGTCGGAGATGCAGGTGGTGAACGCGACGACGCTGGAGATGGAGGCGGCGGTGAAGCTCCCATCAAGAGTGCCGTACGGCTTCCATGGAACTTTTATAAGCCGGAAAGATTTGGACAAGCAAGGTCTGTGAAATCAGACATGGCGGTGTAAGAAATCAAGAATGTAAATAGGAGAGAGAGAGAGAGGAGTGCATGCCTGCCTGAGGGATTGACTGTTAGAATTAGAGTTTCCTCCCCGGAGGCTCTCTTCTCTCTTGCTTTTTTTTTTTTTTTTTTTTTTTTTGGAATTATCAGTTAATTAATAGCCTCAATTAACTTAAATTGTATACACATGAGATGAAATTAGTGATTCAATTTGAGAAAATATGGAGTAAAGTCTTATTTGGATATCAAAAGAGAAGAGTTAATGTTTATATATTTGTCAACTCTGCTGACTGACACAAGCGCACTTTTGGTGTTAAAATTGAATTCATTTGTTTATGTTAAGTTAGAACCACATCTACACTACACACATTCCTTTCTCTCTCATCAATCAATGTTTGCAATTTTAATTTTGACACCCTATCTAGCTTCCCCCACCACTTCTACTTTATGCCTAAATACTAATTTTCGCTTTATATATATGCATCCCCTATATAATACTCCCTCCATTTTGGTTTATTATGTCATTTTCTTTTCAGCACGAAAATTAAGAGTTATGAGTGTAGAATGAATTAGTGGAATGAATATCTTAACACCCAAAATAGGGCTTACATTTTTAATTGTACTTGATTGTGTTTATGACATTGCTTGATTATATTTAGTGATTGTTTGATTACAATGTTACTTGATTATGTTTTAATTATTGCTTAATTATTTTGTTGTTTAATTGTGTTTTAGTCATTGTTTATTTGCATATAACCATTGATTTTTTTAGATCTGATGAATATAATTCATTCTTTTTTCTCATATGAATTTTTTTTTCAAATGATCTATCCTCATAATATATATATGTGTGTGAGAGAGAAAAGTTCAAATAAGATTTCATCTTCATCAAATGAATTATTAATTTTATTATTGTGTATGTAAGATACTATATTATTATAATTCATTATAATGAAGTATCATACACACGATAATATAATATTACACAAATTATAAAGTAAAAGCTAGTTGTTCATATTAAAATTTAGTTAGTACTACTAAATAAGATGAATGTACACCATTCATCTAAACAAAATTAATGGATGAAATTAAAAAAAAAATTTCAAGATTTCAGGATTATATTGCTCTCACAATTCAATAGCTAGGATTCATTCATATTTAGCACAAATTTTAATTTTAGCACTTGATCACATTTTATATATAGAGAAAACAAATTTCGTCGCTTCGCTCGGGGTGTAGTGATTAAAACATCTTATCTATGACTTGGTCACAAATTCATATTTCCCTGAAGACATCCATGTGTATTTAAAATTAATGTATACATATTATATATATATATAAAAACCCTCCTAATTTCCACTTCTAGAAATATGAAAGGAAAAAGCATTGCACCTAAAATATGCATGATTGAAATTTAGGATAATCTGCCCACCTTTATTTATGGTTGAAATCAAGCCAACCCATAAAGATCTTAATTTCTGTTAACAAATGGTTATAAACAATTACGAAATAAAATTAGTGCTGTACATAAATAATTTGAAAGTTATTTGAAATTAATTCGAAAAAACTCAGAATTGATTGAAACTCACTTTCAAAATTCTTAATAGATTTCGGATCCTTATTAAACTTAATAAAATTTTACACTTTTTACTCATTAAATTATCACATAATGACGCAAATTATAAAAATGAATTCATATAATAAATAAAATATTTTCACGAAAATTGAACTCAAGCTCGAATCTTCTCAATTCAATATACTAAATGGCTATATTCAGAAGCGAAGCGGATGTAGACTTTAAGTATTGTGGGTGCTTAATAATAATATTTACAAGAGATCGATAATTTATAATTATAGAATTATCGATCCAGTACCCAAAAAATAATTTAATTATTAATTTAGGACCCAAAAGATGATTTATCAGTCCAGGACCCGAAAGATCAAATAATTCTCAATTCAGGACCGATATTGAGGTTCTGGATTGAGAATTGTATGATCTTCTTGGATTGAGAATTTTTGTAATCTTTCAGGTCGTGAATTGAAAATTAATATTTGGGGCCCTGAATCAATAATTAAGCTATCTTTCGGATCCTGATCGAAAAAATTCTTTTATAATTATATATATATATTTTTTAATGGGGACATACACCCCTAACCTTTACAAATTGTTTTCTACTGATGTAACGTAAGCCACTAAAGTGAAAAGTAGAAGGAAAATTGACTTGATTAAACATTTAATTAGGATTTTATTTTGCCGGCGATTGAATATAAACCACATAACTTTGATAAACCCATGCGACTATTTTTCTCAATTATTTTCTTATTAATTAATGGAAAAACTGCCTAAAAAAAGTGAAGGTTTGACCATATCAAAAGTTGCTGCAAATGAAAGTTCACATTGTGCAAAAGATATAATTTCGGAAAAAGTTAGGATTTTATGTTTTTTTTCTTTCTCTTTTGTCCAACCGAGTCGAGCCGAATAGTGTCATGCTCAAGTATGACTCATTTAGTATCGAGTCGAGCTTTAAATTTTTTTATCGAATGCTTTGAAGTTCACGAACATTATCGAGCCTAAACGAACATGTTCAAATTAGTATCATATACATGCTCAAATTCAAATTTCTCTCTTTACTACAAAGATTTATAATTATTTAATACTCTTAATTCATGGAAATATTTCATTTATAAAATTAATTATTTTATATTTCTTACTAATTTTAGCTAACGACATTGCCCACGAACTCACGAGTCGAAAACTATGATGCTCAGGTTTGATTTATTTACTAAACAAGCTCGAATGAGATTTTATCCAATTGAAATCCAGGTAACTCGCGAATGATTTAGTTCATTTGCAGTCCTAATTATCCGTTGAACGCGATGAATTGTTTCGTGCACTTTACTTGAACCCTCCAACATAAATATCTAGGTTGCTATTTTTATATATTCCAACTCCTTATTATTATTATTATTTTTAATAAGAAAAAGACAAGAGAAACTTGACAAAGCAAATATGCAGATCCAAAGTAGGGCAGAATTTGAGGATGTGGTGCAGAGTTTCAAAAAATTGAGTATTTGACCATTTAATTACAGACAAAATTACCTTATATTCATCACATCTACAGCATGAATCTCACGTGAAGTCCTCGCGGATGCATGACCCACTCAAACATATCAACACAAAATACTACCCCACAAAAAATGATATATTATATTTCTTATAATTTCTTATAATATAGGAGTTTTATCGATTTAGGATCGAAAAGATTAATTCTCAATTCAGGTACAGGAACTGAAGATCATACAATTCTCGATCGTAGACCTCAATATGAGGTCCTGATTGATTATTTTTCTATCTTTCGGGTCCTGGATTGACAAATTATCTTTCGGGTCCTGAATCGACAATTAAACTATCTTTTGGGTCCTTAATCGATAATTTTCCAATAATATAATATTTCCATCCTAAGTCTCATTTCCTAAAATAGAAATTAATTTCCACACATAATAAAATATTAATTTCACTACATTCACCAAGTTATCATGCCCGGTTAAAGCGAGATTAATTTTAAAAATCTTATTTTTAAACACAAACACCCACCGGCAGATCTACATAGAGGCCTAGCCGGTTTTTTTTTTTTTTTTTTTTGTAGTATTGTGATCCAGAATCTTGTGGATTAGTTCCCCTAGTAAAGAAAAAAAAATACACGAAAACAAGAAGAAGAAAAATGATTCGAAGGGGTTGACGTTCAGTGGAGCAAAAAAAAAAAAAAAAAGCCCTCTAACGAAATTTTTTTGGATCTGCCACTGTACATACTCTATATGTTCCCATGAAAATTCGAACTCATAATTTTTTAATCATAGATCGAATATTTTTACTGTTGTACCCGAACAAGGGACTAAAGTGAAATTAATTACGGGGATGGATGGATGAAGTAAGAGAGATAAAAGAGAATATATTTAAAAGTAAAAATTTGAACTTGCAGTGGGATTCCGACAACCGTCGTATGTTTCCGGCAGGGGTTCCTTATTGCATTAGCACATGCGCCGAAATTGCTGCCATTTCGCATGCCACACAGGTCCCACTTTCATAATTCTTCAATAAATCTTAAACTACACATAAAAATAAAATAATTTAGATGTGAATAATATATATATATATATATATATATATATATATATAGATAACAATAAAAATATTATTTCCAAAAAAAATAAAAAATAATAACATGCTATCTAGATGAAGTTGCAGTTGAAGAAACCCTTAAATGGCATATTTGACTATAATAAAATTATAAATTGTTAATATTATTTAAACATTTAATAATTAATAATATAATATATATATTTTTTTGCTATAATATTTGTATGAAATCGCAAACATGTTATTAAAATAATTATCAAATCGCAAATAATTAATTTAACTTTTTATTAATTAAAATAACTTTGAAACAATTCAAATTAGTTTAAGAAAATAATTAAAAATAAAATCTATAAACTCATAATGTTTTTTTTTTTTTTTTTGAATAAGTTTTACATTAACTAAACTCACACACAAACTCATAATGTTATATACTTAGGATGAACCCGAGGGTTAAACTTATTAAATTAATTTAAATAAAAAATATTAAAAAAATAATAATTTTAGCAATTAAATAGGGAGTGAAAAGAAGATCTCATGTGCAAATATAAGAGTTTCTCGGAAATTTTAATTTTCTTTACTAATTCTTAAGTGTGTATATTGGCTATTTTCTCACTAAATATATTAATCCCTCCGTCTCGCCCAATTTGTTCCACTTTTTTCACATTCAACAATAAAATATTAATTTCACACAATTCAGTTAATATTCATATTTTTTGTTATTGTGTCCGATCAAATCGAAATTATTCGAGCGGGGCGAAGAGAGTATATATTATGGTATAGATAGACATGCACAAAGTTGGAGTCAATGTGCATCATGTTGTTCGTCACACTCCATAGATCTCGGGATGAAGCCATAATATATATATATATATATATTACATATATGTTTATTTTGTAATGCTATTCCACACCCACCAACTAGTAGCATTTGCGCTTAAGTGGAACTCACTAATCACTATGACTATTGACTGCTACTCATAAATAATTAAATAAAAAATTATGAATTACTTATAAACTAAAAATAAAATAAAAAAAAATCCTTGAACTTGTGTCTGCTCAACAAGGTGCATCAGTTTCGAAACCAGAAAAAAGATAATATATTTTAAATGACAAATCCATTTGTGGGTGCCTCTTAGAATTTCCGTTAATTGTAAGTTGATTAATAAATACTATCCTTAATAGGGTTTATCCTCTTCATTAACTATCGATAATTTATGGTTGAGGAGAGAGAAGCAATGGGGAGTCTAGGCAGTACCTTTTACAACTTAATATAAATAATAAAATAATTTTAATATAAAATGAACAAAACTTAACATAAAAGTGAAGAATATTTTAGAAAATTGTGTAACATAAAATAAACGAGATCGAAAATAAAATGAAGAAAATTGAAGATAAGATAAAATGAAGTATTTTGAAGTTACAATGAAATATTTTTTGAATGCAGAATTTTAATGCTAAAATGAAGTATTTGAGGTTAAAATGTAATAATCTCACATTCTCACGTTAAGTCAATTATCACCTGATTAAATAAAAACACAGAGTAATTGTTGGGGTATAATTAAAATAAACCCGTTAAAGAAAACCAAAATGAGGCTCACTCGTCGCCCTCTTCCGGGCTAGAGAGCATGTCGGTCCAAAGCCGGCAGATCTAGAGGTAGTTCGCTGGTATAAAGGAGTCCGCAGACAACAGTTCGAAGAAAACTAGCGGACTTGATAGTTTGATGAAAGATGCAACCCCCTCCTTGAAGTGCTACTCTTGGAAAGCCACCTCTATCAAACTACCCAATGGTCAAGGGGGTGAAACAAATAAGTTCGCGGGATCCTCAAAGGTCGTTGGGGATAGAGATGTTATAACAGCTGCGATAAAGCTGGAGGTCGTTACCCAACCACTTAGAGGAGAATCTCGAAAACCCTAACACATTTAGACGTCTATAAATGTCCCATTGTAAGTCGAATCTCGGCATCTAGCTTCCATCACACTCTGTACACTGATTCTTTATCCCAGCTACATCATACACCCTTCATCGAGCTAAGCATCGTGATTGCTGGAGTTCTATTGCACAGATTGCAACGTAGTTTCATTTCGTTTCAATATAAACTTGTTATTCGATAATTGTTCGAATTACTTTTGTTCAATTCTATTTACGGTTATATACAAATTATTGTCATTCTCTATTATTCTCGTTAAAGAATTCCCGGGGCCCTGTATCCGTACGAAGCGAACCTCAACTGACACACTCATGTGAAACGCAAAATATCATTTGGATTGGAATTTTTCTTATAAGAATTGCTCCCCATATTTAGATCGAGTGATAAAAAATTATTCCGTGAGAAAATGAGAAAATTGCTTAATCATGTTTACCATGTTACTTGATTATATATGCTTAACATGTTGCTTGATTATACTATTCATATTGTTTGAATATTAATATGTCATTCAAACAATGTGATACACATAATTAAACTTATTCGATTTTCTCACGGAATAATTTTTTTCACCGGAATCGCTGGCTAGGTATGTATATAGTGGGAATAGAATAAAGAAGAGACCAGAATTGAAAAGCTTAAGTCCAAAGAGTGTTGTCATGGCGTGGTCGGTCAAATACTAATTTATATTGAACCATATATACGTAAATTAGCAATATTAACAGTCCCACGCATTAGCAATATCTTCATTAAAATCTTTTAATTCGAAGTTTTATTTGAAAAAAAAAAGAAAAAAAACATGTTTTTTTTTTTTAATCAAGTAAGGTCACATGATTTGACTTCTCGAGAGCAGATAAAATACAGTGACGATCCATCTTATTATAATTAGATACAACGATTTAAATTAAGCGTTAATTAATTGTTTGGATAATTAATGATATACGTAGTTATCCTTTTGTCCTAGATTGACTTTTAACCTTAAATTATTCCTCAATTTCCACTAATTAGGTTTGTTTTTTTAAAGAAGAGGGTAGTGGTGAAGGTGAGGTCAACCATAATGTGTTTTTTTTTTTGTTGGCAATAATTATCTTTAATTATTTGTGTTTGCTTTCATTGTGGTGAAAACACGAAATGTCCCTAGCAACGATGGTGACCGACGTTTCATTATATATATATATATATATATATAGTAGTGATCGAATAGTTTTTAGTATGAGAAATAAGAATAAATCTCAACCTTTGATTTTGTGATTTCAACGCTCTTAATTTATTTCACTCCGTGTGCAATTTTCCTCGATTATCCTGCAATTTTGCAAAATTAAGTTTATTTTTGTAATTTTAGCTTTTTTTTTAAAATCTGAAATAGTATCTCATTATATTTTTTATTCCTTTCTTCGCGCAATTTGATTTCTTCTTCATTCTTCGTTCGATTTGATTTATGTTTCTTCTGTCGATCAGATTTTTTTTCTTTGTTTCTGGATTTCGCATTCGTGTTCGGTCTCGACTTTGTTTATTGTGCATGAATATAGTTTTAAAAAATTTATTTTATTCAGATCGACGTTCATTTTTACTATTATATTGTACATCTTTAGTGTTAATTTTGTGCATTTTTGTATCTTACAAGTTCATTTATTCCAAAGTGTGTATTCAAATCGACGTTCATTTTTACTATTATATTGTGCATCTTTAGTGTTAACTTTGTGCATTTTTGTATCTTACAGGTTCATTTATTCCAAAGTGTATTGATGAGATGAAGCATTTTAAGGGCAGAGTTTTTAGAACTCTTGATGTTGGTATTGAGTTTTATAGAGACTACGCTCGTGTTGCTGCTTTGAAGAAGAAGATGTTTAATTTTTTAAAATTCGTATATATGTAAAAATGAAGTAAATCGGGCTAAAAATGAAGTAAATTGGGCTAAAAATGAAGTAAATTGAGCTTAAAATGCAGGTTGCTGTTTGTGTTTGAGTTTTTTTTTAAGTTTTAACCTTTAAAGACTAAAACTGCAGGATATTGGGGCAAAAATGCCGCGTTTTTCAATTTGCTGAGAATGAATCCTGTTCGTTGATTTGATGAGATGGACGCGCGAGATCTATTCTTATTTCTCATAGTAACTCCTATTCTCACCTGATCACTATATATATATATATATATATATATATATATATATATATATAGAGTTGTGTTCAAATCTGAACTATATGTCCTGAATGAATAGTGACCATTTATCCAACCATTCATCTTAATTTTTGGACGCCCCATATTGTGCCACGTGACATTTTTTAATTAATATTTTATTAAGTAAAGGGTAATATTGGTATCACATAGTTATATAAAGTTGTTAGTTTTGGAAATTCCTATAATCATGCAATTCATAAGTTTTTAATATCTTTTTATTTTTTTATTTCTATATCATATCTAATCAAAACCCTACATTTTTCGCTTCCCTCTCTCTCTTTTCCTTTTCTTATTATGTCGTGGACCAGGGATCCCACCAACTGCCGCGGCGCCACTGCTGCCGCCACCCCTGCTGGTCACCTCTTCGCCGTCAAGTCCGCCAATCTTGCTTCTTCCTTCTTGCTGAGGAACGAGGAATGCTTGAAACGGGTGTTATATTTATTGTGCCTTGAGGATTTCAGATGAAGTGTTTGAAACGGGTGTGATTTCTTATTTATTTGTTTAATTATATCCGTGAAGTATCGATTCAGCATTTCAGCTGCTGGTACACCATCTTCATTTTTACCGTTATATGATTCTGAGTCGTTGTTTTGTTTAAAAAAAAAAGATTTCTTGGTTTCTTGGCGTGATGTTCTAGGTTGAAGTATGTAGTCTTGACTGGGTGCTCAATTGTATTTACCTCCATGTTTGAATGCCGGTAAGCTAGCTTATAAGTGTTACTGTTTTACACAATGAAGACTGTATGTTTCCTTTAATCATATACAAATTCGAAGTTTCGATTCTGTTGTATGTTGAAGAGTTTGGGTTGGAAAGAATTTAGGGTTCGTGAATTTTTTTTTAAGTAAATGTCAAGTGGTTAGGCAGCGCTGGATGTAAGGCACGCAGATGATCGATCCGGCCGTCGCCTTCTTCATTGGAGCCTCATTTAATTTCTGCAGCTTTGTTGAGTTCTCCATCAACTGCGGCTCGGTTTATATCCTTAGAATTAAAGTATTTTTCATTATTTTTGTATCATATGCGATTATCATTGTTATTTTAGATGAGTGTCATTATTTTTGAATAAATATTTTATTGTTCGAATTCTTGTTTAATGGATTGATAATTATTTATTTATTTTCTACATTGTGTCTCAGTTAATATGTAGCATTGTACACTGTTTTATATTATCATTGTTACATGTATTAAATATCATTTTATCAAAATTATCGTTTTAATCTTAATTGATTTATAATACACCTTTAAGATCATTGTTATCTTTATTCAATATCATTGTACGAATAATTAAAATTATTTATACATTTAACGATAATATATCAGTGAAAGTTGACAGAGTTACATAACAATGACACACAAAGCCATAAACAATGATAAGGATTAACTTAAGATTATGGAATAAATCGTGGTGTATTTTCTCTTTCCAATTTATATGATAATAATGGAAAAAATCGTGGGGGATTTGATTTGGTAACTGCATCCGAAAAATCAGCATGTAGACTTAATTCCATTTCCATTTTTCCCGTTTAGGACTAATTTGCCCTTTCAATGATAGAAAAAGCTAGCAACAATGATAAATGGCAGCAGAAAATCTGGGACGTCTATTTTCGAAATCAAAGGCTGGATTTTGGTCTCTGTTCATTCATGGACACATGTTCAGCCATGAATGCACCCCTATATAGATATATATATAGGGATGCGATCCAGTGAGAACCATTCTTACCATAAGAAATAAGAACCAATCCTCGCCATTGATTTTGATAAATGAACGCTCAGGATTTTACTAAAATTTTCGGGCATTTTTTCTAAAAAAATCTGCATTATAGGGTATTTTTGTCATTTTGTACATATTAAGATTATGTTTGCATATTCAACCAAACATGCATTATATATCTTACAAACATGCATTATATGCATAAGAAACATGCATTATATACCTAGGAAACATGCATTATATACCTAACATTCATTATATACCTAACAAAAATCTTTCTGCATTATAATAGGGTATTACTCTTATTTTAGAACAATATTACTATCATTATACGGTATTTATTCATGCATTATATATGGTATTACTTTTATTTTAGAGAAAAATTATAGTACTTTCATTATAATGCATATGTTATTACTATATAATGCATAACAGGTGCAAATTTAATGATGAATGATGATTTTGCTGGAAAAAATATGTTGTATTTTATCTATCATATTCTGCATTATATACTATAATTTCATGCATTATATTGTGCAATTGTATTCATTATATAAGAATTCGTGTACTGTTACCAGAATTATGCATATAATCACTAATTTTTATTTTTACGATGATGTTTTAATCGGAACTATAGAGTATTAATTACTTTTATTTTAGAGCAAAATTATTTTACTTACATTATAATACATAAGTTATTTGATTTGTGCATAAGATTAATAATTTTCATTTGTTACATAGTTTACTCCCACTAAACATGTGCAATAGAGATTTAGTTAAAAAATAATAAAATCATATAATTTTGGTACATTAAAAAATAATTTTAAATTAAGAGAATTATGATATTTATAATTTTAAGAGAGAGAAGAATATAACTATATGCACTAAATATAAGATATTCATATCAAAATTGATATGGAAAATATCTTAATTAATATGGAAAATTATAAATAAGGAGAATTCTCTAATCTTTAAGATTGAAACATATCTATCATTAATTTTCTCAAAGATTATTGTCATATATAAATTCTGATTCGTACATCAAACTATTTAAAATTATTGTTAGAATGAATATTTAAATGTCTATCATGTGAACTTCATTTTTAAGATATACCGATACTCCATGGACCACATTATTTTGACATCGACATGCATTATATATCAAGCAAACATTCATTATATACCTAACAAACATGCATTATATAACAATATAATAATATATATTTATATAACATAATAAAAAAATACATAATTAAAAAAAATATTGTATGATCAACTTTTATAACAACTATAATATTTTCTATAGTATGCAAAGATAATGAATTTTAAATTTTTTGTTGATCTAGCTGGAAAAAATATATTGCATTTTATCTATAATATTCTGCATTATATAATACAACTTCATGCATTATATTGTGCAACTCTAGTCATTATATAAGAATTCGTGTACTGTTACGAGAATTATGCATATAATCACTAATTTTCATTTTTTACGATGATTTTTGAATCGAAACATATGCAATAGGGATTTCATTTCAAAGATAATTAAATTACCTTTAATTTGATATATGATACATTAAAAAATAATCTAAATCGAATGAGATATGATAATTTGAAGATATATAATGATTTTAGAGGAGAGAGAATAAAAGTATTACAAAATTGGCAAAAACTTGCGTTAGGCAGACCTAAACGGTTTAGGCGGGTTTTATCCTACCCAAATGGGTTGACCCATCCCAAATTAATAAGATTTATTAATCCCAATTAGGGTATATTATATGGGTTTGGGCTTGGGTTAATGGATAAAACCCGCCTAAATCATTTAGGCCTGCCTAACCCAAGACCTTCCCTACAAAATTACCCTTTAATACATGTTTTACTACACTATAATGCCGACGAAATTTATTTAGTCATGAGCATTGGATCACCAATTGGATGGCCGAGATTAGTTCTTATTTTCACATGGTAAGGGGAGTTCTCATATGATCACTCCACTATATATATATATATATATATATATATATAGTTGTAATCATATGTGAACCACTTCCTAAATGAGAGATAAGATCAATTTTAATTCCTTGATTATTTTATTTGAAGGGCATTGATTAAATCACTTATTATATATTCTATATTTTAATTCCTTTTTTATTATTTTTGTAGGGTATTTTGGTATTGTAATTTTGCAATTAACATAACTAATTTTCCTCCTTGGTTGAGGGATGTAGTTTCTCTTGATGGTTAAAAGATTGATCATTTCTTACAAAAAAAAAATAACTATTCCTTAAATATCTCTTACGAGATTTCATCTTTCAAATTACCATAACAGCCGCTCCTAAATTAAATAATCTCCTATCTTTCATACGTAAGTTTTTCCCAAATTTATCTATCAAGTGGTGCAAAATTTATTTTTTGTATTCAACGCAGACGGATCTGCAACGACAACATCTGCACGGCGACGGCACTACGATCTGCAACGGCGGTAGGACGTCAAAAACATTGGTTTTTATTTATAATTTTTGATAGTTTTGTTGATATAGTGGTTCAAATTGATGTTTTCCATCTTGACGTGAAATTATATTCGTTATAAACATGAACACGATTGACGAAGGCATTTTTTTAAATTCACTCATTATTGCACATTTCAGTTTTATTTTATATGATTTTTTCAAATTTTTGTACGTCAAAGCCATCTGAACATGGATCATTTAATACATTAAATTTGATTATTCCTAATTATATATAATCACAGTAATTAATAGTTAAAGTTGTACTCCCTCCGTCCCACTTGAATTGTCACACTTACCAAATAGGGCGTCCCAACCAAATTGTCACCTTTCCAAAAATGGTAACTTTTTCACACTCAACAATAAAATATTAACCCCACTAACTCATTCTACACTCACAACTCTTAATTTCCGTGCCGAAAAGAAATGCGATAATTGTAATGGGACGGAGGGAGTATATATTAAGCCTGTACATTTGCATATATTCACTTTTGATTTAAGTTTTTATTTTTTGTAGTTATTGGTACGACAATTGTTTAGAGCTCGTTGAAACCGTTCAAGGGACACCATTTTCGCACTTTAGATGCTGGGGTTGAATTCTATAGAGAATATGCAATATATGTTGGATTCGATATTCATCTATCGAGTTTAAAGAAGAAGCAGCATGTCTTAACTATGTAATTGCAATAATTAAGCCTATGAAAGTGTATTGATTAAGCTTATAAACTTGCATTTATCAAGCCTGTAAATTCGCAGTATATATATTTTATAGTTGTATGTAACATTTTGGAGAATGTAAATATATATAGTTGCAGCACTTTAGCCCGTAAACTTACAATGTTTAAGCTTGTAAACTTGCATTGACTGAACTAGTAAATTTCTCATACAAGTGACTATTTCTTTTCTCCATGTAAACTTAATATATTTTAAGATACTGCAATGAATTAGTTAATTTAATGCATATATTTTAGATAAATAATGCAATTTTCGACGAAGTATAAATATTATTACATTTTTGTGTTAATATTTTTAGAATAATTAAAATTGCAAGCTATATAATGCACTATTTCACATAAAATAATGCAACATTGTGTGATATATAATTTATTGGTGAAATTGATTTATTTTTATTTTGTTTATTTTTTAATTAATCGTTAATTACTGCAAATTTTTATATCATATACGGCAAGTGAAATGTTATAAATAATAGAGGTTTTATTGATAAGAAAATTGATTTTTATTTTGTTATCATTTTTTAGTTAGACATTAATTATTGCGAAGCTTGCCGGTTGCAGATATAATTTTGCAGAGGTGGGGTAGGTTAAAAATATTCCGTCTTCATTATATGTACTATAATATTCATTATTCCATTTTAAGGGTATTTTTGTAATTTTTTTCTCTCTCCTCCAATAAAATTTTTAAAAATTCCAAATGATAATAACTCATTCAATTGAAATTATTTTTTCAGGTATTATATATTAAATTAAAGATAATTTTATTATCTTTCAAATAAAATCCCTATTGCATATATTTGGTATTTGAAATCTATAATAAAAATAAAATATCAGTGATTCTACAACCAAATCACATACTATCGCGTAGACTTTGGTATAATGCATGAAATTGTACTTATAATGAACATTACTATAGTAAAATTGACCTCTATGATGAATAAAATGCATTATATTTTTTCATAAAATGAAGATATATTTTTTTGATTATAAAATGAAGATATTTTAAGATAAAATAACATTTACATTTAATATTTTGTTTAATGTAATATATTGAATTTAGAATGAATATATGATAGAGATAAAAATGAATATGAACACATAATATTTTGTTTAAAATCAAATTCGATGAGATTATAATTATTTCATTGTTTATTTTAGTACTTTAGAAAAAAAAATCACACATTCAGTTTTCAAAATAATTTTTTAATAAAGAATTTGGAATATTTTGATCCATGAATAAAATAATATTTGGTGATATAACCCAGGGGCTCCCAAAAGTAGAACAGGTGTTAGAAGTGCGTTCGATTGATTCAATCTTTTGAATAAATATAGAAAAAAATATTCAAGTAAGTTAAGATATATTTCATTTTTGAAATTTATATAATTTTCCATATTTATAACGATATTTCACATATCATATAAGATATGCATATCTATATTTTGGTACACACAAACCGACACAAGTCCTTCCCAATTTTCTATGTCCTCACTCACACGCACCAACTTCGTTAGGGTCACCCATCTTAGTTCTACCCCAGGTTAAGCACACTTAATTTTAGGGTTTTCCTAGAATGAGTGCCGGAAAATATGCACCATGTTGGTATGAGTAACACCTATCAAATCCTTTAAGCTCTCCTCACCTATACAGTCTCATTCATATATAGCCTCAGAATCCCTCTCGTTCCAGTATGGCCCCGATTCATTCATTTCACCCTCCACTCAACTAATTAAAATTTTATGGGAGCCGCTCATTATTTGTGCTTCTCTTACCGACATTCACTTCCCGCTCCGGCACCGGGTCACTATAATATATAAAACATCGATCATTAACTAAGCTTAAATAATACATCATCAATTTCGTTTCCTACCGAAATGTTCACTATGATCGGAATTCTAAGTGCACAAACACTAATTCTCTTCGGGAAGTAGGGATGTCTCAGTATCTCGCACAAAAAATATCGTCTCACGCAAATTTTTGCCAATACATCTATATTTTGGAACGGTGGTCTAATGATGATGCAGCTAAGGTAGATCACACGATGATTGACGCGGTTGCAACACCGTATATCAGATTGGAAAATGTGTGAAATAGTCGACGTGAAGTAATCATCCAGTTAAGAAACAAATTTGACTCGAACTATATTTAAATATTAGAATAGTCTATTTTTTCAATCTAGAATGATTTATATATTTTAAAAATGAAAATGAAATAGTGCCCCATGTTACTACAAAACAAAGCAGCGTCACCTATGACAGCATCTAGATCTGTAACAAGATTGCTTAGCTGCTGCCCACAGATAACCCCTTCCTACCACCTTGGAAGGCAAGACACCCTTGCTAGCTAGGATATATCTTCTACATTAATCAATAAATAATAATAATAATAATATATTTAGTATAATAACTGATCATCAGATTGTGAATGTACACGTGCAGTGAGGCTAGCTTTTTGGGGCGCCACGTATATTCGATGGTTTAGGGTGGACTGCCCCTTCAGCTTTGGGCGGGACAATTTCCAACATCCGATGATGTAGGAACACTACATCAACATGCCCTACACCCATCCATCACCATAGATCTTCTATCTTCGTTGTTATAATATCTTTCTCTTACCTCTCTTTATATGATATTATTATTTTTGATATTATGGTCCTATTCATATCGACAAACTGGACCATATGCTTCGTATCAAACTCATGAGTTATTTTTTTTTTTTTTATAAATTTAATAAATGAATTGTAAGCTTAAAAAGTGCAACTTTATGACACGTAGATGATGATGAATATAGCAATTTTATTTTTATTTATTTTTATTTATTTATTTATTTTTGTATAGCGGCAAGGTTTCGACATAGGACCAGGTGCATTAATCATCTGGTCATGTTGTGTGTATGTGATTATTATTATTAGATAAATGATGTTTCGATTTGGTTTTTAATTTAATGTAAGAATACGTTGACAATTTGACTCGCGTTATCAATATATATATTTGCGCAAATTAAATAACAAGAATAAAAACAATTAAACTCAAAATGCATTTGCAACTTTCAGTTTTTTTAATGTTTACTTCCGACGTAATATTTGTATAGGTAAAAAAAAATATAAGAGTTAAAAAAAAATATAAGAGTTTTATCGATTCAAGACTTTAAAGATAGTTTAATTATCTATTTAGGATTCGAAAGATTAATTTTCAATTCAGGACTTGAAATATCATAAAAATTCTCAATCTAGGACCTGAAAGATCAAACAATTCTCAATCAGGACCTAAATATGAGGTCCTGGATTGAGAATTATTTGATCTTTCGAATCTTGGATTGACAAATCATTTTTCGGGTCCTGAATCGATAATAAACTAACTTTTGGGTACTGAATCGACAATTCTCCAAAGAAATATTATTTCAAAAAATGCCAAATTAGTTGATTCTTATTTCATACACACATATAGATTGTATTTAGTTTTAATGAGAGTTTGTGTTAAATAGAAATAAATATTAAGATTTGTGGCAGGATATGGTCGAGCATCTCAGCAACTCTGATTGCATGCATGGGAAGTAACAAGAAGATTCACATCTCACACACCAAATCTTTGTTTCCTAAGATATCTAGGGTTAGTTATTTGTAATTGTGTAGCATGCACCCGCCTATATATACATGTAAGGTGCGTGATTCATTTCATTATTTGAATATATGAAAATACAGTTCATGAAAATTATCATGGTACCAGAGCAGCACGGTATCCTCAAAACCTAGCTTCCGCAAAATTCAATGGCCAGCAAAGGCGACGACAAGCCGGGCGTCTCCAATGACGTTTCGTCACCCTACTACATCAGCCCGTCGGACAACCCGAGCCACGTTTATGTTACGGATGTGCTCAACGATGGAAATTACGGCGATTGGCTGGAAGAGATGGGAAATTGTCTATTGGCGAAGAATAAATATGGGTTCGTTGATGGTACGATACCCATGCCAGACAATAATTCAGGAGATACTCTTCCGTGGAAACGATGCAACGCAATGGTGAAAGAATGGTTGATCGTCGCCATGGACAAAGAAATCAGAAACAGTGTGAAACACACTAAGACGGCGGCCGAAATCTGGAAGGACCTCGCAGAAAGATTCGGAAAGGAGAGCGCACCCAAAGCGTATGAACTGAAGCGCACACTCACGCTTACTCGACAAGAGAGACTCTCGGTGTCGGCGTACTACACGAAGATGAAGGC
Organism: Plectranthus barbatus; assembly: GCA_026898455.1. Lineage (NCBI taxonomy): Eukaryota > Viridiplantae > Streptophyta > Magnoliopsida > Lamiales > Lamiaceae > Plectranthus > Plectranthus barbatus. The sequence goes on from JAPKLW010000083.1 coordinate 363,101, forward strand.
AATTTGGGATGATATTGATGCGGTTTCAGCCACGCCGAAGTGTACATGCGGCCTGTGCACGTGCAACATAGCCAAACTCATCAAGGAGAAGGTCGAACGTGAGCGGATCTACGAATTCCTCATGGGACTAGAGGATGGTTTCAACGCCATAAGGAGCCAGGTTCTCGGCATGACGCCTCTACCAAGCCTCGGAAACGTTTATCATCTCGTGGCAGAAGACGAGCGACAAAGGCTAATCACAAGTTCCAGAAACCCTACTGTCGATGGAGCCGCCTTCCAGGTTCAGAGGCACGGAACTGCGGTGGATCGACGCGAAGTGGGAAAGGATAGAGCACCACCGCAGTGCGGGAATTGTGGAAAGATGTGGCATACTATCGAAACCTTCTATGAGATAGTCGGCTATCCGGAAAGCAGGAAGGCAAAGGGAAGAAAGGATGGAACAAAGTATACGAGAAAGCCACCACAACAATACAAAGCAGCACACGTCGAGACTTCGACAAGTCATGAGGCGAGGTCGACACATAATTTCACCACGGAACAGTTGGCTCAAATCCGAGAGTATCTAAGTCACGATGGGGCTGGAGAATCGCCGAAGCCGTCGGTCAATATGGCAGGTGAGTACATGAATATTTCTTCCTGGATCATAGATACTGGGGCCACTGAACATATCTGCTGTGATGAATCTTTGTTTGAAAAATTGGATAAAAAGTTCGATAATACACCGGTGAAGGTACCTAACGGGGAATGTGCCAATGTAGTAGGAATTGGAAACGTGACATTGCCGGGTGGATTAAAACTGCCGAGGGTTCTTTGTGTTCCTAGCTTTCAGTGCAACTTGGTCTCGGCAAGCAGACTTGCCAAGGATATGAATTGCAGATTGATTTTTAATGATAACCATTGTGTTGTACAGGACTTAGCATCCAAGAGCCAGATTGGAGTGGCTAAGCAGCAAGGAGGTCTATATCGCTTGGGGCCAGTCGAAGACGCGAGGTGCGCATTTCGTGTCGTCGTTGACGGAGAGACGTGGCACAGGCGACTAGGACATGCCTCAAGGATAAAAATTCAAGGGGTCTGTGAGGTGCCGGATGTGATTTGTGATCCATGCATACGGGCTAAACAGACTAGGCTACCTTTTCCTTCCAGTACAATAAAGACTAGTAGTTGTTTTGATTTGATTCATTGTGATATCTGGGGCAGTTACAAAACCCCATCTATTTCTGGTGCATTTTACTTTCTTACTATAGTTGACGATTTCAGTAGAGGATTATGGATTTATCTCATGAAGTTTAAGTCAGAAGCAGGAAAATACATCAAACTCTTTTGCAATATGGTAAAGACACAATTTGGAAAGAAGGTAAAGCGAATAAGGACAGACAATGGTGGAGAGTTTCAGTCGAACGAAATGGTGAACTATTATTTAGACAAAGGAATCATATTGGAGACATCATGTGTGCATACACCCCAGCAGAACGGTGTGGTTGAACGACGGCACAGGTACATATTGGAGATTGCTAGAGCTTTGAGGTTTCAGGCAAGTTTACCGGTCGAATTTTGGGGAGAGTGTGTGCTGACCGCGGCCTACCTGATAAATCGGCTGCCCTCAAAGGTCTTGCAGGGAAAGACACCGTATGAAGTCATATTTGGGAAGGCGCCGGAGTATAGCCATCTTCGCATATTTGGGTGTATGGTCTACAGCAAGAACACAAATAAGTTACATGATAAACTCGCCGAGAGAAGTAGGGCTTGCATCTTTGTCGGATATCCTTTCGGACAAAAGGGATATAAAGTTTTTGATTTGAGAATTGGAAAGATACATGTTTCACGAGATGTCAGATTTGTGGAGAATATTTTTCCGTATGCAAGTTGTGAGAGCGCAACAAGAATCGCGCATGCACCGACACAGCATGAGGACTTTGATACCACGCATGATGATCGGCCACATATTGAGGAAGTACCGAGTGATGAGCCCGAAAATACCGCAACAAGTGGAAGTGTGCCCGAACCGAGAGCCACTCGGACCAGGCGACTGCCGGCTCACCTACAAGATTACGAGGTGGACTTGCCCGGTGCCTCGGCAGAACACCATGGAGAAGATACAATCAGCAAAGCATCCACTGCGCATCCCATGGCGAACTATGTGAGCTATGATAGGCTTTCTACATCTTACAAATGTTATCTGGCAGCTCTAGACTCGAGGGAGGAGCCAACTTGTTTCGCCCAAGCAGCAGGGGTTCCTGAATGGAGGGACGCCATGAAGATGGAAATTGATGCTTTGGAATCGAATGGCACGTGGGAATTGGTCGACCTACCAGAGGGGAAGACAGTCGTCGACTCAAAATGGGTGTATAAGGTGAAGTATAAGCCGAACGGAGAGATAGAGAGGTACACAGCGCGGCTCGTGGCGAGAGGATTCACACAAGTGCCTGGGGTGGACTTCCATGAGACCTTTGCCCCAGTTGCTAAACTCGTGACGATGCGTTGCCTTCTTGCCGTTGGGGTGAAGAAGAATTGGATAATTCACCAGTTGGACGTGAACAACGCCTTCCTACATGGGGATCTGCAGGAGGATGTCTATATGAGGATTCCACAAGGGTTTAAGAGGGAAGGAGACGACCGAGTATGCAAGTTGCGAAAGTCTTTATATGGATTACGGCAGGCATCACAGAATTGGTATCACAAATTCACCGGAACTTTATTAAGCGTGGGGTTTCGCCAGTCCAACGTCGACCACTCTCTTTTCACCTTTCGGGAGAGGGATGAATTTGTTGCAGCGCTAATCTATGTGGATGATGTGATCATCGCCGGGAACAGTGAAAGGAAAATCAAGGAGGTTAAGAATGTTCTGGATCGCGAGTTCAGCATTAAAGACTTGGGACCACTGAAGTACTTTCTCGGCATAGAAGTAGCACGATCAGACAAAGGCATGGTCCTAACCCAACGAAAGTACGCGCTCGACATCTTGCGAGACAGTGGAATGGAAGGATGCCGATCAAGTGGAACACCGATGGAACAAAATGCGAAGTTGGACGACGGCGGTGATAGCCCGCCGGTGAACACGCAAGCCTACAGACGACTGATTGGGAGATTATTGTACCTAACGGTCACAAGGCCAGACATACAGTATGCGACAAATATACTCAGCCAATTCCTGTCCAAACCACGAGAGATTCATCATGAGGCAGCAATACGAGTCATACGTTATATCAAAGGCACGGCCGGACAAGGAATATTGTTGCCAGTGAATGAAGATTTTGAGCTTACAACCTACTGTGACTCAGACTGGGGAGGATGTTCCATGACCCGCAGATCGCGTGGTGGGTATGTGACTCAGCTTGGGGGTGTGCCTGTCTCATGGCGAATGAAGAAACAGACAGTTGTCTCGCGGTCGTCAGCAGAAGCGGAATATCGAGCCATGGCAAGCACAGTCAGTGAGATCCTTTGGTTACGTTGGTTACTCGCCGATCTTAGCGTTAAACAAGATGGCCCTACGAAGGTGTATTGTGATAATCAAGCGGCACGACACATAGCTCGGAATCCTGTTTTCCATGAGCGAACGAAACACGTCGAGATGGACTGTTATTTCGTATGTGAACGAGTTGAGTCTGGGGAGATCGAGCCATGTGAGATTAGTACCACCGAGCAGATAGCGGATATATTTACCAAGGCTCTCGGGGCAGATCAACTCCAGCACCTCAGTCGCAAGTTGGGTGCTCTCAATCTACACACGCCAACTTGAGGGGGGGTATTAAGATTTGTGGCAGGATATGGTCGAGCATCTCAGCAACTCTGATTGCATGCATGGGAAGTAACAAGAAGATTCACATCTCACACACCAAATCTTTGTTTCCTAAGATATCTAGGGTTAGTTATTTGTAATTGTGTAGCATGCACCCGCCTATATATACATGTAAGGTGCATGATTCATTTCATTATTCGAATATATGAAAATACAGTTCATGAAAATTATCAATAAATTTATAATATTCATCTAAAGATTAATAGTTTAGATTTAAAAATTCAAAAAAGTATGCTTATTATTTTATAAGTCAGGTTTAAGATCTTATAAATGATTTATAAAACAATTAAGCACAACAATAATTATACTCTATCAAAGAACAACTCTTATTCCCTACTCGGGGCGTAGTGGTGAAAAAAGTTTTCCTATAACCAAGAATTGTGAGTTTGAGATTCCCGGGAATATTTGAGTACTTGTATATAAATAAAGGAGAATTGTCGGTTCAAGACCCATAAGATAGTTTAATTATTGATTCAGGACCCGAAAGATGATTTGTCAATCCATGACCCGAAATTGAGAATTGAGAATTTTTGTGATCTCTCGGGTCCTGAATTGAGAATTTTTTTGATCTTTCAGGTCCTGAATTGAGAATTAATCTTTCGGGTTCTGAATCGATAATTAAACTATCTTTCGGGTCATAGATCGATAAAAATCCTTAAATAATTGCATTTTTTTACGAAAAGAATGTATCTTATTGTCCCCCACTCGAGTGCGATGGTAAAAACGTTTAGTCTATAATCAATAGGTCATGGATTTAAGATATCTGGGAACATCTGAGTGTGTGATCAGTTATATATAGATTAATGCATTTATTTCAAAAAAAAAAAAAAGATCATCAATTTGTGTTTGTTAGAGGCACAGTAGTAAAAGCATTTTGTCTATGACTAAGAGGTTATGAATTCACAATATTCTTAAAAATATATGGGTGTATGAGTTTTAAATTAAAAAGAATATTAATCTCTTGATTCCTGCATGCATGCATTTCATCGATTTCAGCTGATCATGCAACTCATAATTGCCACGTCTAACCATCTTATATCTGACATCCAAATCACTTGTTCATATCGAGTGTGTATTACTAATAAATAATAATCAACATAATGATTCAATGATCTCTCTATTTACAAAATCAATGATATCTTGAACAATCCATTTCACTGAAAAACATTTCAAAAACTTCAACCAAACGCCACAAATCGTGCTCGAACTCAAACTCGAACTCGAAGGAGATGCATTGCTGATGTGAGTCTCTGAGCTTCCAATTAGAAGTATATATTTCTTGGAAATGTCATGATATGAATTTGTGTTTTTGCAGGTTGCTCTGATTTTCTTCCATCATATTCTCTCTCTAGTCATGTGAGAAAAAACTCATGAAATGCAGACGCAAAGCCTCTTCATGTCAGCCCTTTCATCGCTGGTTGCACTTGATTAGTTGTGTACAATCTGGAACTGCATGACTGGAGCTACTCATATATATATATATATATATATATATATACAACTCTGTCCACATTCGGAAACGAAGAAGCATATAACTATCCACAAAATTAAGAAGAAACAAAACGGTGCAGGTTTGTTCGACCTTAAGCGGATAATATCATATCATCGTAATGTCGAAATTGCAATCCCAACCTGCACTAATCTATTCTGTTCTGGATGTATCAAATTGATCATAGTGGCAAGAGAGAGGGTGGAGGAGGGAACATCGGCCATGGAGAATAGAGGCAGAAAGAAGCGACGCACAATAGGGTAGAAAATATTAGGGTTTCAGCAAAACCCGGTTCAGATACCATGTGAGTAGGAGTGAGCAATGGTGGGTTCGATCTAAAAACCAAACTGAACCGTCCAAACCACCAAATTGAAAATTTCAAAAACTCAAACCGAATCGAACCGTTAATTTTCTACAAACCGAACCCAAACCGAACCGCACCGAATTGGCGGTTTCGGTTCGGTTTGGCGGTTTGAATCGAACCGAACAAAACCGGCGATTTCGATTTCAGTTTTAACTAAAATTTTAGGTACATTGTAATAAAATACTTAAATCAAAACATATATATTTAATATTCCAACACACATAAACTTGAAAACAATTCAAATGTACCAAATTTACAAATTAAAATCAACAACTTTAGCACATATCTAAGTTCAAATCCACGAATTCATAACCAAATCGAACCGAACCGCATATTTCGGTTAAAACTGAACCGAACCAAATTTTGGAGGTGTCCAAAAATCCAGACCGAACCGAACCGAACCGAATTTGATATATAAACTGAACCAAACCAAACCAAAACCGCCAGTTTACGGTTTGGTTCGGTTTTCAGTTCGGTTTTGCTCACCCCTACATGTGAGAATGTGGGAAACGAGTTTCTCATTCAATGAATAGATTACAATATCGCATTTATACATATACAAAAGGATGCATGAAATAAGGAAACATATTAATCTATTAAGATATACAAAGATTTGTATCTTTATCTACATCTTCTCTCTCAATATTGTCGATATCCTTGATACATATAACTACTGGAACTCCTTTTAGTAATCTCTTCAAATAATTTCATTCATGAGCCAAGCCCTAGGCAAGACTACACTCAAATCATGTGCATTTCTTCCACTTGATGTTTATAAATTGTGTGTTTACTCAAATCATTTGCATTTCTAAGTATTTAGTGTTTTCTCCCCTGTTTTTGACCAGGTTTTAGAGCTTGATCCCTATCTGTCTCTCAATTTGCAATGGAAGGATTCTTCTGTAAAGTTGCACCGGCTTGTAAAGAGAGTGAACATTCACCATTATAAGGTGATAATATGATATACGCTCTGCGTGCACTCGATGTGACATATTTTAACGCACCCCCCTCATACGCAGCGTGGAGTTTCATGAGGATTTTTTATCAGAATATTTAAACACCTCCTCACACACAACGTGAAGCTTTTATGACAAATTTATTATTGAATTGGGTCAGCTCTAATACCATGTTAAGATTTAATTTTCTCACTAAAAACCTCGGCTTGTAATTAAGGAGTGTGGAGTTTCAACATTATAAGGTGGTGTACGTCGAGTCTCCAGTCGATGTGGGATACTTTATTAGGGCTCGACGGTGAAAGCATATTAACTGTGATTAAGAGATCATGAATTCAAGATATTTTAGAAACATCATGGTTAGGGATGTCAATAGGACCAACCCGTTGGGTTTCGGATCAGTCCTATCGGACTACGGGTTAATTAGTTCGAGTCAAATCGGACTGAAATTTTTTCGAGCTAAAAAATTGTGATCTTAGTCCTAACCCTTCGGTTTTCAGGCTAGCCCGTTGGACCAATGAATTTAATTTTTATTTTTTTTAAATATCATTCACTCTTTTAACATTTTATATAATAAAAAAATAAACAAAATATAACTTCTCTCTTAAAAAAAATGTAAAACACATCAAAAAAAATTTATATTATGACAATTTTAACTATTAAAAATATATTATTTTTAATTTTAACAATATTTAAATATGTTTTATCTTCATAAATAAATAAACTTAACAATGGATTGAATACTATTTGAACTATATGCAATTGTATAACTTAAACTTAATTAATAAATATGCTTTTAAATATTTAAAGTTTATTTTAGTACTATAATTATGATAAATATATTAGTAAAAAAATAAGCCAATTAATCGTGTCAATCAGCGGGTTTCGAGCTCAGTCTTATCGGTCCTCAGGTTATTCGATCCAGGCTATTCGGGCCAAAAAAATTTTGAGCCAAGATATTTTGACCCTAACCTATAGTTTGGTTTGGATTAATCGGACCAACCCACAGATTTTGAGCTAAATTAATTGGGTAACTAAAAACATAGCCACAATATTTCTCAACATAGCCTCTTTATTTAAAAAATAATAAAATAATTATGTAATTTACCATATTGCCCTCGTAACCCTCTTTAAAATAATAGCTACAATTAAAAAATTATATCAAATAATGTAGCCCCTTCAATTAAATCTTTAACAAAGAATAGCCCCCAGATTTAACGAAAACTTCAGCCTCGAAAAATCAATTCATCAGTTTTTGCTCAAGCATTTCTCTAAAATTGTTTGTTGTTCGAAAATTGCTCCACATCAATAGTGTTTTCGTTCCAAATCAAATTTTCTTTTAATGATTTTTACACAACTGTAGGTAGTGAAGCCTACCGAAGATTTATGAGCATACGCAACTGAGAATCTCTCTAGCAACAGAGATCAAATCCAGATCTAATAAAAAACACTATAAAAACATTATAATCATAACACAACAAATCTATAACTATGTGAATCATGGTGGAGGGAGGGAGAGACAGTAGGTCATCGATGTCAGGTCTAGCGGCGCCCATGGTAGAGGCGGGCGAACTAGAGAAAGAAACGGTGACGTAAATTAGGGTTTGAGCCAATATTTGGCTGATACCATGTAGAGTAACGTATCTCTTATTTCACTCAATTAATAAAAATTACAAGATAGGTATTTATACACAAGCAAATCAAATATAATCTAAGAAATAAAGATATACAAGAGATATGATATATCTTAAGAATTAGTTAAGAAACAAACAAAACAATGCATGAGTTGGGACAAAATAATTATCTTATTCATTTTGATCACTGTTGGGTATGTTTTATTTGTTGGGATTGCAATTTTATGATTTTCTAATTAGCTGTTGTCTGTGTTTAATTTGGTTTTGAGTGCTGGGTCATCTCCAGCCATTCTCTTAGTTATTTTCACAAACACCTCGAGGGCTTACTTTGCTACTGCGAGTTTTACTTTGATTTCTTTTGGTTTGCGAGTTTAATTGGTTATAAAAATCATCCTATAACTCCCGGTCTAGGCCTTAAATCAGATCGGAGATGCACAACATACACTCAAGGACTGCCATGGCAAGATCGGAGAAGGAAAATCTATAAAAAATACTTCGTCCTTCCCGCCAGATTAGTTCATATTTTCATTTTTGTCTGTCCCACCACATTAGTCCAATTTCCTAAAATAGAAAAAAAATCTTCTCGTATTAATAAAATATTAATTCCACTACACTCACAAACATTAATTTATGTGCCGAAACTAAACTGGACTAATCTAATGGAACGGAGGAAGTAATATTGTCCATTAGGAGAGATGATCGAAACATAAGGTGTATTACCATCATCTTCATCAACAACCGCAGCCATGGATTGATTATGTTAAAAAAAAAAAAAAAAAAAACTAATTTAAAATTAAAGGGTAAAATAGTACTACAAAATAACAATTTTATTTTAAAGAATAAAGGGGTTATATTGAGTAAATTGTGGCTATATTTAGAATTATCCAAATTAATACCCTTAATCATAGGGGTGAGCAAGAAACCAAAAAAATCGTAAACCGAACCGAACCGAAAAATTTTGGTTATTTTAGTTCGGTTATTTTGGTTTTCAGTTGGATTCGATTATTTTTTTTCAATATTTCAGTTTTCGATTTTCGGTTAGGTTGTTTTTTCCGGACCGAAATAACTGAATTTATATATATTATTAATAAATATATAATATATATTTAAATTAAAATATAAATATATATTTTAATATAAATTAAAACTAAAATATATTATATAAATATATTTTTAATGTATATATTAATATAAATATATATAATTTATATTTATATTTTATTAATTTATTAAATTTATATTAAAATTCGGTTATAACCGAAATAACCGAAAACCGAATAAGAATTTCGGTTCGGTTATTTCGGTAATTCAGTTCGGTTCGGTTACCTCAAATATAAATTCGAATATTTCGATTTAATTATTTTACCAGCCAAAACCGAACCGAATAACCGAATGTTAACCCCCTCTTAATCACGGTGTGTAACTATATTGACTATTCGTGCATACGTGTGCATTTTGGCTTTTTTTTTTTTTTTTTTGTTAGATTTAGTTTGATTCTGTGAATCATTGAAATCTCAATTGAGGCTACCCTTAAAATTGTCCAAATTTTGACTGAATCTTCTACAATTGAGTACTTACTGCAAAGATTGAATATTTGTTGTCTATTTTTTTTTATATATAATAGTTTCGCATGTGGATTTATCAAATATTAATATTAACATAAACGATGAATTTGATACATAAACGTGACAAAAAATGTATTAATATAGGCGGCTCTCGTGGTAGACAAGCATAAAAAGAGTCAAAGATTTAACGTCAATTTGTTTAAATTTATTATAATTAAGGAGAGTTATCTATACTCAACTAGGCTATAAATATATCATAATTTAATTATTATTATTTCCGATTTTATTATTAGATTCTAAAAATAAGGATATATATATATTCCATCTTAATTACTCATAGTAACTTAGTAAGCACTCACTAGAAACCGAGATTTGAATAAGAATATTAAATAAAAATAATGTAATAAATTTAATAAGATATTTCGGGAAAATCAAACTTATGACCTTTTAACTACAAGCAAAGTGCTTTAGTCATTACACTCCGAGCAAATAGATTTGTTTATTAAAATTTGCCAAACCATTTTGTCATACTAGCTATAAATTTATTATGAACGTATATATGGCATTTATTATAGTTAAGCAAGCAAACTTTGAATTGTGAGATAACCTTGCATCTGATATTGTATAATGCCTATATTTGAGTAGTAGATGTGACAAGTTAATTCTTTTGTAAAAAAAATAAAATTATTATCTCTTATAGCATTGAAAGTATATTTATTTATGTGTTGTATACGCATATTTTAGTACCAAATGAAGAAAATTGCAATATATTTATCAAAACATGGCTAAATTGATCGTTTCAAAAAAATTACCTAATCATGCAAAATGTTACAAATTTCATGATATCTATGCTATGAGCAGGGGTGTAATGAACCGAGTCGAGCCGAGTAGCGTCGTGCTCAAATTTGACTCGTTTAATATAGAATCGAGCTTCGAGCCTTTTTATCGAATATTTTGAAGTTCATGAACTGTATCGAGCCTTAATCGAGCTTAAACAAACTTTCTGAATTTATAATATATTTAAAATATTCATTATTATTTCGAAAGAAAATATTATTTATTCAAAAATTAATATTATATTTATGCTCAAATTAAGATTTTGTTCATTATTAGAAAGATATATCATAATTATTACTCTTAAATTATTAAAATATTAATAATATAAAATTAATAATTTAATATTTCTTATTAAGTTTAGCTAACGAGCTTACTCACGAGTCGAATACTATAATGCTAAAGTTTGGTTCATTTAATAAATGAGCTTCCCAAAACGAGCTCGAACGAACTTTTATCGAATCGAGATCCGAATAGTTCACGAACAGTTTGGTTCATTTACAACCCTAGGTATGAGAGAGTCTTTAAAAAAAACTTTTATTTTTCTATTAAAAAGAAATCTGATAAATTTAGGTTACGCGAGTTAAGCATGTCATTCATTTACCAACAAAATGTAAATTAATTGAAAGAAATTGATTATGTCATATTTTTTGAATTTATTCAAATCATTATTGTATATGAGAATGATGTTGTGGATGATTTTGTATGAAAATCGAGTTTTAAAGAATAAAATTCTCAAACAGTAAGGAAAGAGTAAATTTTGTTTAGTGAGTATATTAACTCACAATATATTTAAAATAAAATGTGTAAATCTTCAAATATTAGAGTGTTACATAATCTAACTCTTTCCCTATTATATTGTTGACAGTGGCGGATTCAGAAATTTTTTTGGAGGGGGCTGAAATTTTTTTTTTTGCCTTCATCTTAATTTCAATTTTTTTTATATCAAATTTTTCCTTATTTTCAGCCATTTTTTCTTCTATATGAGGGGGCTATACCACAAAAAAATTGGATCACAATACTACAAAAATGAAAAAAAAGGGGGGGGGGGGGGTGAAGCCACCTATGTAGATTTGTACCTAGCTTCTTTATTGCAATTTAATTAATTGAACTCCCTCATTCTTTTGTATACTCATATATAAAAACATATGATCAATTACATCTCCATACATTTGAAAACTTTTTATATAAATATATTCAATCGAAAATTCCAACCACCTTCACCATCAATCTATGTATTTACCAATGATTTCATGTAAAGAAAAGAATTTTCGTGCGTGGTATTAATGACTCAGTTCGTTTTGATTATATAATCCAATTTGATTTTGCATATTTGTCAAGAATTATTTAATATTTGAACAAACTTTTAACATTGTCCTAATGTAAAACATTATTAACATCTCATTTTCATAAAACTCAGGGGTATAATTATATATTACCAGAGAATAACAATACTAAATATAGAAATTGTACTATATATATAATTAAAGTATCCTAAAGTAATAACTCGAACCAAATAAGTGAAACTGAGGAGTATGATGAATCCCTTGAACAGCTTTCAGCCGACGTAGCTCGATCACTATAATTGTCGGGTGGCTCGATCACTTGGATTGCAAAGCGTTTCGATCGCTATTTCGGGTTGATTCAGATCGGACCATTGAACTTGATTTTACTTGTCAAGCTCCATTTATTTGTAAATGGCCTCAAAATGAGTCAGATCATGATTTTGGGGCTCAACAATGAACATCTCATTTTCATAAAACTCAGGAGTATAATTATAAATTACCGGAGAATAACAATACTAAATATATAAATTGGACTATATAATTAAAGTATCTTAAAATAATAACCCGAACCAAATAATTGAAACAGAGGGAGTGATTTTTTTAAAACATTAATATCGTGATTCTGTATCTGGACTAATGGATTAATTAAGTCGCTCGATACATTACTTTCAATGAGCAAAACGTTTTAATTATATTTCTTGGAAAAAACATTACCTACTTATAATTTAGTTGGATAAAATATTAGATGTATTCTAGAAAGAATTTTATATATATATATTTATAAAAATGTGTGGGGCCGTCCTAACTCTTTAGGAAATTTATTGCAAAATTAGGTCTATTGACCTATCGTCAATAATCATTTTCATTCAAGGAAATGAACACGATTAGAGTGATCATCAACTATAATTTGAAAGACTAAGTCACCACAAAAATTGGACCACTTTGAACTGCTTGCAGATATCGTTTTCATTCTATCTACATTGGGGTTCACGAATATATCTATATATATATATATATATATATATAAAAGAGAGAGACATATTCCTATACAGTTGCGGATTTAGGAATTTTCTTTAGGAGGGTTAAATAAAATTTTACTTAACGAGAAAATACAAAATTGCGTAAAATATAATCATAATAAGTAGGAATACTTTCTAACATTATCAAAATATATTATAACATATGTGTTAGGATTTTTGTTAGAAAAATCTTTCCTTTACTTTTTGTATTTTAATGAGTCAAAGGCTGTAAAAGTCATCTTAGTCAGTTTTTCAGTTTCTAGAGTTCTAAAACTTTAATCCTCGTATAGGATCAATCGAATTGTAATAAAACTTAGTGGCTAAAGACCGAGCATAGGAAATGCTCGAGAACTGGAGAACCGTACGTGCTTAAAACTTGGTTGTCACCAAGTATAGCCTTGACCAAGACTAAGTTTGGGTACTCAATATAGGGTTTTCCATACTGACTATGAGAAGTCGGTATGAGGGTTTTCCATACTGACTATGTAAAGTCAGTATGAGGGCTGTCTATACTGACTATGGGAAGTCAGTATAAGAGCCTCTACCTTGAAAGCACGAACTATTTGAAGTCATCGAAGCACGGTCAGACTTCGGCATATTTATGCCTAATAAAAGTCAGTACGAGGATATCCAAACTTGGGTTCCTCAGACTGAAACTTGGTCTGACGCGAAGTTAGTGAAAAGTACACTAACACAGCAGAGTTAATCGTCCTCACTTTCAAGTTCTCTAAACTAAGTTAATGTCAATTTAGAAAAACAAAGTACAACTCATTTTTTCATTTCGCTGCATATTATATACTCTGATTTCGGACCAACAATATGCCAGATCGAATATTTTCTTATGAATAATCTAATAATATGCTTTATATTTATTTATACATCATTGATAAAGAAAGGAGAAATTCATACTATTTGTAAGATAACACTTAAAGATTAATAAATTTACAATTATTAAAATTAAAATATTATATTTTTCATAGAATTAAATCTTAAAAAGAGTTTGTGCTAGCTTATACTATAAATATGTGAAGATGATATAATTACTTCTAGTTTACTACATAAGATAATATAAATTAATTAATATTTTACCTACCATTATTTATTTATTTAAATCCCCTATATGCACAGTTGTGCTACCTACTTCTTTTAGTCGGTTTTACAGATATAGGTCATGATCTTCTTAATCAATTAAAATTTATCAATTACTCTCTCCATTTTGTTTCATTCATATGATCCATGTTATTATTCTATAGTGTTCCAATTATATATTTTAATTTTCATATTTAGAATTTTTTTCAAGTAAGTTACAAATACATCCTTGAAAATGAAAAAAAAGGATAATTTTAAATAAGGGCAATATATTATTTTTTTAAATATTTTTTATAAATGTGCAAGATCATACATAACCATATAATTAAAACAGAATGCGGTATTTATTTTATTTTAACTAATTGCGAATTCTTTGTCTTAATTAAACAAGTGTGTTTTATAAAAAAGATTTTAGCGCCCCTACTTGAAGCGCAGTGATAAAAATATTTTATTTGTGGTATGAGATTATGCATTTGAAATATTTATATAAGTTTATATAAATATATTTTTATTTAAACAAAGCTAGCTTTTAATTTTTTTTTAAAAAAAAATAATTACTTTTAGTTACGGACAAAAGGAATATCGACACGTATAAGGGTAAAATATATGTAGTTATAGGATGAGTAGTTATTTCGATGTGACCTCTCTAATTTAAAGCTATAATAATAATAATAGTAATCAAAATTTAATGATGAAGTAATTGTGTAATGACCCCCCACAATAAACGCTAAACGATTAGCTATGTTAAATCAAGACTAATAAAACTACTCTTTTTTATCTCAATTCTTTGTTCATAAATGTTGATTAGGATCCAAGATATTTTAATAATCGATTTAGGATTCGAAAGATTAATTCTCAATTCACGACCTAAAAATTATAAAAAAAATTTAATTCATGATCTGAAAAATCATATAATTCTCAATTCGGAACCTTATTATCAGGTCCTGGATTAAGAATATTTACTTGATCTTTCGGTTCATAGGATCAACAAATTATCTTTTGGATCTTAAACTAATAATTAAACTATCTTTTGAGTTCTGAATCGAAAATTCTCTAAGAAGTATAATGAAAGGCAAAAACTTGCGTTAAAAACACCTAAACGGTTTAGGCGGATTTTATTCATACCTAAATAGGTTCACACATCCCAAATAGGGTTTATTAATCCCCAATTAAAACATATTAAATGAGTTTGGCTTAGATTAATAGATAAAATCCGTCTGAATTGTTCAGACGTGCTTAACTGAAGACCTTCCATCAATGAAATAGTGTTCGAAAATGGAGAGGAGAAGCAAGAAAAAAGGTGGGCGAGTGAGGCACGTGGGAAATTACGAAAGTGAAGAGGTGCATAAATAAAGAGAGCATGTCTAATTCCAATACTGGAAATTGGAAAAAATAGCCTCTAGAGAGAGAAAGCTCATTTTACACGTGATAAATATTTTTTTTATTCACATTTTCCCTGTGCTAGACCTGTCCAACATCAATCCTATTTCTTTTTTCCTTTTTTTTTCCCTTGTCTTTTTTTTTTATTTATTATTATTATTTCCGTATGCGTTTCGTGTTTGAATTTCTTCCCCATTATAAAGAATCGCCGCTGCTTTTTCCCTTCAAACTCACACCTACCTGAATCTCTCTCTCTCCTCTCTCTCTCTCTCTCATCATGAAACGCAACTGCAATTTGGAGCTACGCCTCCTCACGCCTTCCGCCTCCTTCCATTTCTCCGATCATCGCTCCGCCATGTAATCATCTCTCTCTCTCTCTCCCCTTCTCTCTCTCTCTCTCCCTCTCTCTCTCTCTCTCTCATTCTCTCTCTTGTTTCAGTATGCAGGATTCGAGTCCCAAAAAAACGCAGCAGCTGACAATTTTCTACAAAGGAGAAGTTGCCTCTTGCGATGCCACGGAGCTACAAGCGAGGGCGATCATATCGTTGGCGAGCCGAGAAACGGAGGAGAAACCGAGCAAGAACTCGGCGGCGGCGCCGCCGCTGAACTCTCCGGTGTACAGCGCGGCGACGGGTATGTCGATGAAGAGGTCGCTGCAGAGATTCTTGGAGAAGAGGAAGGGCCGGGCTCAATCCATATCGCCCTACACTATGACTAAGCCGTAGAGATTGTTTCTTCGAAGATGATCGATTTAATTAGAAGCTAGCTAAGATTTGGTGTTGGTTTTATTTGTTTTTGATGGAAAAAATATTCGACCATATTAATCTAGATGCAAATTAACTATTAGGAGGTACTCTCTCCCCGTTCCGATTATACAGTTCAGTTTGATCTTACACGTTTTGTAAAAAAAATATTTAATATTTAAACAAATTTCTAGTATTGCTCTTATTTAAAGTATTAATTGATTAAACTCTCGTTTTTGTAATATTACATTTTTAAATGTAAATTATTAGAGGAAAATTATACTCTATAAGTTTCGATTATATAGTACGGGTTACAATTCGTCTAATTTATATATTAGGTATTGTTTTTATCTGATAATTTACCATTACACCCCTGAATAATTCTGAAAAATGAGAATATTAAATGTGATATTATGAAAATGAGAAGTTAATTAATGTTTTAAATAAAGATAATGTTGAAAGTTTGTTTAAATATTAAATAATTTTTGACAAACGTGTAAGATCAAACTGAACCATATAATCGAAACGAAAGGAATATCAAGTATAAAAATTTTATCATATAATTAAAATATTCTAAAATAGTAATATAGATGAAATAATTGGAATGAATGGAGTATTATTATATGAGATCACTTTAATACATGTGCCCATCTTTGCTGAAAATCAAATTTCATTATTTGATTTTTTTTTTAAAAATGTTGTTTTTATTGCAAGCTTAAAATAGAATACTTACACCACTTGTTCTTGTAAGGAGGGGGGCTCTAAATTGCTCACTAGGGCAGGTTAGGTGTCCATGTATGATTTGGAGAAGAGATATCAATATTGATTTATGAAAAAATATCAACGATAATTAAAGAAAGAAAGAAAAAATCTATTTATTCAGGTCCTAAAAAATTATATTTCAATTCAGTACACATTTATGATATCAATCAATAAATATTAAATTTATTTTTAAAGATTATGAAAAAATAAATATTAGATAATAGAATTTATGCTTCTCTTTTAATAATTAACAATTTTATCTCAACTTAATAATCAATCTAAAAATCCAAATTCATTCATACTTAACATAAATTTTATGTTAAACTCCAAGTCAAACTATAAATACATAATATAATGAGATTTAGCAAGCGTGCATATTGAAATAATAACATATAAAGCACTTGATAATTGGTATTATTATAAGGTATGAAATGAGAAAATAGATGCAACACAATTAGCGATTTATTTATGTTAAACCGCCATTATTTAAGTGTGATTTATAATGTGTTCACACTAAGTGGTGGATATATATTCGAAGAAAAAAAAAAAAAAAAGGCAATGGTGTGGGTAGGAAGCGACGACGTGATTAAATTAATTTGATGTCACACTTGTTTTAATCTAATTAATTTGTTTAATTTCTGAGCCAATGAATTTAGGAAAAGTCGTGGAAAATCCCAAAAAAAACACACACGGTTTGGACAGCATCAACGTACCACACACACACCATTAACGTACGTACAAATGATGGTGATACGAGGTTTGTCGCAACATGCGATCGCTTTCTCCACTCACTCTCTTTTTGTTCTAGGGTTGGCAATTCGTCTGGGTTCGTATCGAACATTACTGTGTTTGCAGTGGCGAAGACAGACATTAAGTTCCAGAGGCTCGACCATATCACGATTGGATCGAGTCTTATAAATATGAGTAAAAAAAATAAAAAATTTCGGCCGCTGGGGTCGGCAGCCCCCCCCCCCCCCAGCCCAGGGCTGCATTCGCCCCTCTGTGTTTGTGTCATAATTTTTTATGTCGAGTTATTATGTTCTAAGTGTAGTGCTAATAATTTATGTGTATTTGATTATTATCTTATTTGGAATCAGGTTCATGTTGGATCGTCTTCGTGTCATTATTATCGTGTCGGATTCGTGGCAAGTTATCGTGTCGGGTTAGCAATTACCACCCCTAATCTGTGTCTTTGTTTGGAATGCAGTGGTAAAAACACTTTATCTGAGAGATCATGAGTTCGATTAAATTTTTTCAGGGACATCGTGGCAAAAAAAAACACTTTATCTGAGAGATCATGAATTCGATCAAATTTTTTCGTGGACATCTGGCTTGTGTGAGTTATGGGTAGGGGTGAGCAAGAAACCGAAAAAATTAAAATAAAAACTGAACCAAAAAAATTTCTGTTATTTTTGTTTTCGGTTTAGTTCGGTTAATTTTTTTCGCTCTTTTGGTTTTCGATTTTTGGTTGGGTTATTTTTCTTTCAGTCCGAAACAACCGAATAACTGAATTTATATAATATAATATTAATAAATATATAAATTTATATAATCTCTATTTTTATTTTATTAAATTTATATTAAAATTCAGTTATAGTCGAAATAACTGAAAAATTAACCGAAAATCGAATAAGAATCCCGGTCCGATTATTTTAAGAATTCAGTTCAACTTAGTTTAATTCGATTATTTTAAAGGCCAAAACGAAATCGGACACTCAACCCTTGTTACGGGGCATCTAACTCTTTCACTACCTCTTCCGAGGCCGTGATGGATGATATATCTCAATTCAGATTTTCTGAAATATTATATTATTACTCTTGAGATAATGGGCCGATGCAAAGTAAATTTTTTATCCAGGACTAAAATGCAAAGTAGTATGGGCCGATGCTTGCTGGCCCAATTATGACCCATCTCTTTATTTGCTTACAACTCCAATCATTTTTGAATCAACACTAGTAGTAGCCAGTAGGTCATATTTAGGGGTGACAATTTTCGACCCGACACGAACCCGCACGATAATAATGGGTTAGTGTTGAGTTTTAATGGGTTCGTGTCATTATCGTGTCGACCCAATAAGGACACAAAATTTTCGTGTCGTGTTCGTGTTATCCGATAACGTATCGTGTTTCGTGTAGTGTTCGTGTTATTCGATAACATATCGTGTTTCGTGTCGTGTTCGTGTTCGTGTTCGTGTTACCCACTAAGAAATTAATAAATAATATATTTAATAATTTTATTATTATTTTACTACTATTTTTTTCATTTATCAACCTAATTTAACAATTTTCACAGATCAATATCGTGTACGTGTCGTGTTCGTGTCAATATCGTGTTATCAGATCGGGTTCTTAACAGGTCAATATCGTGTTCGTGTCGTGTCCATGTCGTGTTCGTGATTGAGGCTTAATGGGTCGTGTCGTGTTCGTGTCGAGTATATCCTTAACAGATCGTGTTCGTGTTGGACCTTAATGGGTCGTGTCACTATCGTGTCGACACGATAACGACCCAACACGCACGAATCTAGTCCTCGCTTTCAATCTCCTACAATCAAATAGGGATACTCAAGTCAGTACGAAAGATCTAGGATAATAATATCTTAATCATAATTAATCGAGACTCGAAAAGAATTAAGATCGGATAAGAATCGTAAACTGAATCTTCCTCTCAAGCCACTGTATCGACCGACAGGGCTCCGCGTCGGTCGACACACCCCTCGATCGACACAAACTCTTCCCAGTCGACACATCCCTGTAGATCGACTCTGTGTCGATCGACACGTACCTTTGTCGATCACACACTCTTCTCGACCAGCTCTGTCGATCGACACGAATCTCTGTCGATCGACACAAGTGTGTCAAGGTCCCTTGTCGACCAGCCTCTGTGTCGATCAACACGAGTTGTTGATCTCCTCATCGACCTTAGCCTCTGTGTCGATCGACACACTCCTGTGTCCATCGACATAGATCATCGTCTTCGCGAGTTCGCCGGAGACAGAACCTGCAACTCGCCGTAAAACACTCCCCACAACCCCGATTTCACATGCAAACATATAATTCGACTCCCCAGACCTCAAGGATCACGATTATAGCATTAAAACACCGAAAATACGAGGTAAATCGGGAAGAAAAAAATGGCTCACCGGGGCTCCTCCCTCTCACGATGGCGGTGGCGATTTCCGGCGACAAAACTTGAGTTTCTCGGTGTCCGAAGGATCTCTACACGATGGGTAACACGATTCAATCGTTGAAACATGGATTAATGGCCGGAATAACAAGTTTCAAACAAAAACCCACTAAAATAAATCTTGGATTATACCTCAACTTCTCTCTTCGATATCTCTCTCGTTTCTTGTCCTCTCGGAGCCCACTTGTACTTAAAATGAAGCTTGGAGAATGTACTACACAATGGTGGTGACGGTTTGTTTGATATCAGCCGGAGTTGGCCGGAATCTAGGCCGGAAGAAGGCTGACGGGATTTTGGGGTGGGTTGAAGGTTTTGCTCTTTCTCTAAGTTATACAATAAGGTGGTAATGTTATAATTTTCCAATATATGAATATAATTCCTTTTCCACACTATAATATATATATATATATATATATATATATATATATATATAAATCCTTATTATCCCAAATATGCTTATAAATTTTAATACATGAATTTTCAACATAATAATTCCAAAATTTCCCACAAAAATTCCAAATATCCATGCATATACATCAAAAATAAATCTCCAATATATAATAATTCAATTCTCACCATGATACTTCCAATTAATCTTGATAATTCCTTCAAAATTATAAAATATCCAAGCTCAATAACAAGATTTAAATTTTCCAAACAAAATAAATAACTTCCAATGTCTCTCAATTGGGGAATTCTTTCTTTATTAAATCCGAATAATTTATACAAGGCCGAATATTACACGGGATATTACAAAACGTATATGGATAATTTTAAATTTAATTTTTCAAAAATATTGAAGTAGCAGAGTTGGTACTGTATAAGGTGTTGATTTAAAGTTTTTGCATCCTAGAAGTATTGTGTTCAACCCTCAACTCCATCATAGAAATATATTTATAATATTTATTTTTTTCACAAAAAATACTTCATTTCTTTTAAAATAAAAAGATGGAAACAATTATTCCATCAAATAAAGTCATTATTTTATTTTATTTAAATACATTATGATTAATTGAATTATTAATAATTAATAATAATCATAATAATCAATTTGAACATTAAATACAATCAGTCTTATTTCAATTTCGATATTCAATAATAAAAGACAATTATCTACATTCATTGTCAACAAAATATATTACTTTTTTACCAATATTTCACTAATTTATATAATTTTGATAATCAACATATAATTAAATGTATACAATAACATGCAAACCTAAATGATGATAACAAATCAAAATATTTTAAAATTACATTTTTTTAAAAATCGTAAGATAGTAATATTTAATAATTTTAATAAATTAATAAGATAGATTAACATAACATTAATAAATTTATTATTTATATTTATAATTTATATAATCTCTTATAACTCATATATTAATTTTTCTAAATCTGGTACAAATTCATTATTTTTATAATTTAAAATATTAAATTATATGTAATATATATATATATATATATATATATATATATATATATATATATATAAAAGGAGAGAAGTTGTTATTTAATTTAGGCGTGAACAGTTATAGGTATTTCTCACAACAGAAAAAAAATAATCAACACTTATTTAATTTTTATCTAACTATATTGTGATTTAATATAATTTTTATCTTACTAATTTCACAACAACAATTGCAACGTGGTTTTTTTACGTGTAATATAAATTATGATCATAACACTTGCTTAATAATAATGAAAATTATGACAAAAAGAAAAATAAAATAAAAATTATAATAAACCAAATTTTATCATTAATAATACCATCTACAAATGAAAAATTAAAAATAGTGTGAAAACGATTTCAAGCAAATACAAGTAAAAAAACACTTTTATTTTTCGCATTTTAGTCAACTTATATACCTAAAAAACATTACAAACCCTCTATTTAACGATTATTCTTCACATATTATTTTTTCTTTGAGTAGTAAATTTTACTTTTTTTTTCTCTAAAAAGATACATACATAAATAAATAATTTAAAATTTTGAAGGGATTTGAGATTATTTGTATCAGTTTAGGATGTTGACGAATTTAATTGATTCAAATAATCGTGAATGAGATAATATTAATATTAAAGAAAAATAAATTTCCTTGAAAGTGTAATAATCATCATGAAGTTTGTAAATTTGATGAATGATGAAAATATTTGAAAGAAATTTGTAAGACTACTAAAGAGTAAGTGTAATCGAATAGATATTTTATTTAAAGTGTTTACGTATATATTTTTAAAATGTTCATATCTATATAACTCTAAAAATTTAATCTATTACAAATAGTATTTAATATTTCTAATTGTGACCAATCTTTAAATAGTATTTTAATTTATATATTTTAAATAATATTTTTAATAATTAAAATATAGGTACATATAAAGTTCGTGTAAATGTAACGCCCCCAACTGACCTTCCCAATTTGGGGTCGCGTTACATTGATGTTTCAGGTTTTGTCAAACATTTCTTCAATCAAATAAATAGGCGGAAGATTAAATAAAGATAAAAGATAATTAGAAATAAGAGTGATTGTACTTCGAGTCAATAATTTAAATAAAAACAGAAATTCACACATTTTAAACATGTCAAGATGGGAAGGGTAGTTCAGAGAGTGTAGCAACGTGTGTGTAGCGTGGCGGAGATATGCATATGAAGATGCATATATCAGGATCTAGAAATTCAAAACTCTTTACTTTGTCAGTTTACACCCCTGCTCGCCCATCCTTGCAGCTCAACCTGCGTATTTTAGAAACAATACGAGGGGCTGCGTACTAATGTACCCAATGAGAAACATGCCCGAAAACATACATTATATATGAGAAATGCTATGCAACTCACACAGATAGACACGGGGTTTTGTTGAAAGGAACCGTGCTATCTAAAACATTTTATTTTGCACGCGTGCTATTTGCATGTTATCATATCTGTTTCAGTGTTGTAACTGGAAGTTGGCCGGCTTCCAAGTTACGAAACTTCCAGTTACGATGATCAGTTAGGAATGTAAACACACTCAACCTACTGTCATCTAAGTGCACTAGTCTCAGAAATGCATTTTGAGACCCGATTGTTTTAATATAAATCACCGGATCCAAACACTGGAGGACACTCCGCCTCATTCCAACAAACACATGGGGACAATTCACCCAATTCAATAACAAAGGGGCTTCAACCCTGTTCACTAAATGAGTTCTAGCGCAGTTATGGAAACCTGGTTCTAAACTCATTAGTTATACTCTCTGCCGATGGGAATCGACAGAGGACAGATACAATAGCACAAAACATGCATAACAATCTCAATTTAAAACAAATGATTTTAACACATTTTGAAAGAAAAACAAGCATTTGGTTTTTATACTGAAATAGTTTTCCACCTTATGTTTGGCTTTAAGGTATAGATGTATTTCCGCTAGTATGAGCTCAACTGATCCTCGCTTTCAATCTCCTACAAGTAATTAGGGATACACAAGTTAGTACGGACGATCTAGGACAAATATCTCAACCATTTCTAACATTTCTATTCAAGCTTCTAATCACATGTTAGTCATAATCAATCAAGACTCGAAAAGGAGTAAGATCGGATAAAATCATAAATTAAATCTTCCCTTCATGCTTCTGTGTCGACCGACAGGGCTCTGTGTCGGTCGACACAGCCCTTAGTCGACACGGTCGCTTCCCAGTCGACACAACCTTGTCGACTAGCTCTGTGTCGATCGACACAACCCTTCGTCGATCGACACAATTGTGTCTATTCACCCTCAGATGGTATCCTGTGATCACCCATCTCGACCAGCTCTGTCGATTGACACTTATCTCTGTCGATCGACATGAGTTGTCGGCTTTCCCTTCTTCGACCAGCCTCTGTGTCGATCGACACACTCCTGTATCGATCGACACAGGTCGTCTTCCTCGTGAGTTTGCCGGAGAACAGGACCCACAACTCGCAATTTCTCATGATTTTTCCGACCGATGTCACATGCAATTACACATTCTTGCTCCCTAGACACTCTAGAACACGATTAACACAATCAAACATGAAAATCTCGTAAGATTTGAGGGGTGAAAAAGAGCTCACCGAAAAACTCTTCTTCACGGCGGCGGTCGCGATTCCGGTGGCTAAATTCGATTCCCAAGCTATCCGAACAATCCCTACAGCATCAGGGACGCGTCTATAACATCCAAATTCGATTCCATGCCCGTTTAAACGAGTTTCAAATTAAAAACCCAAAATCTCAAACTTGAAATCACCTCACCTTCTCTCTGCGATTTCTCCGTCCACACTTCACTTCACGGTGGCCACCTTATATCAAATCGAATCTGGGAACGAGAGCTACACATTGGTGGCGGTGGCTTGGTCGGGGGTGGCCGAAGTTGGCCGAAAATTGGCTGGGAAGGTGGCTGACGGGTTTTGGGGTGGAGGTTGGGTTGAGCTCTCAAAGCGCTCTCTCTCTCTAGGTTTTGAAGGTGATGGTGTGAAAATGAGCTAATTTCTTACCATATATATGTCATATTAATTCTATTTTCTCCATATTATATATATATATATATATATATATATATATATATATGTAAAAAGATTCCCATGTGAGAAAAAAGAATGAATCATGTCCATCGGATCTAAAAAAATCAATGGTTGATATTGAATCAAGCAACAACTAAAATGCAATCAAGCAACAAAATAATCAAGCAACAACTAAAGCACAATCAAGCAACATTGCAATCAAGCAACGACCTGAATACAATCAAGCAATGTCGTGAATGCAATCAAGCATCTTTCTCACTTTCTCACGTTAAGAGTTTTCTCACTGGATCCGCTCCCTATATATATATAATTTACTTTCTAATATATCCTTCTCATTTTAATTCATGATAATTCATATCATTTCCATAAATTCTCAATAAATCTTGATAATTCCTCCAAGATTAAATATAATCAAGTTCATTATCAATTTAATTTCTCCAATTATAATCTCCCAATTTCTTCATAATTCAACTCATATAGTGTCAAATAATCCATCTCACTTTATTACCACAATATAACTCCATGATAAATCTTCCAATCTCATTCAATATAGTCCAACTCCATAATATAATTTAAATTCCTACATCAACCAGAAATAAATACAAAAAATTTGGGGATAATTTATCTGATTAAATTCGAATTTAAGCTACAAGGTCGAGTAATACACGGGGTGTTACAGTAAACTACTCATTCAATAGTTTCATCTCATATTTATTTTTTGATAAATTAATAATAATTCAATTATATTACAAAAAAAGAAAATCAAAGATTTTTTTTTAGAAAATAAGTTGTCATGTGAAGCCAATATATTTATTCCGTGACTATTTAATCCGCGGTTCTTTTTTGTTAGCTGTTTCTTTGTTTCAAATTCAATATTTAGCTCTGATTATTCGAATCAACCCATGAAATTCGCGTTAAATAAATCTTTCTATATTATTGGAAAGTCCAAATTATATTTGCGCATTGCGCGGGTACAAATCTAGTATATATAAAGGCAAAACCCTATAGAAAAAAATGTTCCCGCCTAAATAAACCTTCCAAACATAGATGACAAATATATTAAGTAAGTAATTTCAAGTATGGTAAAGTAATAAATATTGCAATACAAAATATGTATTAAGTATGCTGCAATGGTAAATAAATAACCATTTACAACTAATTTTTTTAATTTGATATGTATATGAATATATAATTTTGTATTAATTTTAAATGATTTTAATAATCTCCAATAATACAAATATATATTTTTAAATGTATATCCAATAACTTTGGCATTATAATCGAAAATTGTATAAATCCATAATTTAATTGATTTTAAAAATTATTTCACAAACGTAGTAATGGTAAAAATTTAATTTTCTAGGCTGAAATTATGGAAATAGTAATGTCATGATGAATACCAAAAAAAAGAATTTCCAATATATATGGCAATAATGTATATTCTTTTTAAGAAGAAGAAGAAGAAGAAGAAGAATGGCAATTTTTGATACGATCCGATAATCCGACACGAATCCGTATGATGATAACGGATATGGATTGAGGCTTATCGGATACGGATTGTTATCAGATCGACACGATAAGAACACAAAAAATTCGGATCGGATTCGGATATCCATTAATAAATTAATATAAAATCAGTTTTATTTTTATTTATTGATTTAAATATAATAATCAATACTATAATTTTAATATATTATTTTAATTTTTAGGTTTAGGTTACTTTTATGAAATATTCATTTTACATTGCACGTATTTTTTTTTTCCCAAATTATCATTTTTTAAAAAAATTTATTAGATAATTTTAGAATTTATCGGATTTGATAGTTATCGGATTCTTATCGGATCGGATTTGAATTAGATAACGGATCGGATTGGGTTCGGATCGGATACGGATTTGAGCTTAACGAATTGGATACGGATACAATTTAACATTTCCTTATCGAATCGGGTACGGATTGTGCCTTAACGGATTGGATAATTAACGGATCGACATGATAAGGACCCGATTCGTACGAATTTCCACCCCGACCCGCATTAGTATTAGTGATGGCCCCGGGCCGGTTCCGGTTCGGAACCACCGGTTCCACGGTTCTGGAAAAATGGAACCGGAACCGGCCCGTCCATAGAAGGTTAAGGTTCCGGTTCAGAACCGGAACCGGCGGTTCCGGTTCCAGACGGTTCCAGCCGGTTACGATTCCGAACCGGCGGTTCGCCTCCCCTTTTTTTTTAATTTTAATTATTTATTTTATTTGAAATATAATATTTGGTTTGTACAAAAAAATTGTAATTATAAGTATTTTGTTCCTTTGAGTAATATTTGGTTTGTACACAAAAATTGTATATTATTTTTTACTTTGTACACAAATTAAATAAACACAAAAATATATGAGGAATATTATAAATTAAGATTACAAATTTAAACTTACAAGTTACTATGATGAATGTATATTTACAAATTTTTTGCAACTACACGAGTTATACAAATAACAAAATTGTATATTATTTTTTAACTACACAAGTTATACAAATTACAAAATTGAAGAATTAATATTATTACAATAATTGAAAATTAAAACTATAAACAAATAAATTCCAAAAAATTAAAAAAAAAACTTTAATAATTAGGGGGGAGGGGAGGGGTTAATTGAAAAGGGCTTGCACTTAATCTTTTACCTTAAAATTAAGTTGCCTACGTATCCCTTAATTTTCATTAAGGGAATCAAAGCCCACGTAGTTCTCTTACCTTACTTACCTTTAATCGGAGTCGAAATCCGCATCACCTAGGCCATCGGAAGCATTAGTACTTGCCGCGCTTGCTTCGGAGTTGTAAGCATCCTCGTCGTCGAAGACGTGCCTCCAATCCGGTTGTTGTTCTCGATCTTCGGCATCTTTCCAATCTTTAAGTATAACTTGTGCTTCCAAATTGGCCGGTGTCAAGTTGGACCTTCTTTCATCCAACA
The DNA here is from genome assembly GCA_026898455.1 of Plectranthus barbatus. NCBI lineage: Eukaryota > Viridiplantae > Streptophyta > Magnoliopsida > Lamiales > Lamiaceae > Plectranthus > Plectranthus barbatus. Next base: position 390,673 of record JAPKLW010000083.1, read on the forward strand.
TATAGCCACCCGAGCTAATTGCTTGTTCCACGGCAACCGTTGATGCGGGGACGGCTAAGAACTCCTTCACCATCGTACTTAGGATTGAGTATTGTTGTTGTCGCCTTGACCACCATAGTAGAATATCAACCTCTTGTGGAGCGTTCTCATCTTCTTCATCTTGAGGCTGCAAACAATCACCACCAACATACATTTCCACCAAATAAACATCTAGTTCGCTTTGTTGCGAACTAGACGGACGGTTTTGAGACATAATATTATGAATTCTAGCTAACAAGGGGTTAGCACTAGTTTGGCCGGAAGTAGTTGTCCTAGAGGAAGATCTAATTTGAACTAAGTGGCTATATGTGATACAAAATGAATCGAAAGCTTCACGTAATGTTGTACTAAGTTGGGTTTTAACTACATCAACAGAGGGAAGGTTCAATTGTTCTAAAGGAATAATTTCGTCGGGCCCTATAAATGCTAAGGTTGATAAAGCGGTATAATATGTATCAATAAAAGAATAAACACCATCTAATTTAATACTAGGATCAAATACTTTAGCAATAAAGTGATGTTATCATCGTATTGAGATTGAGGAGAGCTTTCAATATAAACACCACCACGACGTTGACGAGGTGGACCTCTAGTAGTATCATCTCTAGCTATGGACTTGCACCTATTGTCGGCACCACGAACACCACGACCACGACTTGAAGACATAATTGAAATTTGAGAGAATGGTTTTGGAATGGAAATTTGAAAGAGAAATTGCAAGAATTAATTGAAAAAGAGAGTAATTGAGAGTAATTGAGAGAATAGAATGAGAGAATTGAGATTGAGGTGTGAAAAATGTTGAAGGAAGGGGGGGTATTTATAGGAAAATTTTGAGAATTTTTGAAATCGGCCGAACCGCCGATTCCGGTTCTGAACCGGCAGTTCGGTGCCACGTGTCGCGATCTCATTCGTTGATAAATATTTTTAAATTATTTTTTTTAAAAAATAGCCGTTAATTAGCCGTTACGGAACCAAAACCGGCGGTTCGCCGGTTCCAACGGTTATATTTTTCAAAAAAATTAGCCGTTGGGCCGGTTCAGGCGGTTCCGAACCGGAACCGCCGGTTCCCAACGGTCAAATGTTTTTAAATTTTGAACCGCCGGTTCAACGGTTCCGAACCGGAATCGGCAGTTTGGACCGTTTAATTTAATTTTTTTTATAATTTTGGGCCGGTTCCACGGTTCGGAACCGCCGGTTCCAGTTTCGGTTAAAACGTTGAACCTGAACTGGCCCGTCTATAGCCGGTTACGGTTCCGGTTCCGAACCGTGGAACCGCCGGGCCGGTTCCGGGCCGGTTCAGCCGGTTCCGGTTTTGTTTGGCCACCACTAATTAGTATAGATGAACATGATTCGGTCCTCAACAGTTAGTAAAGAAAGCGATCGTTCTGTCCGGGTACGTGTAGGGTTTGAGTCTACGATTAACAACACGAGTTGTTATTCAATTC
>JAPKLW010000083.1:407156-431606 GCA_026898455.1 Plectranthus barbatus
ATTTAGCATTTTTATATAAATAAAAATAAATTAATAATCATAAATAATAATGACAAAAATTAGTGTGATACAATCTCACAATTTTGTTTGGTGAGATATAATGCATTCCGCTCCAAATGTTTATTTGTCAAAATGATGTATCAAGTATGGAGAATGAGTACATTATAAACACAATAATCACTATGCTTGTATCCATCATTTACATGTAACAACATAACATATTTTTAATACTCATATTGATTGGTCTATAATTACATTGAATATGATACTACATATTGGTGTTCTAGTTGTATTTAATTTTATTTACAAGTTACAACGTTAAATTTGTTTTCTACACACTATCCACAAAGTAAAAGGAAAAGAAAAAAAATATAATTTGAAAATTGAGAACAAAAACAAATCGTTCCAAGTCCTTGTCGAAAATCTTGAATCAATTGAAAATTAATTTTTAAAAGCAATCAAATGTAGTTTTGAGTACAATTCTATTACTCCAATTTTTATGAATAATTAATTTTAATTCTATTATCATTGCCCGTGGTTAGGCGATCCCTTGTTTTTTCTTGCATTGATCTTGGTTTAATTTTACAAGATTTTTCTGTAAGAATTCATTTGACACTTTTATCCTACTCTAATCAAGGTTAGTTTATTAGCTAATACTTTGAACACAATGACAATATAGGTAGGTTCACGAATAATCTAGTAGTTGGTTTTCAACCTTCTAATGAAAATAAGTATAATATTTTTGGAAAGTCCACATTTGTTAAAAAAACCTCCCCATGTTAAAGAGGGCTACGTTAAACTTTAAATTAGGGTTATAAGGATAATATTGCAATATTACATAATTCCTTAAATTTTTTTTTTAAAAGAGGGCTACGTTAAACTTGGCTGCATTTAGAATTACCATATTTTATTGATGAGTGTTAAAATTTTGCTATTTTAGGAAAGTGGACTAATATTATGCGGGGACGGAGGAAATACAATTTAGTAGTATTATCGATCTAGGATCCGAAAGATAGCTTAATTATTGATTCAGGACTCGAAAGATTAAATTCTCAATTCAGGACCTAAACGATCACAAAAAAATTTCAATACAGGACTCGAAAGATCATACGATTCTCAATCCATGACCTCAATATCAGGTCCTGGATTGCAAATTATTTAATCCCTTTCTGCCCCTAACCACCCCAATGCACCGATCCAGCTCCCCTATCTGATATTCCAAACTCGCCTTCAAATTCATCAATTCCTTCATCGCTATCGCCACTAAATCGCCATTGCGGCCGCCTCCTGCATCATCAGAAACTTCCAGAACCGACATTGCAAATTTAAAAAAAAAATTCTATGTATTGTGTTCCACAAATTATTTCTAGTTATTTTTATAGTAAAATTGCAATTAAAATGGAAGCATGTTAAACGGAATTAAAACAGAAAACTAGGTCAGCATGTTAAAGCGGATTTCTTGAGGGATGGAGTTGATCAGATTGTTGTGGCTGAGATCGAGCTGCTGTAGGTTGGTTAGGTTTCCGATTTCTTTTGGGATTTCGCCGCTCAGATTGTTTTGCAATAAGCAGAGGGTTTTGAGAGAGGAGAGGTTGGAGATGGCGGAAGGGATCCCTCCGGTGAGGCTGGGGTTGGAGGTGAGGGTCAAGTGCTCCAACGAGGAGAGAGAGAGGAGGAGGGGTGAGGAGAGAGAGAACGGCGACTGCGTGAAGCAGTTGATGAGGGAGAGGGTGGTGAGGTACGGCAGCTTGAGGAGGGAGGAGTGGGAGAGCTTTGCCGAAGATTTGCATGGCGGCGCCGCCACATCGTCGGCGATGTGAATCTTGGTGACGTGGAAGATTAGGCTTCCTTCCATGAGCCCGCATTCAACTCCCGGCCATGGCGTGTCGGTGCATGGCAGCGGATGCGTCTCCGGCCAAGTCGGGTCTTCTAGAAGCGACCCCATCACTTCGAACAGCCCAAAAAGCTCATCCTCCTCCATGTCGGCGGCGGCGGCGGCGGCGAAAGTCCCGCCGGCCGACAGGTAAAGAAGAACCGCCACGACAAGAAGGGACTGAAAAGACATAGTGAAGAGTTGGAGGGAAGCAAAGAATTTTTGTAATAATGGAGGAGTCAGTGATACGGCTGCATGGAAACCATAAGAAGCCGAAAAATGTTGCAGAGAGAGAGAGGGAGAGAAGGAGTCAAAAGTGAAAGGTGAGGATTCAAAAACTGTGTTGTAATAAGATGGGACAGACCAGAGCTCTATTTGTTTGAAACGGACATGACACTGCCCTTGTTTTGTAGAGGTACCTCTGCATCTGCAGGCTGCAACTAATCCATATATTGGATCTCGACTCGATAAAAAGTTTGTTTGAGTTCATTTAGAATAGCACATATATTAAACAAACCAAACTTGAGCATCATAATATTCGACTCGTGTGCTCGTGAACAAACCCGTTAGCTAAAATTAGTAAGAAATATAAAATAATTAATTTTATAAAAGTAATATTTTCATGATTTAAGAGTAACAATAATGATAAAACTTTTCAGTAATGAGAAGGTTTTGAATTCGTTTTGTTCTTTCAAAATAATAATGAATATTTTGAATATATTCCAAATTTAGAAAATTTATTTATGCTCGACTAAGGCTCGATAAAAATCATAAACTTTAAAATGTTTGATATAAAAAAAACTCAAAATCGACTCGATACTACACGAGTCAAACTTGAGCACGACACTACTCAGCTCGACTCGATTCAATTACACCCCTACTCACACCATACCATCACTGCTTTTTCCTGCATTTCTCTTTTCATCTTCTCTCTTACCTTACTACTAATTTGGACACTATTATATATACTGAAAATTGAATACATTTATGAAATGAAACTATGATTTTGGGACAAGGATGTGTCATTAAATTTTTTTTTTGGTATATATAATTGGGCTCCAATGATTGAAGTGATCATTCCTTATCTTGCGACATATTCCAGTGGCCCAATAAGCCAGTATTTCATTCTTCTGCCCTTTTTTTGGACATTGGTCCATTTATAAAGTGGGAAAACCCAACACCAAATTGCCTACCTTAATCTATGTTTAATTTAATTCTTATAATATCTTGTAATGTCAACTATGGCTTAGAGTGTCACAATTTACTTACAAATTTGGTTGGAAGGTCATTCTTTAATTATTTACATCTAAAATTGTTCACAATTGTTACTGAGAGCATATCATTATAAGTGAACTGACTTTAATACTGTGATAGAATTTACTATAACTTTTTTTTAAAAATAATAATGCATTAATTTAAAATTCAGACATCTTGATATTCCCGAATAAGCTCGAACACATAACCTCTCGATCACGGGTGAGGTGTTTTAACCACTACATCCTGAATAGGAGACTAATCCACAAACTTTTACATACAAGACTTGTTAAAAAAAGGGTACCACACCATTGATAAGATAGTCTATGTTAGGTAGTGCTTAATGTAGAATATTTTAGAGTTCATGCTCAACATAGAGTTAATTTGTTGAAGGGAAGAGATCAAATACTAAAAAGTGAAAAGATGCTAAATAGGAATAAATCCTAGTCCCTTGATTTTGATGGATGAATGGTCATGATTGAAACTTTTTAAATTGACAGTTATTTATTTTGATGCGGGTGGTTATGCAGTTCAATGATGCATTACATTAAAACTAAACAAGCATAATATTCCAACTAATCAAACATTATTAGCATTTTAACATAAACAATTTTTTTAGCATAGAATCACTCCCATTTGTTGAATAACTATTTATAACTCAATTTGCAAGCATATTGATAAGGCTAAACAAACAAAATTTGTGAATTAAAAAATGCCACATACCTAGGACTTAGCCACATAGGCCAAAAGTCTTGAGTTTTTTACAAAGAGCCAAAAACAAATAATTGTAAAATGTTTTCAAAAAATAAAATACCCATAATTAGGGGGTGATGCATGGCTAACATTTTATAGAGCATACAATATGAATGCCGGTGATTAAAATGTGATAAAAATCCACGACACGTGGCGGAGATCCGACGGTCGATGTCGAATGATTGAGCATGCCAAATCATCAAGATCTCATGTCTAGAATAAAATGGGATGCGTACACTTGTAGGAGCAGAGAAAAACAAATTAATTGCATGGGAGTCCACACTTCACAATTATATGCATAAGATGAAGATTATTTTGCAGACTTTTTGAAGATGGGGTCGTTTTTCTTTACACATTTTCTGGATTTTTGCATCAATCTTGAAAACTACACTTTGATTTGAAGTTTGAAGAGATAAAGATTGAGCCGCAACTTCTGCAATCATTGCATAATCATAGAAGTTTTTAGAAGAAAATAAATAAGTTTTGGTCTTAACTACACCTTAAGTAGTGTTAATTAATCAACTAATCATATGATTACCAACAACTTTTTCTTTATCAAAGAGAAAACATATGAGAAAAGTAACATAACAAACAACAAAGAGATGTATATAAATCAAACTCTTCAGTGAGCTATTCGGATCTCGATTTGATAAAAGCTTGTTCGAGCTCGTTTATTAAATGAATTAAACTTGAGCTTCATAATATTTATCTCGTGAACTCGTGAGCAAGCTCGTTAGTTAAAATTAATAAGAAATATAAAATAGTTAATTTTTTAAAAGATTTAAGAGTAATAAATTGATAAATCTTTCTAGTCATGATAAAAACATGAATCTGAGCATAATATTATATAAGTTTAAAAATAAATAAATAAGATTTTCTTTCAAAATAATAAAGGAATACTTTAAATATATTTTAAGTTTAAAAAGTTTGTTTAGGCTCGATTAAGTTCGTGAACTTCAAATCATTCAATAAAAAAAACTCAATATTAAACGAGTTAAACTTAAGTACGATACTACTCGGCTCGATTCAATTGAATTACACTCGTAACACTAGTGGTCCAAACATAAATATCTCGATCCTCTATTATATATGATATTATATAGACTAGTTTTCATGTTTTTAATTATCATTCATACATAATTTTATATATGTATGGAATGATATTAATATCTTGACATGTGAGATTAATATTTATCAATTAATTTGCATCAATAGTGAAAATTCTTGTCTGAAATAACCTTGGACATAAAGTGAGAAGTTGATTCTCCTAGTACTAATAGATTAAGGTTTATGGGTAAAACTGTCATTTCATGACGCTCAATCATTTGCCAAGCCTACTACTCACTTCTAGCATGCATAATTAAACACAAGAACATTATTCATTAATTTTTAATAATATCTCATGTTCCATTCCATAAATGGCACATTGACACATGTAATTCAAAATCTCGTTTAGTCATTTTCATCCCACAATTATGAAATTACAAAACTAAAAACTTTTTAAATATATTAAAATAAAATTAAATTATAACATAAATATAATTCAGGAGAGTTGTCGATTCAGGTCCCGAAAGATGTATTCTTAATTCAGGACCCGAAGGATTATATGATTATCAATCCAGGTCCTGAGAATTTTGCGATCTTTCGAGTCCTGAATTAAGAATTCTCTAATCCTTCGGGTCCGGAATTGACAATTAAATTATCTTTGGGTCCTGAATTGATTAAACTCTTTCAAAAGAAAGGATTATATAATTATCAATCCAGGTCTTGAGAATTTTGCGATCTTTCGAGTCTTGAATTGAGAATTCTATAATCCTTCGGGTCCGGAATCGACAATGAATCTTCGGGTCTTGAATTGATAAAACTTTTTCAAAAGAAAGACCATTTCTATCAAACCCCCCTATAAATACTCCCATGGAAATTAAAACCATTTCCACCTCCCCCACCCAAACCCTAAAAATGGCCATGACAATATTTCTCAATCACAATCTAAACGTCAAGAAATTCGACAAAAAATCCAACATTCTAAACTCCTTTAGGGCCTTCCTTTTATCTCTCTTCATTTACACTTCCATATTCTACATCTTCAACCTCTCACCTTCAACCCTCATGCACACCACCACATTCTGGTTCTTCCTCTCCAACACCCTCATTCTCATCATCGCCGCCGATTCTAGAACCTTCCCACCTCCGGCGACGAACGCTTTCGACGAAAACAACCCACGACCGGAACCCCCCCCACTCCCCTATTTCCACACCAAACACGACAAACCCACAAATTCAAAGGATCATCATGCACAACCACCACCTCCAGAAAAGATCATAGACGTCGTAGTCGTTTCTCCGAACAAGCGGCGACCGGAAAATGAGGCCGGAGGAACGGATAGCAAGAAGATGAGAGAAGAAGTGGGAAGGGAAGAAGGTGAGGGAGTGGAGGAAAGCGATGAGTACTCGAGAATGTCTGATGAAGAGGTGAATAGGAGAGTGGAGGAGTTTATTCGGATGTTTAATAGGCAGATTCGGATTCAGGCAGCCATAAACAGACGAGAACGAGGTTGAAATAATAGGGTTGATGTCGCCATTTTTGTTTTGTTGTTGTCTCCTTGGGTTCAGACATGGGAGCTGTCATGGGATATGGTTGAAGAGGAAGAGAAGAAGAGTCTTTTTCGAGATATATATATTTTGCAAAACATATTCACGTGTGCTTCTATTTCATCATCGTCTAATCTTTTTTCTCAATAATTCAATGCATGCAACCTGTCTATCAATAAATTAAAGATAAAGAAAAAGGATATTTGATGTTAAAATTAAGTCAACTTTAAAAGAGTCACTTTGTGTGAAATAATCAACACGTTTCATGTATATCAAATCAATTATTCAAATAAAAATTTGTTTACAATATTATGTTTTTTATGTGTTCTATATTTCAAATCAATATATTTTTTTTGGTTATATATATTAAACTTAAAAGAATTTTTTATTCAGGTCCCAAAAAATAGTTTAATTATTTTAGGACCCAAAAAATGAATTCTCAATTAAAGAATCGAAAAATCATACAATATTTCTCAATTCAAGACCTAATACTAAGATCATGGATTAAAAATTTTATGATATTTCAGATTCTCAATCTAGGAGTTCTGTAATATTTCAGTTCTGAATTGAGAATTCCATGATCCTTCCAGGTCTTCAATTGAGGATTTTTGTTATCTTTTCATGATCTGAATCGATAATAAAATTAATTTTCGGATTCTGAATTGATAATACTCCTAATTATTTTTATCTCAATTGTTGATGCAAATCCTCTTTTAACATAAATTTTATTTTTAGCACTGAATTTCAATTATATATGTATTCCATTTCACAAGGTAAGCTTAATTGCTTTATTTTTAAGTTGGAGGATCTGGTTTTAATTGTTTAGATAGTGAAATTAATACTCCCTCCATCCCGTTTACGATGTCCCATTTTCCTTTTTGATATGTTACATCTATTTGTCTCATTTCCTAAAATGACAAATTTTTTACACTTACCAATAAAATATTAATTCCACTACACTCACAAATATTAGTATAGGGGTGACAAATCGTGCGGATCGGATCCTTATCGTATCGATCCGTTAATTACCCGACTCGTTAAGACCAAATCCATATCCGATTCGATAAGAAAATGCTAAATCTGTATCCGAATTCGATCTGTTAGGCTCAAATCCAAATTCGATCCGATCCATTCCATTATCTGATTCGATCCGGTCTGGTCCGATAAGAAATCGATAAATATCCAATTCGATTACTATCTGATAAATAAAAAAATTACCAATACATAGTAAAAAAATAATTGATATATTAATTATTAAATTTTAATAAATAAATAATATTTTTTTTATTAAATTCTTAACGGATTATCCGAATCCGGTCCGATTCGTATCCGGTCTATATCCTATTCGAATTTTTCGTGTTCTTATCGTATCGATCCGATAAGGATCCGAATTCTTTTCGGATCAATCCATATACATTATTATCGTGCGGATTCATGTTGGATTATCAGATCGTGTAAAAAATTGTCACCCCTACATTGGTAACTGTCTCAAAAGCAAATGGGTCTAATTAGATAGGATAGAGGAAGCAATTTTCTTTTACTTCACTAAAATAGTTTTTTTAGTCACTATGATATAAAACACTCTCTTGTAATTGTAAACTTATTTTCTAATGCGCTTGTTGGGCCGGATTGTGAAAGCCCATTTTCATGCAGAAAAGGCCCAGCCTCTCATTGGGCTTAACCAATCCATTGACACGTGGCAAACGGCTTATCTCTTCGTTGCCCAATTAATAATTTTTATTTTTTTTACAAAATATAATCGAAACAGAAACTGAACCAACGTTCAAAGCAGCAGCAATGGCGAAGCTGGGTTTCGCCGTGTGTATGAAATCCGCACTTCCGCCGCATCAAACTCCCTCTTCTCGTGCGAATTCATCCAACGGCGCCGTTTCCGCAGCAAGGCGTCAGACTTTAATCTTCACTGCTTCTCTGCTCTCAACTTATTTGAATCTGCGTCAAAATCCAAATCTCTCCCCTTCTCCACCGGCGATTGCTCAGGAATTGGATGATCCCGATGAAGAGGAAGCTCGATCCGTCCGAATCTTCCAGGTTCGAACATTGTGTATCGATAGGTTTTTGTGTGTGTGACTGCGTGTTTTGGGTGGTGGTCTAAATTCGAATCATGAATGCTAATATTTTTTATAAATTAAATGTAGGAAAGTTCATCGTCTGTGGTTTTCATAAAAGATATTGAGTTAGCTAAAATTCCAAAGAGGGGAAGTTCTGGAAAAATGGTTGTTGATGATGACGATGAAAATGCAAAAGTGGAAGGGACTGGCTCTGGTTTCATCTGGGACAGATTTGGCCACATTGTAGTAACCTCTTGTTTCTTGAATTAATTTGCATTTTCTCCTCAAAATCTGCAGAATTACCAATTTTTTTTTGTGGATTTTGATCTTGTCAACAGGTGACTAATTATCATGTGGTTTCAAAATTGGCGACGGATATGAGTGGATTGCAACGTTGTAAGGTTCTCTTAGCTAATGCTTCAATCTCACATACACTTCGGTTCGGTTTGAAAATCGAACTAAATCGTCCAAACCGTTAAACTGGAAATTTTAAAAACTCAAACTGAACTTAACTGCTAATATTCTACAAACCAAGCTACATCAAATTGGCAGTTTTGGTTCAGTTTCGCGGCTTCAACCGAACTAAACCAAACCAAACTGGTGTTTCGGTTTTAACTGAAATCTCCTGTACATTTTCATAAAATATTTAAATTATAACATATATTTTAATGTTCCAACATACATAAACTTGACGGTTTCAGAAAATCAGACCGAACTGAACCAAAATTGATATATAAATCAAAACGAACCGAAACCGCCGGTTTACAGTTTGGTTCGATTTTGCTCACCCTTACAAACAACATTCTGCAGCAAATGCCACTGTTTCTTGTTTGCTGCTTCAGGTAAATCTAGTGGACTCTGTTGGTAAGAATATTACCAGAGAAGCCAAGATTGTCGGCTTCGATCCGGACTATGATCTTGCAGTTCTTAAGGTAAAAGCATGCTAAATCTGCATATTCGTGCATTTTTGGATGAGGAGATGCAATCACTGCCATTATATGTGTTGTATATTCATGTGTGGCAGGTTGATGCAGGAGGGAATGAGTTGAAGCCAATGACAATAGGGTCGTCGCACGGGTTACGAGTAGGGCAGAGCTGTTTTGCTATCGGGAATCCATATGGATATGAAAATACTCTAACTACTGGGGTAATGCTGCAATGAGTAGTATAAAAATAAATTCAAGTCCCTTAGGAATATTTTCTGGATGCGCCACTGAATGCATTCAAACTCACAGGTTATCAGTGGACTAGGTCGAGAGATACCCTCCCCGAATGGGAGAGCCATTCGGGGAGCCATCCAAACGGATGCTGCTATCAATGCTGGTAATTCCGGTGGGCCATTAATCGATTCGTATGGACACGTTGTTGGTGTAAATACGGCTACCTTCACACGTAGAGGGAGTGGGATGTCGTCGGGGGTGAACTTCGCGATCCCCATCGACACAGCAGTCCGCATCGTTCCTTACCTCATCGTATATGGAACTCCATATGCAGATCGATTCTGAAACCATCTTCGTCTTCATCTATCTCAATTGTCATATTTTCATGCATAAGAAAGCATTTCCAGCCTTAATTCCGATCAGCATTAGACTTTGTATCAGTTTCTTCGATCCTGAACCATCGGAGCTTTCTCCGGCCTTGCGCACTCGTGGCTGTGGATAAGTGGCGGATCTACGTATAGCAAGAGGGGCTGGAACCCGAAAATTTTCCGATTTTAGTAGTACAGATATTTTTATAAATAGCTCCCTTCCTTTTAAGTTGTGAATAAGAAAAATAAGCAGAAAATAAGGTAAAAAAAATGGGTTAAAGGGGCTGAAAATGTAAATGAACACAGTTTTTTTTTCCCCTTTTTTCTCAATTTTGTTGTATTAAATCTAATCGAGCCCCCCTTACTAAGAATTTTTGGATAATTCACTGCCACTTGGCTAATCAAAGCGACCTAGGGTTTATCTGATTTTCTCCGGCGAGAGAAGGGCGTGTTTGCTTCGCTTCTGACTTTTCCGTACCTAATTCAATTTTATCAAGTCGAGTATAATCAAGCTCGAGCAGTCGAGCTTGACTCAGTTGAGCAAATTTTTTCAATTTTAATAAAAAGATTAAATTATTTAAAAATAAATAATAATTTAGGAATAAAATTTCAATAAGGCTTGTGACTCTATCGAGTCGAGCATGTTGAAGTTCGAGCTCAATTATTACGGGTGGATTTTGAGTTTTTTTTTTCTAGTCAATCCTGAATAACTCATGCTTTTATAATCCAAAATAATACAATTCAATTTCTTTTTTATATATATAAAAATATGATTAACTTAGTAAAATAATTAAGTTCATAATCTTATAAATAGATTATATTTGAGTCACTTTAAAAATAATTAAGTTAAATTTATTTTAAATTATAGTCATTAATTAGTGAGCAAAGAAAAATTAAGAAAAGCCCATTAATAACATATCCTTTTATCTGCCCTTGAAGTTTTTTTATATTCCCCTGAACTCTTCTTCATCGCCGGCGCAGCGATCGACATAATTATTGTAATTATCCTTTACCAGGTATGATTCTTGATCGAGGGTTTTTCGTGGGACTTCGCGATCTGTTGTATTAATTCTAACGATGGCGTGAAAGGGCATGCTTTGCTCTCCATTCATACGCGGTTAATTTTTGTTGTTGTTTAATCCGGAGTTCTTCATTCCAACGCTTTTTTAGTAATTAAAAATTGTTATTGAATTCCGTCACTGGCTGATTACGTTGATTTAATTTGGTCTTTGCGTGCTTGTTTAGATGCTTAGATGCTCAGATGCAAGGTTCTCGTTGATTAGGGTGTCTGTATGCGCCGTTTAAGATGGGAGAATGAGAAAACACTGATGAATTTGTCTTTTTTATTTGCTTGGACTCATCAAGTTGCAGTCTTGCAGAATTGTCTTTAATGCGCTATGGGTGGAAGTGGGAAGCGCCATCGTTCGTATCGGGATGAAGGAGACGGTAAGAACCAGAAGAGGAGAGTTGATAGGGAAAGAGAGAGAGATGATAAGGGAAGTGATGAAGTAATAGTGTACAGGATTCTGTGTCCCGATGTTGTTATTGGGAGTGTGATTGGTAAGAATGGGAAAATGATAAATTCCATTAGGCAAGAGTCAAGAGCAAAGGTAAAAGTGGTGGACCCATTTCCAGGTGCTAAGGAGAGAGTTATCACTATATATTGCTATGTAAGAGAGAAGGATGAAGTTGAGATTGATGGCGAATTCAATGATAATCAGCCTCTTTGTCCGGCACAAGATGCCCTTCTCAGGGTGCATGCTGCAATTGCAAATGCTGTAGCTGCACTTGGTGAATCTGATAGAAAGAGGAGAGACAAAGATAGGGAAGAATGCCAGCTTCTTGTTCCGTCTAGCCAGGCTGCTAATATAATTGGGAAATCCGGTGCAACTATTAAGAAATTACGGAACAAGACTAGGACAAACATCAAGGTTATTGCAAAGGATGCTAGTGATCCATCTCATTCTTGTGCGTTGGAGTTTGACAATTTTGTGCTGGTTAGTTGACTCTTGAAATGAAATGCTAGTGAACCACTGCTGTTTATTCTTTTCATCATCTACTTAATTGCAATCTGCATAAGAGTCTATACTGTTCCTGTATCTGATAATATCTATTTCAACTGTTGTTAGATATCTGGCGAACCAGAGGCAGTCAATAAAGCACTTTTTGCCATTTCTGCGATTATGTATAAGTTTACAGCAAAGGAGAATATTCCACTTGACACTTCTGTCCCAGAAGCACCTCCAAGCATCATTATTTCATCGGATGTTCCAATATTTCCTGCTACTGGACTTTATCCGAGTGTAGAAAACATTAACCCTGGTCGACAAGTACCATCTATATTGGGTCCTTCTCATGCACCAGATATACCAGGCTATGCTGATACTAGGAGCACGTGGCCAGTATATTCATCTGCTGTTCCTGTGATGTCTAGTTATGGTGGTGCCTTGCGGTATGAGGAGTTGACCATAAAGGTGCTTTGTCCTGCTAAGAAGATTGGCCGTGTTATTGGGAAAGGTGGTAGTTCCATTAAAAGTATAAGGCAAGAGACTGGTGCTCGTATTGAAGTTGATGACCCCAAGGGCAACCATAGTGAGTGTGTCATCACTGTCATCACCTCTGAGGTAGTTCCAGATAAATATATGAAAAAAACATTACCTTATTGTCTTAAGATTTTATTCATTACTTTTCCGTCATGATTATGATCACTTGAAGTTTAAGTGTGTGTATTTGTGATCTTCCTTCTTGTCTGTTGATTACTTGTGTATTTTACTTTGCATCACAGTAACACATAAACCAAAGCTCAATAATTTAATTTTGTAGGTCAGCGATCTCCAGGAAAGCTCTTGAATACCACTTCCATTGTTATCTTATTCTATATATATTGATGATTTCCCATGCATTCTTGACATTTTAGTCTGGTCAAGCTTCATGGAGTAGAAGATAAAATAGATTGAATCCTTCACTGTTGTTGTTGCAAGAAAACATCTTTATTGTTTCTTCAGCACCTGTCTAAGCATTTAAACAACTGGTGTTAACTGGCCTTTCATGATTGAAACCAATTCAATTAGCTTTACATGTTCTGCTAGTATCATATCCTGGCAATTTGCTTATACATTTTATTTGTTTTATCTTACTTTATTCCTAACCTGGCATTTGTTTTGAACAGTCACAAGAAGATTTGAAATCAATGGCAGTTGAAGCTGTTTTATTGTTACAAGGAAAAATAAACAGTGAAGATGATGACACTGTAACTATGAGGCTCCTAGTTCCTTCAAAGATTATTGGCTGTATCATTGGAAAAAGTGGTTCCATTATCAATGAAATCCGTAAAAGAACTAAAGCAGACATACGAATTTCTAAAGGAGAGAAGCCCAAATGCGCTAATGGAAATGATGAACTTGTTGAGGTCTATGCAATAACTTATGTTATGTTGTTGTAGTCTGACAGTATCCCATGTTGAATTTCTAATTCTTATGAAATTTTGGTTTTACTTCTGTAGGTTTTTGGGCAAGTCACTAATCTGAGAGATGCTCTTATTCAGATTGTTTTGAGGCTACGAGCAGATGTCTTAAAGGACCGTGAAGACCCCCACAATTCCTCTACTGGTGCTGAGGCATTATATGCTGGTGGTGCATCTCTCCCAGTGTCATCAGTTTTGCACAGTATGTCCTCCAGTGCTGCATTAAGTTATGATCAAAGGGCTGATTCTGGGAGTGGTTTGGGACTGCTTTCCTCCAATGGATATGGATATGGGTCCTTATCGGTATGCTTTGAATTTTTTTAAATTTGTTACATAACGAAACCGCTGAAGCATAAACTGAGCAATAAGAACATTCTAATTGCTGAAACTTGAAGCAGCCTGCTAGTAATCATGTGCTATAATCATCTCATCTTCTCTGGATGTAGCACTCTATACCCTTTTACCAATTATTGCTGCTGAAGAAATAAATTAATGAGTGGAGAATTATTGTGATTGCTTATAAGAGTCTTACTATGGCATATGCAAATTATAGGTTGATAAGGCCCATCTATTTAAGTAGCAGAAATTATGAGATTTATGTTGTGTATATATATCTTAAGTAAGTTACGGATTAAATGGAAGTGTATGCATGTAATATCATTGATGCATTTGCACTGTGCCTACAGTCTTACAGAATTTGGTATTTATATTTATATTCAGCCTATAACTATTTATCAATTTTGTGGTTCTTCTGTAAAGATGGGGGACAATGGCTATGGATCAATGTCTACACATTCAACATCTTTGTATGCAGGGTTAGTCCCTACTATCCTGAATTCAATCTTCATTTATATTTTACGCTCTTAAAGCTCTTATGTCATCAAAATCACTGCCATATATCAGGTTGCCTCAATCGGCTGTTATGGAAATGATCATCCCTGCATATGCGATAGGTAAAGTAATGGGAAAAGGTGGCGCAAATATTGAGAATATCCGCAAGGTAAATTTTTGGCACTTGATGTATGAGATTTAGTTTTTTCTGTTTTTGGTGGGTTTGTAGGTTAAATAACGCACATTGGCCGACCTCATTTTGGGTGCTTTGTTATTTTCCAGATATCTGGAGCAGTTGTTGATATTATAGATGCCAAATCTTCCCGAGGTGATCGTCTGGCTATAATATCGGGCACCAGTGAGCAGAAGCATGCTGCTGAAAACTTGATCCAGGCATTCATTATGGCCACTTAAGTTTGGGAGTATTCTGATCTGACCGTATGAAGTTGAAACTAGTTCATGATTGGGGTTTATGACCAAATGCTACTTCTCTCTTGCTCCCTTAGATTCCTTTCGTGGAGATCAAATTTATTCCTAGGCTTCAGTGGACTCTCATCTCGTCTATAGGGAATCTTATGAAGATGCTTCTAGAAGTTTTTTACTTATCATCAAAAGTGACTAGGGAATTTCTTTCCTTTAGTATCGTTTGGCAGACTCTCTTCAAATCTTTCTTCCAGCATGCTTTGCTCGTGGTTTGATGTTAACTTGTTTTCAAGATCATAAAACGTAATCTTCCATGTATCCCTTCCTTTCTTTCTTTTGCTGCTTCTGTCTTATTGATGTTCCTTTGGTCAAGATCTCTTCCTCGTGTGCCTTTCCGTGCTGTTTATGTTTACAGAAGTGAGCTCAGGATGACCTCTCTTCTAATAAAACGTATGTGTTCTCAGCAATGATCGCCTTCCCATTTTAATATTCGAGCTTGATAATATCTATTGTTCAGCTCAATCACGAGCTACGACTTCTGATATGCTCATCTGCTGTGTAGATTTGGACTGGTTTCCCTATTTACTTAGCTATAACTATTTTTTATTCTTTTATTGTATTGGTTTCATGTCCACCTCCTACTCTTCTCAAATCTTCTAAAACTTCCATAGACATGTCTTCCTCTTTATGGGGATAAAAGTTGTGTCATTATCATTATCAGTAAGGTTACCTCACAAGGGCAGTTTACATTATTCCATTTAATATCAGGTATGGCCCATAAAACCTTTATTTTTTTGCTGGTTTCTAGGGGTGAGAACCGAAAACCAAGCCGAACCGTCGGGTTTCGGGCAGTTTGGGTCGGGTTGTAAATTCATTGTGGTTCGGTTCGGTTTGCTTTTTAGAAAATTGTGGGTTGTCGGTTCGGTTTGGTTTTGAATCGATTATAACCGAACTGAACCGCAATCTATATACATATATAAATTGTTAAATCCTTTGTATTTATGATATATATAATATATTCTAAACCTAAATAAATTACAATTTTAATTTTTACAAAATACAAAACTCTACAATTTTAATTTAAATATTTTTATGTGCTAAACTTATGATTATGTATTAGATTTGTGGATTTGAACTTATGATTTTCTTAATTGTGGATTTTTATTTTTATTACATTTATGTATTAGATTTGTGGATTGTGATTTTTTTTTTTTAAAATTATTGCATTAAACTATTTTAATTTAGCAATTTTTTGAAAATGTGGAAATTTTCAGTTAAAACCCGAAACCGATGATTCGGTTTCGGTTTAGTTTGTAGGTTTCCAATCGGGTGGTTCGGGTTGGAGTTTCAGAAATTTTGCAGGTTCACGATTTTGTAGGATCAACCGAACCGCCCGTTGCTCACCCCTACCGGTGTCTATGGGTTTACAAAACTTAAGTGAATATTGAGATTAAATTGTGTTCATTTTAATCAGAACATTGAACTAGGATATTTTTTTAAAATATTTTTTTTTTAAAAAAAATTATTACATTAATTTAAACACACATACCCTACATGTCCCCATGAAAGCTCAAACTCATGATCTATCGGTCATAGGTAGAGTGCTTTCATCACTGCATCCCGAAAAAGAGTCTGAACTAGGATCTTTTTCATAACTAGTGAGGGAAGCTACGTATTCGATTCAGATTTTGGTTCCTTACAGTGATTGTATTTATTCCTTGCTCTATATGTTGATATTCTTTCCTCTCAAAGACCATCCACATCTTTGTACAAGAAATCTAGTCTATTTTGATTCCAAAAGCCTTTGTTCCTCGAATCCCTTCAACTACATATAAAATATACGAAACAGCTAGGTCTTTCGAATCTGCAGAGACCCGAATAATATCTCCATCTTCGGTATCTCAATGAGCTTTAGATATGTTGTGCATATGTTTTGCTTTCTCTCTATTCCTTTATATGATCTGTATCTGTCAAACAGCTCTGCTTTGAATAACAAAGCCCTCTTGCTGTTGAATCCTCAAACTTCAGCATACGCGAAGTTTGACACGATGATCGTGTTGTGGGTAGTTTGTTCATCTTTCCCTAACTTTGTTCCTAGCAACACGAGGTAAGATAACGACTAGTGGGAGTGTTTTGCTTAATTTCTATTCCTTTATATGATCTGTATCTGTCAAAAAGCCCTATTGCTGTCGAATCCTCGAACTTCAGCATACGTGAAGTTTGACACGATGATCGTGTAGTTGGTAGTTCTTTTTTTTATCTTTCCCTAGCTTCATTCTTAGCAACACGAGGTAAGATAACAGCTGCGTTGAGTGGTTGGGTTTTCCGAGACTCTCCTCGTGGTTCGTCTGTGGTGGTAAATCTATCATCTATGCATTGTGAGCTAAGCTTGTGCAGTTTGTTGAGGATTGGTGTTGTTACTTGTTAGAACAACTTCAATAGGTATGCTGCTGAATAAGTCTAGTTAGTCATCCTTGATGAATGTGGCTCGGGATGGGGGCCGATTCGCCGGAGCTCCGGCAATAGATGTGGGGTTTTGGCTTGATGCTGCTAAGGCTGCAGAGTAGTTGTTTTTTGGTTTGAATGAGAGAGTTGTTGTGCTGAAGTGATGATGTACAGAGCTTCTCTCTCTTCATCTTCATATTTTTCTTTTTTCCTTTTTTTTTTTTACTTGAGATTTCATATCTTTTATCTCAGGTAAAATATAATTGTACATGCCTATTAATTAATTCACAATAATACAATTTGTTTTATTTGACAACAAATGGAACAAGGTAAAGTGATGGGAAAAAGTTCCTTTTATTGTATTATTTTTTTCTGGGATTAACTATTTAACTAATATGCATTGGTAAATTACAAGAGATTGCAACAATTCTTGAAACATATTAAAATAGATATATTGCGAATATTATTATCTAAAAAGAGAGAGAGAGATTACTAAATTCATATTATTTTGAAAAATATAAAGAGAAAAGAGATGAATTGATGCTTCATATTTATTTTAAATAAGAATTTAATATAGAAAATTTACTCGGAGTATATTATTATTATTTGAAATAACTTTTTATCTTTGGACTATGTAATAAATAAAGGGAAACTTTTGAATTTTATCCAAAAAAATTTCACGTCCCGTAATTTTATACAAATGTTTATTTGCTAGGGGATTTTATTCAAAAGAACATTATGTTTGGAAATTTTATCCAATTTCTTACAATGAATTACTCGTTAATTTCACGTAGAATCCATGTCGCGCCCAACAAACGTCAAATATGAATTATTAATGAGTTTGATATTACGCAGAATGTATCCATGTTGCATCCAACAGACGTACGTGTAGATTATTAATGAATTCATCGTAATTGTCAGCTAAGTTGGATAAAATTCGTAAACAAGAAATTCGTTTAGGTAATAGAAAACTCTTTTGGATAAAATTCTTTTAACCCATAAAATTTGGATAAAAATTCCGCGAAGTAAAATTTTTTTTTTGATAAAATTTGTGTTTTTCGCAATAAATAAGGCTGCTGCTGCAGTGCGGCTGCTGAGGCTGCGAGTTTATCTCGATTCTCGTGATATTACTTTGGAAAGCGATTCAATGCAATTTCTCCACACCAAAACAAAAAGGGAATAATAATTAATTCAGCTTTCCTTTCCTTGATACAGCGAGCTAGCCAGCCAACCCGTACGTGGAAAGAATTATCAAGTTTTTTTTTTTTTTTTCCTGATAAATATACGACACCAAAATCGCCCTCCATCACCTCAAACCCAGATTAACGTTGTGGGTTTATTCTGATCCTGGGGCATTCGATTGTGGTTGGGAGTGTATAATCTGATTCATGGCGTCCAAGAAACCTCTTCAATGTTTGCTGGGCCGAGGATTGAGGGCAAGAAACGCGATGAGGTTGAGCACTCTTGCAAAAAGCAGCGATTCTTCCTTGTCTTCTCAGCGTCTCATCGACTTGGAATACCAGTGCAGTGCCCATAAGTAAAACACTCTCTCCCTCTCTCTCTATCTATCTTTCTATATGTATAGATAAATGGGTGTGCGTGTGTGTGTTTATGTGTGGGACTCTAGTTTCTATCTTTCTGGCTACTTTTGACTAGATTATCATCTGCTGTGTAACGATTGGATCTTTTGTGGAATTTCTGTGATTCATGCTTGTAGGGGAGATTTTGGAAGCACCTTCTAGTGTGTCTGTTGATTAACTTTGTCATCTGTTGTCTAAACATTGGATCTTTTGTAGAATTTCAGCTATTTAGAGTTTGGAGATTTTGGAAGCACCATATATATGTATAGCTGTGTATGTATAGATTGCATCAGGATAAACTAGTGAAGATTTGAGGAGATGATTTGTCAATATGAAAACCGTTCTGCTCTGGAATTTTGAGCCTATTGATTTTGAGGTTTGACAAATAACTGAGGAAATCATGTTTAGTTGGGACTGTGTTTTAGAAATCTTGAGGCTCTAGGCAGAATTGATCTAGTAATAGTAACAGCTCCGGTTCAAATTCGGCGTCTCCAACCGCAAAAGCATAAAAAAATGAGTATACAAAGTAGAAGTTTGTCGACGTACAAGGAGAATGTAGTGAGAGGATAGAATCAGGGAAGTTGATAATAATCGTGTGGGACGTTATAATGATAGTTTAAAGTTACTGGTTATTGATATCAGTAAGTTTTCGTTGAAATGGGATTGTTTTAAGTGCAGGAAAGTAATTCACAATAGTTAAGTAGTAATCATGATTATACTGTGTAATTAAGAACTCACCGAAGATGATGTTACTGACCTCAAGAGGGATTCGTTATGAGAATGTGGTTTAATTGTAGTGGTAAATGCTTGCTCGTATGTCACGAAAACTGGAAATGCTTCGCACTTGGAATTTTACTAAACTTTGTCTAATGTCTTACTGAAAACCTGATTATGCCTTTGATTGTGTTCCGTTGCAGTTACCATCCGGTTCCAGTTGTCTTCTCTCAGGCCAAAGGATCATCCATCTTGGACCCCGAAGGCAATAGATACATAGACTTCCTCTCAGCCTATTCAGCAGTTAATCAGGTATAGCAAAGAATGAAAAATATTGTTCGGTTCTTTTTTCCTTGCTATGTTTGTCTAGCAATGAATCAAGAATCACGTTTCCATTCATTCGCCCTTCTCCTTATTGAAAAATCTTCTACTTGTGCCTGAAATATGTCTCTAGTTATAGAGGGATGAATAATATTAGTATGATCTGTTGTAGATTGATCGCATATAGCATGTATTATTGGTCGATTCGATGAAAACTTCTTAACAAAATACGTTGCTGCAGGGACATAGTCATCCCAAGATCATGAAAGCGTTGGTAGAACAGTCCGAAAAGCTTACTCTCAGCTCCAGAGGCTTCTACAACGACAGATTCCCGGTATTTGCAGAGCGTCTGACCAGCATGTTTGGGTATGACATGGTGCTGCCGATGAATACCGGTGCAGAAGGTGTAGAAACGGCGTTGAAGTTGGCGAGGAAGTGGGGCTATCTCAAGAAAGGAATTCCAAGAGACGAGGTATTAAAGTTTTAGTCATTTTACTGCATTATGCTCATGGCTTAATAAGATTTTGTTCATTGCAGGCCATAATTGTTTCATGCTGCGGATGCTTTCACGGGCGCACCATAGCCGTTATTTCTATGAGCTGTGACAATGATGCAACCCATGGTTTTTGGCCCTTGTTACCTGGCCATCTCAAAGTTGATTTTGGCGATTCGGCGGCGCTTGAGAAAATATTTAAAGGTTCACAAATCTTCTAGCATATATTTTCTGAGATATAAAAGTGTTCAGTTGTTTGTGATGTAAATTAATCATTTTCATCTCGTTGTGACAGAGAAAGGGGATCGAATCGCTGGTTTTCTGTTTGAGCCTATTCAGGGAGAGGCTGGGGTATGCATCTTTCATGATTAAACAAATTTCGTTTGATTTATTATGCTTGTGAATGTAGGCCATTCTCTCATACTTATTGCTAAAACATTAGTCTCGGTTTCGATTAACCTGTCGTGCACCTGGTTGTACCAAGATCACTAATGACAGCATAGAATCATCAAGATCAATAACACTCTTGCTTTTGTCTAGGTTATTATTCCTCCTGATGGTTATCTGCAGACAGTTCGAGACCTCTGCTCAAAATATAATATTTTGATGATTGCCGATGAAATACAAAGTGGCTTAGCACGCTCCGGAAAGATTTTGGCTTGTGATTGGGAAAACGTCCGCCCTGATGTTGTCGTAAGGCCATGTTCGATTTATTCTTAAAATCTCAAAGTAGACGCATTGCATGCTTCCCTTCTGGCTTCCACTATGTTCAAATTATCTTGATTCCTTGGATAAATATACGCATCCCTCCTCCCAGAGTGTTCCTTGAATTCACATGCATTTCCAATGATTCGAGTAAGCAACATACAGTTCTCGATACAGATGAAGATAAATGCATCCAATTTTGTAGTAACCGTACGCTCTCCAAGCATTGTACCACTGTTTCTCACCGGGATGCTTACTTTTTCTTCCTCTCTGTGAAGTCTGCCAGAAATGAGATTTAACACTTTGTTTATAGAAAAACATAAGAATGTGCGTTGATGATTTAGACTCGCTGTCGTCTTGTCCAGATATTAGGCAAGGCATTGGGTGGAGGAATGTTGCCGGTGAGTGCAGTTCTTGCGGATAAAGATGTTATGCTCTGCATACAGCCTGGAGAGCACGGAAGGTTTGTGTTAGTCGCGTTGAAGCTATACTAGATCCACTTCTATTCATCTATTACATTCAACTTGTTATGATTATCGCGTAGGTTATGACATGTTAGCTGGTTCTAGTTATTTGCTCCTAAGAATATGACCATATGTGACGACCATTTTCTTCTATGAGGACGTTAAAATCTCTCTGGCTTCATCATATGATCAAGTACTAAAATAAAAGTCTTTAACGGTAGAAAAATAATACACTTTCGACTTACACTACTATATCATCAATATCCTTATCGTTTCTTTATATGCTTCCCGTATATATTTTTGTATATCCTCTCTGCTCTTGTTATGCCTTTTGTCGTTAATAACTTTCTATCGATGCATGGTACAGCACCTTCGGAGGAAATCCTTTGGCAAGTGCAGTTGCTATTGCATCACTGGATGTGATCAGAGACGAGAAGCTGGCCGAGAGGTATTTATTATATCGATGCTTGTTGTATTCATGCGTGTTTAACCATATCTCATCGCCACGTTTTGGATTTTCCGAAAAAGAGACTGTTGTGAGAGTGTTCAACTTCTTTCTCAGATCTGCCCAACTGGGAGAGGAGCTGAGAGAGCAACTCTTGAAGGTTCAGCAGCAATTTCCGACACTTATAAAGGAAGTACGAGGTAGAGGATTGTTCAATGCTGTCGAGCTTAATAGCAAAGCGTTGCTCCCGGTAACTGCCTACGATATATGCCTGAAGCTGAAAGAGCGAGGAATTCTCACGAAGTCTACCCACGATTCCATTATCCGATTAACTCCTCCTCTGTCGATAAGGTATGCTCGGGAAGATCATGATTCATGAAGACTGTTTGTGTTGGCAAAATGTTGTTACTTCTCTTTAGTTACCGGTAACATAATATCCGATTCTTCAACGCGTTCCTTTCAGTCTCGACGAGCTCAAGGAAGGTTCAAAGGCCTTGCAGGATGTTTTGGAACATGATCTGCCGAAGATCAAGAAAGACAAGCCGGACACTCCTCCTCATGCAGCTTCTAACGTGTGCGACCGATGTGGACGCGACCTGTACGCCGCCTCGTAAAGTTCAAAACGATTGCGATTTGTCCGAAATCGAGGAAAGAGAAGCCGGATGCACTCCCGTAGTCATGGATGCAAACTTGTATGGCTCTTTAACAACACTTAATACTCTTCAATCACATGAACTTCCTTTAATTACTCTCCATATTTGCCTTCTTTTATCAGTTGCTTTGTGACAATCTTGAGACATGTTGCTTAGGTAGAGTTTTAGAACCTAAGAGATGATTAGACATAGATGATGATAAGTAGCTCGTTAAAACACGGAATTTTATCCGAAGTTTTATTCATTAGGGGTTTTTATCCAAAAAAATATTATGCTTGGGAATTTTATCCAATTTAACTTACAGTATTTTTTTTACGAGGAATCACTCTTTAAATTCCGCGTAGTCTCCACGCCGAGCCCAACTAATATCCATGTGGATGATTACTGAGTTTGACACTACGCGAAATTTAACAGGTGATTCATCGTAAAAAAAAAATTACCGTCATTTAAGTTGGATAGAATTCTCAAACACGAAGTTCTTCTGGATAAAATCCCGTAACAGACAAAATTTTGGATAAAATTCCGAGAAGTGAAAATTTTTAGTATAAAATTCTGTATTTTCCCAAAGTAGCTCTGAACATATATCATCGTTGTGTGGACGACCATAGGCTCGAGTGATCACCATGATAAGGCTATCTGGATCAGAATCTAGTGAATAGATCTGCCATGGAACCTAGATCTGCTACGATAGAACGTGTTAAGCAGCGCGATCAAGCCTGAACCCTAAACCCGGTATACGTTCGTCCGATGACTGTCCGAGTCCATGTAGGCACAGCATTGTCTGAATTCTTACAGCCTTGAGTTGTTTGGACAACTTCACATATGGTTGGGATGTCTACACGCTTCATCGCTTTGTAGATTTAAAGATTTTTAGGGAGACACAATAATGGTGGGATTTTGGTAGCTCACAACTATATATTTTTAATTTAAGGGTAGAGTAGCTGCAGCATTGATTGGTGCTAGTGTTGCTTTCTTAGCCTACGGAGGATCCAGAAAATTTTCGTAAGACTGATTTTTTTTTTTTGTTTGTCTCTACCTTAACTCCAACCTCTTCATATCATATTTTTTTTTTTTCTTGGTTTCATCCATTTTTTCTTCTCTCTAAATGAAGTTATCTCAAAAAATACTGAATCACAATACTAAGAAAAATGGAAAAAAATTCCGACTAGGTGGCCTGGACCCCCCCCCCCCAGCCAAAAATTTATTGCGTTTTTATAGTATCATGATCCAATATTTTTTGGAATAGCCCCTCGTAAAAAAAATGAATGAAAATAAGAATATAAAAAATATGATACGAAGGGGCTAAAGTTAAATGGATGCAAGAAAAATTTCAGCCCCCCTTACAAATTTTCTGGATCTGCCACTGATTGTGGATGGGACCTCATTTTCGGAGCTTTGCTGGACGTGGTAATTGTCTTGTTCGATTTGTAGTCGATGATGATTACAGTTCGATGATTCAAGAGATCATGAGTTCGAGTTATTGTTGGTGCGTTGTGTGGAAAGTATTTTGAAGTAGAAAGTTGCATCTTATAAATAGAAGATAAAGATTATTAATTCAGTAGGTTTTTTTTTAGACAAAAGAAAATGAGGGAATTTGGAGTGGATAAGGATAAAAAGGCTGACTGGATTAGATTAAAAATGATAGGTGATGAAATGTTTTTGGACCTAACTATAATGCAATAAACCTGATTTGTGGAAAGCATTTTGCCTTAAAAATTACGAAAATAGATGGAAATGAAATTTTTATATGATTAATGAAAGTGACGTGAGGTTGATGTGTTGTTATCATTTATGGGTATGCGTTGTGGCCATGTTTAATTACTCTTATGTATATAGCATGGGCA
>JAPKLW010000083.1:432006-474385 GCA_026898455.1 Plectranthus barbatus
TGTTACCTCATTGTCGGTGCATTATCTAAACAAGCTAATTACATTATCTAGGTCATATGCAGTACATTACGAAGATAATGTATTACATTATTATTACATTACATTATCTATCAGTTTGTATATTATCTGAGAAGTGGTTAACAACTTTATATTCATATATAAATATATATATATATATATATAAACATTTACGTTTACTCATTCCATATCTTCATCACCCATGCCATATTTAACACCATACCATGGCCATTCAATCTTATTATGCACTCCTTTCGTCCCGCGTAATCAGTTTCATTTTGATCGGTACAATCACTAATATATATTTATGAGTGTAGTGGAATTAATATTTTGCTGATGTGAGGTGATTTTTTTTTTTTAGAAAAATGAACTAATCTGACGAAACAGACAAAAAATGAGACTAATCTGACGGAACAGAGGAAGTATGTGTGTGCCTAGAATGTGTAATCAAGCCGAGTAGCATTGTACTTAAGTTTGACTTATTGAGTCAAGCTTTGAGCCTCTTTTCTGGAATACTCTTTGAAATTAACAAACTTTATCGAGCTTAAGCCCAGCTTAAACGAACCTTTTAAATTGAGAATATATTTAAAATATTTATTATTGTTTTGAAATAAATATATATTTATTAGTATTATTGTTACTCTTAAATTTTTTTGCTAGCAAATGAACTTGTTCACAAGTTAAATTTTATGATGCTCAAATATGATTCATTTAATAAAAGAGCTTCATTAAACAAGCTCTAATAAATTTTTTATCGAATCAAAATCTAAATAGCTTACGAACAGTTTGATTCATTTACCGTCTTTACAGTGCATATTAAATCTTAATTGATATAATTGAATATTTCTTGCTGGAGCAAGTGGGTGTATGTTGGCAATAAAAACTATATAGACATTTAATTAAATTATAGTGTC
Organism: Plectranthus barbatus; assembly: GCA_026898455.1. NCBI lineage: Eukaryota > Viridiplantae > Streptophyta > Magnoliopsida > Lamiales > Lamiaceae > Plectranthus > Plectranthus barbatus. Next base: position 432,939 of record JAPKLW010000083.1, read on the forward strand.
CAAATATAATAATTAGATGAGAAATAAAGAAATGAAGATGAAGTGGGTAGTGGGGCTTGAATGTTTCATTTTGATTGGCATTGAAGTGGGGATGGATGCATCTTTATGCCATGAAATGAATTCCAAAAGTCTTTTTCAAGATTTGTTTTTAATAATAAAAAGATGATAAATAATTAATAATTTAAATATACATGATAATGGTGGTGGAACATTGCATTGCATGGACCATAAATATGATTATTCCCGACCTAAAAACCCAACATATATTTAAATCGAAAATGATTTCCCCCCCAATTTATTTGGCAGACCAGACAAATTTGATGATGATGATGATAAACTAGAAGAGATTTAGGGTTTGCTACTTAAACTCGTTTTTTAAAATGCTTCTCATATTTAGGGCTGAGTATTCGAGTATTCGATTTAGTTTTCAACTTTTCATCTGCAAAATAATTGAACCGAAAAAACCGAATTTATTGGATGTAACCAAACTGGATTACCGAAATAACCGAACCGAAATTCTTATTCGATTTTCGGTTATAACCGAATTTTAACATAAATTTAATAAATTAATTAAAAATAGAAATTATATTTATTTATACTCATATATATGTTAAAAATATATTTATATAGCAATATAAATATATTTATTATATATTTATTACTATTATATATATTCAGTTATTTGGTTATTTCGGTCTGGAAAAAAATAACCAAACCGAAAATCAAAAACCCAAATATTGAACCGAATCAAACCGAAAACCTAAATAACCGAACCAAAATAATCAAAAAAAATTTGGTTCGATTTAGTTTTCGATCTGTTCGGTTTCTTGTTCACCCCTATTCAGATTTTAGTGGACTATGCTAGCAAATCATATTTGAAAGCATAATATATGATTTGCTAATAATTAAATTCAACTGAATTAGTGATAATATATCGTGGTGTAGGTCTTCAACAAATTAATAATATTTTAATTTCATTAGCGATGGAAAAATCCGTCAATAGAGTATATTATAAAATTTTGTCGTATTAGTCTGTCGTCGCCTTATGTTTAGCGACAGGATTTTTCATCGCTAATGTTATCGATGGATTCGAGATTTTGTTGCCAAATCCTTAGCGACGAGCTTTTTAGCGATGAAATTTTTATAATTAACTTCGGAATTGTTCGTCGCTAAATTATGAATTCTTTGTAGTGAAAGGGTATAAACATGAAGACATGGAGTAACGTGTGGTATGGGTTCTAATTATATAATTTTGTAAGATAAATAAATAATATGAGCTTAGATCTAAGGCTCTCACAATTGCACATGATAAGTGATACCTATTTAGCCTACATTGCCATAATTGCACATACATTTTCTAATCCCATGTTCCATTTAATTTATTTAATTCATGGGATATTTTTTCCCCTAATTTATTACTCTTATTTGCAATTTTATCACAATATATTATATTATAATATGATTAGCATTCAAGATTTAAGGCTGATAATTTTTTACACGACACGAATCTGCACAATAATAATGAGCACGAATACGATAACATCAAAAATGATAATAATTCGCACGATAACAATCCGCTAAATAATGATCTGATGCGATAATGATCCAACACAAAAAAAGAATTTGTCAGTTCTGCTCTTAGGATTGAAATTTTTTGAAACGACACGATAACACGATACAAATCCACACTATAATAATGAGCACGAATACGACACAATTCGCTAAGCTCTAAACATGAATACAATAATATCTGACATGATAACGATCTAACACGCACGAAATGTCTGAATTATTAGTTTGGATGGATCATATCTCTAGATGCACGTTAGGTTTGTGCACATGAACATATGTAACTATTATTTAATTTATTTGTCTGTTAATAATGAGATTTAAATATTGTGTGCGTGTGTGGAAATAAATAATTTGAGATCTTAATCATTTTTTTTCTTAGTTTCTTGGAAATTTCTTAAGGCAAAATCATGTCATATATTCATTAAAATGTGGATCTATGCCAACTTGTAATGCATCATCAACATAATAATGCACTTTACTACAATTATGGGAGTGTTAAGGATTGATCTGTCCCAAAATATAATATTCACTTTCCCAATTATTAGACATATTTTAAGGAAAAAAAATAGCAAATTATTTGATTTTGAGTAAGCAACTTAACTGCTCAAAAACTCTTGCTGAGTTTAGAATATGCTCGATAAAACTCGAATTCAGAATTTATTGATTAAAAATAAATCATTTTAATCATTTACACTTCAAGTTAGGAATAATTAATTGAAGCTACTTGTTGTAGTTTCAGTATATATCTCCATAAAGAAGGTGATACTTTATTATCAGCGATGGCACTACATAGAAACTTAAGGGATCGTTTGTCCCACAAATTTAGAGTTTTTTATTATTTTAGTTATATTTTTATAAAACTATAAAAATACGACTCCACGAGATATGGTCGAACCCTCACGGACCTTCAAGCCTGGATCCGTCCCTGATGGTTATTATTATTATTATTATTATTAAGTTAATTATTATTGTTATTATTAAAATAAATTATTTTAATTATTTACACTTCAAATTAGGAATAATTGAAGCTACTTCTCGTAGTTTCAGTATATATCTCCATAAAAATGGTGGTACTTTATTATCAGGGACGACACTACATGGAGACTTGAGGGATCGTTTGTCCCACGAATTTAGAGTTTTTTATTATTTTGGTTATATTTTTATAAAACTATAAAATACGACTCCACGAGATATGTTCGAACCCTCACGGAACTTCAAGTTTGGATCCGCCCCTAATGGTTATTATTATTATTATTATTATTATTATTATTAAGTTAATTATCAAGATGAATTGTAATAGTCGTATGAGAAAAGAGGGTAGGGTAATATAGAGTTTATGGTAAAAGATTAAGAAACGATAAAGAAGATTAAGTAGCAAAAAAAATATTAAGAAGCAATTAGATAAAATAGCCTAATCAAGATCCTAGTAATGATTGCTTTCTTTCAATATACTAAAACACATAAGAAAAAGAGTAAACTCGAAGCAACTTGCAAATCATAATTTGCGTGGAATATCTCGTAATTGTCACCCTACTTCTATTATGTAATTACTTTAATAATTGTTGTTTAATTTCTATAATTACTTTAATAATTGTTGTTTAATTTCGGTTAGACGCTAATTCCTGACTCTATATACATTACCAATTCAAGCTTCAACCCTACAATTTGTTGGCTTACAAATAAACTAATCATAGTTATCATATATGGGTGAGTTTCCGGTAAAATAGTACTCCCTCCGTCTCTTTATAATTGTCGCCTTTTCTTCAGCACGGAAATTAAGAGTTGTGAGTGTAGAATGAGTTAGTGAGATTAATATTTTATTGTTGAGTGTGAAAAAATTATCATTTTTGAAAATATGATAATTTGGTAGGGACGCTCAATTTAGTAAGTGTGACAATTCAAGTGGGACGGAGGGAGTACTTATTTTGTGAAACATTTATACATATAAATGATGTATTCAGTAATACATTATTTACAATACTGAAATATATCCTTTATTAATTGATATATTTTATACATAGCTTACGGTCTCACAAAAAAAAAAGCCGTACTTCATACATGTTTTGCCCATATAATTTTTGTTTTTTTTTTAAATATTACATCTCATTAATTTATTATATATATTATTTTCTTAAACAATACAAATATACTATTTTTTTTTATAGGATTATACTTAAAAAATTCTATATATTTTGTATTTGATATAATAATTCTTTTTGCTTTATTATATTTATATATATAGTTTGACGTATAATATAGAAAATAATATATGTTAAAAATAATATTGATGAATAAGAATTAAATATATATAAAAAATGTTATAAAATGTTAGATATATAATTTGTTAATTATACTCTTAATAGAGTCGGTCTCCTAAGAGACAGTCTCGCTATTTTTTTATTGTGAGACGGACCTTAATATATCATTTGATGTTAAAAAATTTACATTATTTGCAACAAAGAAATACATCATTTACAATAAATAATACATCATTTCAATAAATTAAATACATCATTATATTTTTTTTCTGTGTAAAAAATTACATTATTTGTAACAAAGAAATACATTATTTGCAATAAAGAAATACATCATTTCAATAAATTAAATACATTAGTAAATTCGTCTCATAATAAAAATGATGAGACCGTCTCATCTGAGATTTTATTTTCTCAATATTATAAAATAGGAGTTTTATCGATCTAGGACCCGAAAGATAGTTTAATTATCGATTCAGGACCCGAAAGATTAAATCTCAATTCAGGACCTGAAAGATCACAAAATTTCTCAATCCAGGACCCAAAAGATCATATAATTCTCAATCCAGGACCTCATATTGAGGTCCTGGATTGAGAAATCATCTTTCGGGTCCTAAATCGATAGTTAAACTATCTTTTGGGTCCTGGATCGACAATTCTTCTATAAAATAATATTGTATTATTTATTTGAACTTGGATTTTAGTAATAGTAATACTTAATTTAACTTAAAATCCAATATATTTAAGTTTAGAAAGTGTAATAAACATGAATAGAGTAGAAGATAGATGATGGACCCTCTAAATCTTGTTAGGAAATTGTAACAAATTATGTAGACTTTATAACAAATTATGTGGACTTTAATTACTAGAAAAGAAATATTTGATGGAAAAGACTTGGAAAAGAAAAAAGAAGAAAATTGATATAAACCTAAAAATAGACATGAAACGACAAGGGGGAATGTCGTTTCATGCTTTTTTTCAACTGCCGTATCTTACTGTGATTTACTTCTTTTGCACTAAAAAGGGGAAAGAAAAAAGAAACACACACAAACACACACCAACCCTCCACCACCATTTTTCCTCCTCCTTCTCCTTCACTCACTTCCCCCCCAAATCCCCCCACCTCATTAAACGCCATCCCTTATCTCGCAAATTCACTCTCCCTCTCTCTACGATTTTTCTCTCAGATCCATTGTGTTCGTTCAACTCTATTATAGCTTGATAAATTTCGTTTCAATTCCGGTGTATCCGCTGCGAAGTTGTCGGATCGAGTCAAATTGCAGTTGCTGAAGGAAGGAGAAGAAATGGGTTCGATTGGGGCGGATCTGTGCAGCAGAATCTATCCGGAACCGGTCGACCACTTGGACCGCCTGCCGGACTCCGTCATCCTCCTGATCTTCAACAGAATAGGCGACGTGAAGGCGTTGGGCCGATGCTGCGTCGTTTCGAGGCGGTTCCACACGCTCGTGCCTCAAGTGGACAACGTTGTTGTCCGCGTCGACTGCGTGATCTCCGACGACGATCCTTCGTCCAACTCTTCGTCGGCGGCGGCGGCGGGTGCAGCCGCCGGGGACAAGTCGCGCCATCCGATTTCGTCTCTGTTCCGAATATTCTTCTCTGGTTTGTTCAAACCCTTGCAGTCTCTGTCTCAGCGCATCATTCCTTCAGCGCGTCGCCTGCCTCTACCGGAGGATTTCGACTGTGAGGCGGAGCAGAGCACCGTTACCCACCATTCGCCGACGCAGGTGTTGAAGAATTTCAACGAGATCAAGCTCCTGAGGATAGAGCTTCCGACGGGGGAGCTAGGGATTGATGAGGGCGTCTTGCTCAAATGGAAGGCGGAGTTTGGTTCCACGCTCGATAGCTGCGTTATTCTCGGAGCTTCTAGCGTCATGCAGAACTCCAATAGCGGATACAATTGTTGTAATAATAATAATAACAGCAACAACGGTGACAATGGCTTGGTAGAGAATGATAATGGAAGTATACCAGAATCCTTCTACACGAATGGAGGTCTGAAATTGCGGGTCGTGTGGACTATCAGCTCGTTGATCGCGGCCTCAGCCAGACATTACCTGTTGCAGCCTATAATAGCTGAACACAAGACACTTGAGAGCTTGCTTCTGACGGATGCTGATGGGCAGGGAGTGTTGGCCATGAATAGAGACCAGTTGGAGGAGCTGAGGGTGAAGCCTCTCTCAGCGTCATCGGCATCAAAGAGGACTCTCGTTCCGGCTCTGAATATGAGGTTGTGGTATGCGCCTCATCTGGAGCTGCCGAATGGGTTGGTGTTGAAAGGAGCGACTCTGGTTGCGATCAGGCCCAGTGAGCAGCCGAAGAAAGAGGTGGCCGTTGGTTGTGAGGGAAACTGGGTAGGGTCGGCATTCGAGGAGCCATTCGGGACTGCTGCTAGGATGTTGGTCAAGAGGAGGACCTACTGCCTTGAGATGAACTCTTTCTAAGGCTGAAGAGACAGATGTTTGAGGTATACTTTCGTTGTGGGTTTAAATCTTGCTCCATAGTGTATTGTATTTGCTAATGTGTTTTCATAGTTGAATTATCTTGTTTGTTGATCAATCTTCAGCATTAGTGGATTTAAATCTTGCATCTCAGTTTGCATTAGGTTGTGGCTAATCACATTGCAGATGGGATTCTCATTATGTTACTTACTATTCATCAAATTTATTTTCTTCTGAATTGAGATGCTTGCTGTGAAACTATTTGATTGGTTTTATCTCCATTGCTGGAAAGATGGTTGTTTGAATTTTGATGCAGTTGTCATCTAGCTGGCATATTGCTAATGTTTTGTGATTGTGATTATGGCAATCCAATATGAAGTTGAATTGATTTTTTTCTATAATGGGTTTTTTCAAGTATTGCATTTCTCAACTAAAATTCCAAGCTTTTTATTGTTCTCACACTTATTCTACCATTTCTTTGGTAATTGGTACATACTAGTTTTGGCATTTCTTCGCGCTTATATTCTCTAATTTGTTTGGTAATTCTGATTTCTCTATTTGGTATGCGTGGTTATCCAGGTGAAGTCCGGCTCATGTTTTTTCAGGGAAGATGAGGAGGTCCCAACTCCCAAAAGCTCAAATTGCAAAATTTTGTCTTGAGCAGCAGAGCAGAGGAAGCTGCAGCGCTGAGGACTACTAACGAGGTGTTGCTGATCGACCCTCGAAACTTTCTGCACTCAACCCACCATGCTTCTTACTTACACACTATAAAGAGCACCATGCTACGCTACGCAATGCAACTGGATTACGTGTAAGAGTTGCGCGAGCCTTATAAAATTTTGATCATCTGTCTCTCTGTCTGTTAGTCAATGTATCTGTGAATATTTTAGGTATGACAATCTATATGCTTATCAGCTTCATGCTTTTCTAAACTGTGAACTTCAGCTGCATATTAGTATTAGCTGATTTACCCACCAAATGAAATGTCAAAACGGCTGGCTCTACCTTTACTTCTCTCTCCATTGGTTTTTGCCTCAGTTCTTTCATATACTACAAGCATTTGGTGAGACTCGTGAGAGTCTCATTCTCATTAGATATTTTGTGAAAAAAGTTGATAGATATTTTGATGATCAGTCATTAGACTTGCAGCGTGTAGGAAGGGGCATTGAATAGGGTCCATAGGTTTTGAAGTGATATTTGAGCAGTTTTTTTTAATGAATCCAGTTTTGAGGTGAGGTGGAGAAGATGATGATGCATGAATGAATTCATTGAAATTGAAATTAGCCAAGAAACTGAAATAGTAAATGACATGACCCACACTGCTTTTTCTCTTCAATTGGAGTAGTTGCGTGTTCAATAATTTGATTTATGTTTGGCTATTACATTAAATGCATGGCTTTGGTTTGTTTCACTACAAAAAGAGGCCACTACACTATTTCAGCTAAGCTGTCGGTTGTAGATTGTTTATTCACGAGCTCACTAAAAACTAGTCACTATTATTATTTATTATTAGGAGTATTATTATTCATACGCAAGCTGTTTCCAGCTCCACTACTCTTTCTTTATTTTCTTCCAATTTTATTCAAAAAAAAAAAAATGGATTTGATCAACACTAGTGGATCAATTATTTGACAGCTGCACAAGATCATTCAATTTCACAAATGCTAAGGTTGTAATATTATATTAGGGGATGGGAACCAGAAATTTACAACCCTATATGAGATATGATGGTAAAAATCGTTAGGTTTAGGCAAGTGGGATCTAACGCTCAGGTAATTTGGATGGGGCCTAGTAATTTTTTATACAGTAGTTAATCGGTAAGCTAGTTTTAATTTTTATTATATATTTATGAATAAATAAAAATTAAGATTATATAAATTTTAATTATTTTTAAAAATAATATAAAAAAATAGATCTTCTGAACCAATTAGGTGTGCGTTGCGACGCCTAAGCAGATTAAACGACCTAGATGATGCCTACACGGTCCTAGGCAGGAATTTTTAAAACAATGGTTTCAGACGCTATTTTGTATTTTGATTCAAGCAGGAATAGATGGGAGGTAGAGTTTTAAGACAAATGGGATAAGCTTTAATAAAAATCAGAACACACAACAAAGAGTATGTAATAATACAGGAAGCAAAAAAAAACAGAGTGCTAATGGCATTGGCTGAAACAATAAGAAATCCAGAGGCATAATAATCTTAACACAAGGCGATACCGGCGACCGGCCGGCCGATCTGCTCAAGGATGGATTTTGCCACTTGCTTTCACCTGCCCATCATTACAAAACTCATTCAGACCTCAAACTCAGAAATCTAAAATACAACTGTGTGAATGAATGTGTGAGGAATGCAAAATGCTTGAAGCAGAAATCCCAGCTGCCTTCACATGTTGATTTCAACTCAAGGAAAAACCACTAGATAAGCAAAATAGCACTTCAGTTATGGAAGGTTTAAGTTTAACACTCTGTCATTGTGAACTCTGTAATAAAATAAATAAATAAATAAATAAATGCAACCCCTAAACTTCAGAATACAAATCCTTCCACAACACAGACACAAAGGAACAAACAATGAATGAATTTGACTTCACATTCTTAGATTTTAATCCTAATATTTGAGCAGATTGGCACATACTATCCATACTTGCTGTGATAAGGAAGATAATGCACACACATCATTATACCAAAAAAATTAGTGGGCTTTTGAAATAAATAACTCGAAATTCAAGAATCAAACTCATCTCGCAAAACCAATTCAAGAAATAAAAATAATTAGTACTTGGTATAAATTCTTGCTTGTGGATGTTAAAATGAGAGCTAAAGAAATGATATCTTAGAAAATGAGAGTTGGTTGCTATTTGGTAGATACATCCGCCACCATAATATTAGGCATAGTATTCATCATTTTTATATGGAGAGAGAAAACACAAAGTTCAAAATGTTGCAAGACAATACATTCTTACATCTTTGATCTTACATTCTTAATTCGCAGGATGTAACTATTACAAGAGCTAGATTTATCTGGGTATTAAATATGAATAATCAGACATAAGGCAAGTTAAAGTTACTTAAGATTTAAGGTATTTAGGCATAATTAAAAACCCTACTTTGGTTCAGAAAGGAAAATTAGAGTCTCGGATTGACAAGTGTTGAGGCGCAGAGGGGTTAAGGTTTGGTGGGGTAGGCACAGTTAAAAGGGACAGCAAGAATTAGGGCAATCAAGAAACCTATTTGCTGGCAGAGCAACACCTGGCTCGTCCGCCATTTGTGTTAGAAAGGAGGGAACCAAACAAAACAGACAATCAGCCGATCCCTATTCGCATCTATCTATGCCATTCCATTCCATGCGAGGAGTTTGATAAAGCAGAAATACGCAATGAGGAGCAAGTTTCTATTAAATAAATGCACCTTTTCTTTCCCTGAAACCAAGAAATTTTGAAACGACTGTTCAAACATCGTACATCCACTCTCTGCATTTTCCCTCAAACCCATGTAGCAAAGAATTTTTCACAGAATCTTAACAGTATTGCAAGAAAAAGTTTAAAGAATTTTGATTTACCAGGGATATGAAGAAGTGGCTTCAATGGTGGAAGGTCTTGGATTTGAGTCAGTTCTTGCTTTTTCCTCTCTGGGCGGAGTGCCTGCCGCTGTTGGCATGGGCGCCGTCGCCGTAGCAGAGCTGCAAGCCGCGGGAGTCGTATCCGGGGAGGAACTGGTGGTGGCTCTCGGCGGTGGTGCCGATGAAGAAACTCGGAGCGGTGCCGTCGGGATACCTCTGGAGGTGAGGCATCAGCGACGGCGAGGATGAATTGGACTGAAGGGTCCCCCTATTGAAGCCAGCAAGGCCGGATGAATTGGCGGAAGAAGAAATCGTGAAGTTGAGATTGTACTCCACGTTGTGGTGGTGTTGGCTGCTGCTGCCGCTGCTGTTGTTGTTGTTGTTTGCAGCGGCGGCGGCATTGACGACCGGGACTAAGTGGTGGTCCGGCACGAAGGAGAAGTGCTGGAGCTCCGGGTGATGGTCGGTGGAGACGCTGAAAAGCGGCGACGAGAAGGGATTCACCGGCAGGTGCAATTGAGCGGAACGATTCGACGCCGGCGGGGCTAAGAGGCCGGAACTGAAGTAGTCCATCGGAGTGGAGGACCAGTGCCTGGCTGCGCTCATGTTGGCGTTAGCGGCGGAGGAATTGTTGCTCACATTGTTGATGCCGCCGTTCAAGAGCTCCGTGAAGGAAGTGGTGTGAGAAATAGGGTTCAGATGAGTCGACTCGCTCTCCTTCTCCTTCTCCGCCACTCGCTCCTTAGCTCGCTCTCGCGCCTTGATTCTGCTCTCAGATCTAGAGAGAGAAAGCCCCGAACCCTTGCTGGTTTCGGAAGTGCTGCTGCAAGCCGAAGATTTCGTCACCTGCTGCTGGGAATAATTCGGATCGCCGCCGTCCAAATCCACCTCAGCCGAGTCAAACCCGAGTTGATCACTCCCGGCGGTGCTCGACCTCTTCTCATCACTCAGCTGCTTCGGCGTGTCCGGAAACGGCGAGTTCATCGGCGGCAGCTCCGCAATAGAGCTAGCCGCCGCCTTCAGCAGCCACTCCACCGCCTTACTCGGCTGATCATACCCCAACCGATCCTGCAAATCGTAAAATTGAATAGCCGTGTTGACGGAGAGCCTCACCCGCCGGTCTCTTAGCCCCTTCGACGTCAGCACCTTGCTGTGTCTATCCTTCCCACCCGAGGCTCGCGAAACCCTAACGATTCGCGAGGACGGCCAGCCGTAGAATCTGCCTATCCCACCACCGAGATCAACACCGCCGCCACGCACACCACCGCCGGCGGCCAAACCTCTTTTGTTATCACCTTCATCGTCTTCTTCCGGGTACTGGTCGTCCATTTTCTGACCGTGCCCTAATTTTATAGACTCGAGCCTTCCGCTGCCATTGCTGATTCTGGGGAACTTACATTGAATTTGATCATCTACCTCCATACCACCGCTTTCATGCCTTTACTGAATCCCCTTTTCACCTCTTCTGCTTTTGGTGAGAAGAGAAGGTAGAAGGTAGAGGAAAAAGGTTTGAAAACTTGAAAAAAAATGGAATCTGAGTTTGTTAAGATTAGGGTTTTAAGAGGAGGAAAGAGAAAAACAATGGGTGTGCGGTGCAGTTGGGTATATAGTGGAAGTGGGGAAGACTGTACCGTCTTTGCATTGATGACGATTACACAGACTACTTTGGCTTTTGTAGTGCCATATATGCTTACAAAATAGATGCATACATATATATATATATATATGTAGAGAGAGAGTATTCTCTGAGAAACGCTGTATCACGTTCCGTAACAGAGAGAGGTCAGAGAGATGAAGGGGAGGGGTGGGGTGGGGGGTAGGTCTTGGTTTGAAGCTTTTTGCAGAGCCTTCAAAAGCAAAAACCAAAGCCTGTTTAGCTGCTCAGGCTCTCACCTCTGCAACAAAAAATAAAAATCAAATCAAAACAGTCAAAACCATAACCACCACATAAATCAATTAACTCAAAAAACCCAAAAAAAAAAGGAAAAAAAAAAAGAAGGAGAAGAATCAGATACTGAGAAAGAGGGAAAAGGGATGCAAAAAAAAGAAAATGCTTTGAACATCTTTTTCCGATAGCATAAAATCACTGGTAATTTCACTTAGCAATTAATTATCTAAAGAATGATTTTAATTATTCATTAAGATTTAGGTTTCTTTCAAACTGAAAGAGACGGGTGCTAGAGAGAGAGAGCTTAGTAATTAAAGCATGGCTGACCCTAGAAATTGCAGACACAGCATAATTGCCATCTTCTCACACACCAACCACGCATAAAAACAACTGCTAAAATATATATTTATATGCATATTTAACGACAAATCCAGAAAAAAATAAACAAAAACTGTTGGATCTGTGACACGCTTTGAACTCTTTTTTTTAATTAATAAACCCTACGAAATCAGAGGCATCAGGCTTGTGATTGATTTGATCGTGTCCTCCAAAATTCAAACATGATCACAAATATCTAACCATGTACTAAAAATTTAGTTGAGACTTGAAATTGAGCGAGCAACCAGCATTGTCAAAATATCTTGAAAATCCTTCGAGCTGAAGAAAAATGGCGGAGGTGAGACGGAAGTCGAGTTGCAGAGAAGTGTGTGTGAGGGAGAGAGAGAGAGGGGGGAGGAATGCAGGGAAATGACCCGACTTCGAAGTTTGTAAATGGGTTTACCCGAAATTTGGGTGGGGTTGCTTCCTTATCTCCCACCTTCCCGAACTCCAAAGCAGTAAAAATGGCTCCCAAAACTAATTCTTCATTAAATTAATAAAAAAAAATGAAAATTATGGATACTCGATTCCTTATTAATTGTCTTGTTTGTTTTAGTTACAATAACAATAATCAATTCGTATGAGTGTTAAATGAATTGAGTGAATTTATATTTTATTATTGATAGTGAAAAATATACTATTTTTAAAAACAATACAATTAAAATAGGACGTACGAAAATAGAAAACAAAACAATTAAAATGGAACAGATGGAGTATATATTTTGTTTCATGAATTTCTGCTAAAAATCGTGGATATTCGATAATAATTACTCCCTCCGTCCCATTAGATTAGTTCATTTTGGTTTCGTCACAGTAACCAATGTTTGTAAATGGGACTAATGTGGCGGTTGAGACGAAAATGGAAAATTGGACTAATCTTGCGAGACGGAGGGAGTATTATGGAAAACTATGTATTTTTAATTTTTGATTCATGCATTTTTCTTTTAAATGTGAATGTTACAATAGCGTTCACGTGGTTTTCATTTTTATTTCTTAATTTTGTTTCGTTAAAATTTGAAAATACAACAAACGCGTGGTTTCCCATTTAATTTCGTTAATTGCTGATTTTTCAAATTTTAACGAACCAACGTAATTTTGATAATTCCTTATTTGAGGATAAATTAAAAAAATACATGTAAATGCTGATGTAGCGTACGCGTGAATCAGTAATTTTTTAACGCTATTTGTTATGTGGGATAAAATTCAAAAATGAAAGATAGGATAAAAAAGATAAAATGAGAAAACTTACGATAAAATTAACTAAAATTTAAATTTTGAAATAAAATAAGTAGTTTTTTTATTATTACTACCTATATCCTATTATATTAGTCTCATTTTTCTTTTTGGTATGTCCTGATATATTAGTCTTATTTCCTTAAATGACAATTTTTTTTACTCTCTGATAAAATATTATTTTTATTACACTCACAAATATTAATTATTGTGTCCGGTCATTATGCAATTAATTAACGGGGACGAATGGAGTATTTAAATTGGGGAAACATTGAATTTTATCTAAAATGTTCACTTTTCGGAATTTCATCAAAATTTACATGGGATTTTATCCAAAAGAATATTTAAATTTGGGAATTTTATCCAATTTAAATCCTGGTAATTTTTTCTTATGATTTATCATCCGTTAAATTCCATGTAGTGTCCAACTGACGTCCACGTAGATTATTAATAGTATTACACTACGCCAATCTAACGGATAATTCATTGTAAAAAAAAAAAAATTGAATAAAATTTCTAAACAAAAAATTCCTTTTAGATAAAATCTCCTAATTAAATTTTGAATAAAATTCCAAGAATTGAAATTTTTTTGAATAAAATTATGTATTTTCCCTTATTTAAATTTAAAGAAGAATCAAAGCCCTAACGAAATGGGATAAATCAATTGGAGCAAGTCAGCGGGCATATCGGAAAAGGACAGACACAGCGCCGTTGCGCCCTCTCTTTGCATCTTGGTCCTTTTACTTTCTCTTATTCCCACATTCTGCCCATAATTCTCTCATATTTACCTCTTGCCACACTTCTAAATCTAAACTTTATAGCAACATTTAATTTTGCCATTAAAAGAAAGATCTGGGAGTATTTTAAAACATAAAAGAAACACCTAATCGAAATAATTGTCACCATTTAATTTCCTGAGGTTTTTCAATGTAGTAATGTTTGTAGTTGTTTCAATTCATTAAATTAAATATAATTATATTTTCATATTTTCTTTTCATAATTTAATGCATAATATATCTTGGATCTCTTGAAATTGTTAGGTTGCCCAAATCTTGTCAGCTCCTCGAGTTTGAATTTAATAGGAGAATTTATTTATTTGGTTAGTTTGTGGTTGGATCATAAGTTTGACCCCATAATTTATTGGAAAAAAAATATTATTTATATTACAAATTATTATGGTTTTCTTAAATACATTACTTTTTATGTTTTGATTATTTGGTCTGATTTACTATTTTCAGGCGTTTTAATTATATGGTCCAATTTCTATATTTAGTATTGTTTTTCTTTGGTAATTTACAACTGAATAACTTTGGAAGTGAGAATAATACTAAATATAATATTATGAAAATGAGAGGTTAAGTAATGCTTTAAATAAAGGTAATATTGAAAGTTTGTATAAATATTAAATATTTTTTTACAAACGTGCAACATCAAACTGGACCTTATAATTGAAACGGATGGAGTACAAACAATTAATTTTATTTCAAATTTAAAACGTGAGCGAATTTCCGACGATAAAAAATTTGCGAGAACTTGCCAAGAAATTATGATTTGTAATATATTTTGATAATATGAAAAATTACCAGTCTTCGGCAAGCTACACCAACTTTTCATTGTCGAAAATTTACTAAAATCACAAAATTAATAGATTATAATAATATATTTTAATAATATTTATAATTTGTAATATACTCCTTCTGTTCCAATTATGTAGTCTGGATTACTAATTTAGAGTGTTTCAATTATATGGTTCAATTTCTATATTTGATATTATTTTAATCTGATAATTTACCATTATACCCCTGAATAATTTTGGAAAACAAGAATATTACATGTAATATTATGAAAGTGAGAGGTTAGTTAATGTTTTAAATAAGGATAATGTTGAAAGTTTGTTTAAATATTAAATATTTTTTTTTGTAAACGTGCAAGATCAAACTTGACCATATAGTTGGAACTGATGGAGTAATTGACACTATGCCTAAATTATTGCACATATATACTTTTGTGGAATTAGAAATCAAAATCAAGAAAAGTAAATTTTTCACTGACCACATTAAGTTTTTGGAGATTAAAATGAGTAGTTGGAAAAATAAATGAGAATTAGGGGGAAAGAGATTTTTGTCAAATAGAGGTGAATTCATTACCATGTTTGAGGAAACATGTGTAGAATCAAAGGTGATGTTACGAAGATTTTATTTATTTTTGTCCGAAGCCAAATCCACGTAATTTAACAGCCTACTCAATCACAGGTTTCTTGTCCTATTTGGAGAGATTGATGGATTTCCAAACCCTTTCAATACTTTTTTAATTTCAACTATTTTTGTTTAATGCATTATATATATTATTATTATTATTTAAGTTTTTTATTTATTTTATATGAAATCTTTAATGGAGCTAGTTGTTAAGATTGTGATCTATCAGCTACCAATATGGAAATCATGAATTGATGATTGCATTATTTAAAAAAAAAAAAAAAGAGTTTTATTAATTGAAGACCTGAAATATTGTTTAATTGTTGATTCAGAACCCGAAAAAGATTAATTCTCAATGCAAGACCTGAAAATTCACAAAAAAACTCAGTTCATGATTAAAAAGATCATACAATTCTCAATACATGACCTCATGAATATCAGGTTCGAGATTTAGATTTGTTTGATCTTTTGAGTCCTAAATTTATAAATCATATTTCGAGTACTTAATACTCCCTTCGTCCCGGGTCTCTTGAGACGTTTGACCCGGCACGGAGGTTAAGAAAAAGTGATTAAGGAGTTAGTGGGGTTAGATTAGTTATTTAATTAAATTTTAAAAAAATAGAAATGGAAAATGTAAAAAAAGCTCCACTAATTAAAATTCAAATTACAACCAATGATTACATTCTCTTTTGATCAAATCACTAATTTGGAGCCAAATTTTTCACACTATCACTAGTTTGAATTTACACAAAATGGCCACATTAAATAGACCCTAAACATGATCTCAGAATCATTTTTCATCATCGATCATTAAAAAAAAAAAAGAAGGCCGAGAGCAAGAGATGTCATGGAATCAACCCGTGAGCTTTCGGATTCGAAGCGGAATGAGCTCGTCCAATTTTCTACTTGAAGGCAGCAAGGATGGTAAGCCTTTAAGGGGCAGGATCACCTCAGCAACCAGCCGTTTTGGAGTCCACCAATCCACCGTTCATCGGCTTTGGACTGCTGCAAAAAAACAAAGAGAAGAGATTGGGTATATTCAATTGAAAAATCACAAAAAAGGAGTCAAAAAACAAGGGAGTTTAGAGTTGGACCTTGATAGGTTGTCAAGGATGACATATTCAAGTAGGAGTACAATAAGGGGAGTTGCTAGTGGTCTTGGGGTAAGTAAATCATCAGTTGGGAGATGGTTGAAAGAGGGCAGGATTAGGGCACATATGATCCTTATTCATTCATCTTCTCAGCTCAAGACATCATTGAAGAGGTTTAGGCACATTTATGAGCAAATAGGAGCAGGATCACTTGCACACAGGTACAATTAGCATAAACCAACTGCACACAAGCACAAATGCATTCATATTCTCAGCTCAACACATCATTGAAGGGGTTTTGGGACATTTAAGAGCAATTAGGAGCAGGATCACTTGCACACAGGCACAATTAGCATAAACCAACTGCACACAGGCACAAATGCATTCATCTTCTCACTCAACACATCATTGAAGAGGTTTAGGGACATTTAAGAGCAATTAGGATCAGGATCACTTGCACACAGGCACAATTAGCATAAACCAACTGCACACAGACACAAATGCATTCATCTTCTCAGCTCAAAACATCATTGAAGAGTTTTAGGGACATTTAAGAGCAATTAGAATCAGGATCAATTGCACACAGGCACAATTATCAAAAAGCAACTGCACACAGGCACAAATTGATTGTTCTTCTCAACTCTTAATTACATTGATCTTATGTAATGACAGATAATACCAGCAATCAAAAGCAAGTGGCCAGAAGGAGCTAGCAAAGAGATATATATCGAGCAAGATAATGCAAGGCCTCATATTCTAGATGATGATGCACAATTTAGAGAGGCTGCATGTGGACAAGGGTTCAACATCAAAATCAAACAACAGCCCCCCAATTCACCAGATTGCAACATAAACGATTTTGGGTGGTTCAGAGCAATTCAGTCCCTTCAGTATGAGAGTGCAAGCAAAACAGTGGATGAACTAGTTCATGCAGTAGAAGATTCATATGCAAAGTTGTCAGCCACCATATTAAATGATGTGTTCATCACACTACAAGCATGCCTGATAGAGATCATGAAGGTGAGGGGCTCAAATGCATACCAGATACCACACATGAGAAAAGGAGCACTACGCAGATCCAACTCATTACCACAGACATTGGAAGTGCCAAAAGAACTCATTTTGGAATGCATCAGCTACATCTCAGATCAGCATAACATGGAGATGACAGAAATCAGACAGGCATTGGATATATGATGTATAGCAACCTCTATTAGTCTAGTTTTTTGTAATCTACAACTTGCAGCAGCACAAATATGTAATCAACAAATGCAGCAGCATCAATATGAACATGCATTACATATTTGCCAAATTTAATCGAATTGTTCCACAAAATCCCAACCCAAATCACGACAAACTTCAGAATCAGTCACAATAGGGAGTTCGCTAGCATGAATATGTAGCATAAAAGAAAAACCGAGATCAGAGATACCAGACGGGCATGGCAGATCAGGTTCGGGCACAGCCTCAGATCCCACAACATCATCGACGTCGCCTCCTTCGACCCCATAGCTCGTAGCTTCATTCATCGCAGGGGGGTGGCGAACATCTGAGAATGGAAAGCCCGCGGCAGGGGGTGGGCGAACATCACAGGCCACAGATCCCAGGGGGGTTTCATCCACCTCGCCTCCTTCGACCGCGTAACTCCTGGGCTCAGTCATCGCAACGGAAGGGTGGCGAAGCTCACAGATCGGAAGACCGGCGGCTGGAGGTGGGCGAAAATCGCAGATCGGATGATCCACAGCATGGGGTGGCGAAACCCCCCTGCGATTTATCAACGAAGGCGACGAACGGTCGATTAGAGGCGCTCGAGGGTTTATCCAACCCTCAGAGTCAGGCACCGGCGCGTGCGAGGGTAAAGGGTAGGGACTAGGGTTTTCATCTCCCGTATAGGAGAAATAGGAGATACGGGGTGAGGGGAGGGAGTATTTAGGCCGCGAATGTTTGCTTCGTCTCCGACGTGGGCTGAACCAGCCGTCGGAGGAAGCCATCGGCGAGAGGGGCGTGAGGGACGAAGAAGACGAAGACGAAGTGCGGCGGCTAGGATTGAGAAATGAGAAGGGGGGGATGGGGTGGGGGTATTAGTGGGTGGGGTGGGGTGGGGTGGGTTGGGGTGGGGTGGGTTTTTTTTTATTTTCGATTAATTAAGTTTAATTTTAAAAAAAATTTGATTTTTAATGTTTTAATTAAACTTAATTAGAGTGTAATTAAGTTGGTAATTTTTACCCAAAATGGAAACGTTGCAAGTGTCCCGGGACGGCCCAAAAAGGAAAACGTTGCGACTGTCCCGGGACGGAGGGAGTAATAATTAAAGAGTTGGTCTCCTGAGAGATGGTCTCACCATTTTTTTATTGTGTGATGGACTTTAATACATCATTTCGATAAGTCAAGAACATCATTTCATTTTTAAAAAATTACATTACTTGCAACAAAGAAATACATCATTTCAATAAATTAAATACATCAATAAATTTATCTCACATTAAAAATATAAACCGTCTCATATGAAAATTTATTATAATTAAATTATCTTTTAGATCTGAATCCACAATTCTCCTAAAAATAATATATAAAACCTATTTTCATATGGATGATTGAAATTTGCAATTACATAAAATATCGCTGTCTTAATTATGTCTTTCTTTTTTTTATTATATTATATAATAAAAAAAGGGAAGCACGATTGGGAAGATCTAGAAAAATGTAAATTGAGTGACCAATAATGACATTCAATATTTATATGTCTATTTTTTTTATTTGTATGCATATCGCAAAATCCAAATCATCAAAGTTGTGATGATTTAATTCCCAAAGAAAAATGTAAAGGTGGTAAAACTAAAGAAAAATAACCTAGACGCGTTACATCTTAAATAGAGCTTTCACTATATAATTCATATATAAGGAAAAGAAGTATCTCGATTGAATTAAATAAATGTTTTGTTAGAAGTTGAAATAATAATATGTATGGATTGAGCTGACTTGGATGGACAAGCTAAGCACACAAAAATTTTGCATTGAATTCCAACTGTATATGGAGCCCGAAAATGATCGAACTCATTTTGAGCCAATTTATAAATAGATGTAGTCTGATGAAGAAATCAAAGCCCATCAGTACGATAATTGTTAACCCCAAGCATGCAGTCGAACCAACCAAGTGACCTAACCAGGGCCGGCCCTGAGGCCGTGCGTGAGGTGCGCCGCACCGGGGCCTCCGGATGAGAGGGGCACCATTTTTAAAAAATATACATAGTAGTAGTATTATGCTAATTTATGTTAGTACAGATTTTTTTAAAAAAAAACTAATAAAACACTTAATTTTTAGCTTAACTAAATAGATTAACAAAAAATCATAATTTATATTTATCCTAACACAGATATTTAGTTCAATATAAATTTAAAAATTAGACATATAAAGATTTATTTGTTCAACTATATGAGTATAATTATATATATTCCTTATTAAAAATAAATATATACAGTCATCGTCACATAATTCGTCACAAAAATTTCATTCTTCTCAAAAATGAAAGTCTCATGATCTAATAGTTACGGTCGTTAGGTAATTTTTCATTTTTTTTGGATACATATATGACGTTTATCTTTGATGAGTTTTGTCGAATTTCACAACTCCATGGTTTTAGTTTTAGTTTAGTTTAGTTTTTTTTTTGGCATAGTTGACTAGTTTCCTTGCATAGTTTTAAATTCTAATTATATGTTATTTTGTTTGTTTTTGTTTAGAATTTAGTTAGTTTAATTTAATTTGGTTAATTTTCAACCGTTGTTTCATAAACTAAATACCATGTGATATATATTTTTTACACCACTTTAGATATAGTGACTTACTTAAAAAGATTGAATAGTTCAATACATATAACAATACCCCTTACCGTTGAACAAGCTTTGAAATTTTTTCCAAAATGTAAGTTGTTGAAATATTATTTGCGATCGATTATGTCAAAGATTGAGTGAACTTGATTTGACATAATATTGAATATTTCAATATTACATTATATTTTATTATTATTTATATTTATCATTACAAAAAAATTAGGGGCACCATTTTTCCTGTTCGCACCGGGCCTCCAAAATCACAGGGCCGGCCCTGGACCTAACGACTCGATTTGATAGCCTGATCACCCGAGTTACCAACCGAAATATCTCTAGAATAGAGCGTCCGACTGGTTCAAAAAACATTCAAAACACACTATAAGGAATGAGAGAAAGGAGTCTAATTAGGCAGGATTCGACCCAATTAACACTAGAATCAAAATGGGAAAGAACTATTTTTGTCATGATTGAAGGCACTTGCCTAGTAAATATGAAATGATTCCCCTATAAATAGGAGGATGGTCACCGTAACCAGGGGATTTCACACATTAATACAGCTTCATCTAAAGTATTCTTCCAACTGTAATCCTTATCAATTTGTATATCAACATATATGAATATCTTTTAACAAATTACTAACAAAATATTTTATTTAATAGTTACAAAAACGTTATTATTTTTCTCCATTTCAAAATTTTATTGGATTCTTATCGTATTTATAATATACTTTATTTTTAACATAAAATGTCATAAAAAATTTTTAAAAAAAAGTGTTCACAACCACACACAAGCAAATGTGAATGGCTACTCATTCCTCCCAAAATCCAACTAAATTTATAATAAAAATTAAAAAAAGGTGATTTGGGATGGGGTTTGCACGTTTATTTTTACAATAATCCATCCTACAAAAAGGGCTTTTTAAGGTTCACTACATTTAATTTAAGGCTAATCCAATATTTAACTAATACTATCCGTACCAATAATGATGTGTCTCATTTCCCCCCATTTGTCACCATTTATTTATATACATTATATTATAATAATATATATATAACTTAGAGTTATGGGTTATATCATATGATGGGCCACTACCAGCAACTATCCAATCACCACACATTATTGCCCCTCTCTCTCTCTCTATCTATCTCTATCTCTCTCACCTCTTCAAATAAATATAATCACTTCCATATTTCTAAGTGAATAAAACTAAATTATGATTGGTTTTCAAGAGCAATAATTTAGATCGAAAAAATATCCAAATTTGACTTCATATCCAATTTCAACCACATACTTGAGTAATAATAAATTGAAAAGGTCATTGATGTCGATCGGGATTTTGTTTTAATGAGTTGGAAAATAAAAAAAAAATAAAAAAAGAGAATTATCAATTCAAGATTTAAAATATTATCTATTTATCAATTTATAATATAAAAAATAAATTCTTGATTCATGATTTAAAATATCATAAAATTCTCATTCAAGACCTAATATTGAGATCTTTGATCGAAAATTGTATGATTTTCGGATTCTGAATTGAGGATTCTTGTGATTTTTCTAGCCCTGAATTGGAAATTTATCTTTTGGATCCTGAATCGATACTTAAACTACTCCCTTCGTTCCAATTATTTGGTCTAGGTTACTGTTTTAGCGTGTTTCAATTATATGGTCTAATTTCTATATTTGGTACTCCCTCCGTCTTATATAGAAGTAGTCTCATTTCCCGTTTTTTGTTTGTCCCGTAAAATTGTCTCATTTCCTAAAATGACAAACTTTTTCACACTCACCAATAAAATATTAATTTTACTACACTCACAAATATTGGTAATTTTGCCAAAAACAAATGAGACTACTTTTATGAGACGGAAGGAGTATTATTTTTCTAGTAATTTACAATTATACATATGAAGAACTTTAGAAAATGAGAATATTAGTTTATATTATAAAAATGAGAGGTTAATTAATATTTTAAATAAAATTAATATTAAAAATTTATTTAAATGTTAAATAATTTTTTTCAAACTTGCAATTTTAAACTGAGTCATATAATCAGAATCAAATATTATTTTAAATTGTGAATTAATAATATTTTCTAAAATTAAATTAAAAAAAAAAGGGACAGCCACCTGAGGGTGAATTTGCATGAGACATTAAAATCTAGGGCAGCTGGGGTAGGCCCCACATCACGCAGTTGTAGAGCTTTCACTTTAAATTCACACTTTCTCATTTTGGACCACATTTTTTGTCTCTATGTCTATCCCTCTGCTGCCCAAATTCCCATCATTTTTGCCTTTCACATTCCGCCATTTACAAAAATTCTAATTCTTCACTTCACCCCACCCCACCCCACCCCCACCCCCACCCCCACCCCACCCCACCCAAATTATATCTCTACTCAACCATCTCTTTCCCATCATCATTCATCACTCTTTAACTTGTGCAATCACTTCCACCTACATTTATCTTCAATGTCTAACTACATATACATCAAAATATTCATTGAATTTACATCGTATTTATAAATTATTAAATTTCTATAAAAATATATAAAACATAAAAATTAAACCATATAATTAGAACGTCTTAAAATAATATAATATGGATAGAATAAAGAGATGGATGAAATTCTTTTGGTATTCATCCGATTTTTGTTTTTATTGAATAAATGCATCACATATAATTTGAAATATATCACAATTACAGATATTTTTTATGAAAAAATTACTCTACTTGATCTCGATTGTAGGAGAAAAAGTATTATAATGAATACAAAATGAACAATTAGAAAAATACCTTCACAATGAAGTTGTATTTTTTAAGGCAAAAACTTGTGTAAGACAATGTTCTTATGAGACAATGAACTATATATAAAATATATTATTTAATAAATAATGTATTTCAGCATAGTAAATACTCCCTCCGTCCCATGTAATTAGTCCCATTTGTTTTTGGCACGATAACCAATGTTAGTGAGTGTACTGGAATTAATATTTTATTGATGAGTGTAAAAAAGTTTGTCATTTTAGGAAATGGGACTAATAGATGGGACGGACCAAAAAGGCAAATGAGACTAATTTCGTGGGACGGATGGAGTAATATATTACTCAATACAATATTTGTACGCACAAAAGTCTCATAAATATCTCACAAAATAACATTTTATAGGAGATTATTATTATTATTATTATTATTATTATTATGAGTTGGTCTCCTGAGAGACAGTCTCACCATTTTTTTATTGTGAAATAGATCTTAATACATCATTTTATTTTATAAAATTACATTATTTACAACAAATAAATACATTATTAGTAATAAATAAATACATCATTATATTTTTTTTGTGTGTAAAAAATTACATTATTTGTTACAAAGAAATACATCATTTGTAATATAAAAAAAAAATATATCATTTCAATAAATTAAATACATCATTAAATTCATCTCACAATAAAAGTATGAGACCGTCCCAACTGAGAATTTACCTTAATTATAAAACTATCATGTCTTATACTATCACTTCATAAATATTGAAAATTTGAAACATTTATAATAGAAAGTGATATTTTTCCAAAACTTCTTTTAATATACTTACTATTACTAATATTTTAAGTATAATTGTAGCATGAGTAGGTCAATATTTAAGAGAGGGGAAAGTCTCAGCTTAGGCACGCTTAAACGATTTATACAGGTTTTATTCATTAACTCAAGCTAAACATATCTAATATACTTTAATTGGAGATTAATAAACTCTATTTTAGATAAAATCCGCTTAAACCATTTAGGAGTGTCTAACGCAAATTTTTGCCATAATAGGGGACCATAAATTAAAAAGAAAAATAAGAACATGTGTACTATGATTCTTATCCAAATCATGTCACTGTCCCCTAGCACAAGATACCATAATTTTTACTTTAAAATAATGTTAGAAAAGAGTGCTGAGATTTAGCACCAACTCACTTGAGGTGTGTTCGGGCAATTCCACACTGACTCAGTTGCCGGTAAATTTGAGGCCAACTCTAATTTTGTTGTATTTTATTTCAATTAATTAAAGATAAATGTCATCAAATGCTGATCGCTTATTGGTGCAATCAACTTTTGGTTTTAATTAATTAATTAAAGGGCAGGGGCAGGGTTGGAAATTTTGGATAGAAAAAGGGGCAGGATGGGAAAAAGCTGTCAAAAGTTGCATCGGTGTGGAGGAAGCAGCTTTTCAAGACTTTGGGCTCGGCACGTGTAGATATTTTCCACTACACCGCTCTTTTTTTTTTTTTAATTTTTAACACATTTATTTAAGGGAAATTTATGAATAATATTTAAAGTATTAGTTAATTAAAAAAAATATTTTAATATTTTTTCCTTAATTATATCGTAGTGTTTCGTTTTGTCAATTATAAATAAACTCTACCATGAAAATGGGCCTCTCTAAACAAAGAGTTGTATTTTGGTAATAATTATAATCTACTAATATATTAAAACAAAAATAGTTATATGTATTTACAATTTTGCCGTTTTTCCTCCAAAATAATATCACTCAACAATAATTTTATTTTTATTTTATCTATTCTATTATAATATAGATGTACAATAAATAATAACAAAAAAATTAACAAAATAATATTCATCACTTTTTTAAAAAAATTATTTAACTAATTTATTATATTTACTATTTTTAAATTACACGAATATAATATTGAATGGAATAATTTTTAAAATTAAGTTCTTAGTTTTTGTATGCTTTGTGTTTGATGTACTTTATTTTAATAATAACTAGATTTACACCCGAGCGTTGCACGGAAAACACAATTATCTCCTTTAATAAATTGGTGAAATAAAATATTTTAATGAAAACATAAAAATATATTTTTTTTATATTTTATATTATAATTTTATATCTATAATTTTTATATCTAATTTTGTGTAATATAATAGAAAAACAAATAGATAATATAAAATTAAAAAAATAATTTGGCAGGAACGGTTATGGTAGACTATTTTCTTTTCATATATATATAGATAATAATAAAAATAAGGACCCAAAAGGAGAATTATCGATTTTGGACCCAAAATATAGTTTAAATATCGATTCAGGGCCCAAAAGATGATTTGTCAATCCAAGACCTGAAATATCAAATAATTCTCAGTCTAGGACTTGAAATTGAGGTCATGGATTGAGAATTGTATGATCTTTCGAATCCTGGATTGAGAATTATATAATTTTTTGGATCCTGAATTGATAATTTTTGTGATCTTTCAATTCCAAATTTGAAAATTAATATTTCAGATCATGAATCGATAATTAAATAATATTTCGGTTCTTTGTATGGATAAAACTCCAAAATAAGTAAAATGTGGGAAATAAATACTCCCTCCGTCCCGGCTGAATTGTCCCGGGTTGACCGGACACAATAACCAATGAGTGAGTGTAAAGTAAGTTAAGTGGAATTAATATTTTATTGTTAAATGTGAAAAAATTACCTTTTTAAGTAATGAGACAATTGAAGTGGGATGGACGAAAAAGGAAAGTGGGACAATTGAGGTGGGATGGAGGGAGTAGTACGAAAAAGGAGGGCACAGAGGCATGGGCACGTGTCCGTGTCTGAGAGGAGAGTGAGTGGGATGATAGATTCAAGGCCTCGGGAGCTGACTTCTCGATGACCATACACTGCACGTGTCACGGTCTTCGTGAACCATCATCACCTTCACCCCTCCCTCCTTCTATTTACACTTCTGCCCCTCTCTCTTTTCCAAATCCTCCAATTTCATCCATATTTACATTTTTTTCATCAAATTCAACATCCAATCACATACTTCATCGGTCCCGCCATATTAGTCCATATTTCTATTTTTGTCTGTCTCATCAGATTAGTCCACTTTCTTAAAATGGAAAAAATTTCCTCACATCAATAAAATATTAATTCCACTACACTCACAAACATTGGTTTCTGTGCTGAAACCAAACTAGACTAATCTAATGGGATGGAGGGAGTACTATTTAATAAAGACTAAATAGAGGATAATACCTTAATTCCTAGACATTTTCAAAAAAAATAATAATAATAAATACTCCATCCGTCCATCAAAAGTAGTCTCATTTCTTTCGGCACAATAATCAAGGAGATAAAAATAAAAGAAAATTTATAATTTACTGGTGTAAGTGAATTGCTTTTCCATTTTTAGTATTGAGATCATTATATGAGACATACACAAATGAAAAATGAGACTAATTTCATGGGACATAGGGAGTATACTTTAATATATTGTCGTCAGTTAAAAATACTTCGATCTTTACTTTGTCTATAAATTACACAAAAATAAGTTTTTTTTTAATTATCGATCATTCAGTAGATAAACGTCACTTGGTATCCCATGTAGCAAATCAAAACGACGCCAATTTATCATTTTTTTTTCTCCACGACTCTTCGAACATGTGGTTGAAAAATTAACTCTACGTTAGAATATTTGCGAATTTGGCAGCATTTGTTAACATGATTATAAAACGAAGTCGTTTTCATTTGCCACGCGGTATGCAGAGTGGCGTTTAAGTGCTGAATCATCACGAGAGTAAAGATTGAGGTATTTTTAACTAACGGCTATATATTATAGTATTTTCTCGAAAACGTCAATTATTTAGATTATTATCTCCTATTTTTTTTCCATTTAATACATTATGTCAAACAATATCAAATACCTAGAATATTAAACATTAAGAGAAAAGAAAGCAAATGAAGGATGTATGAATGAATTTGCACATGCAATTATTAATTGTGATGGTGGGGTGTATTTTGGAATAAGGGAGAAGAGGTGGGGTGTGTGTAGCAATAATAAAGTGCCAAACTTTATGGGCGAATCTAACTATATGAAGAATGCTCAAATGAGGAGTTTTCAAACTGCTTTGAGTTTGCCTCCTTCGAAATTCTCATGGTCCCTTCAATGTTTTTTTTTTTTCCTTTCTTCTACTTTATAATATTGTCACATCATTTGGAAATTAGGTATGTTCATGTTGTATTTTCTGGCCCACAAAATAATTGTGATAGGCTAATTAATGCATACTTGCAGAGTAAATTTATACTTTTATTTTAAAAAATAAAAAAATAAAATATAGTTTAGTTATTATTCATGATTCAAAATATTGTACAATTCTCAATCCAGGACGTCAATATCATGTCCTGGATTAAGGGATGTTCGATCTTTCGAATCCTAAATCGACAAATCAATTGAGGACCTAAAAGACAGTTTAATTATTGATTCAATACCCGAAAATTTAATTCTCAATTTAAGACGTGGAAGATCACATAGATTCTCAATCCAGGACCTCAATATCAGGTCTTGGATTGAGAATTATTTGATCTTTCAAATACTGGATTGACGAATTATCTTTCGGGTCCTGAATCGACAATTCCCCTAAAATATATTCACTTCGTTCCACTACAATTGTTCCTCTTTCCTTTTTTCGTTCGTCCTATTTAATTGTTTCCTTATTTAAAATGGAAAGTTAACGCACACTTACTAATGTAATTCTAATTTTCTCTATCTCTATTTACATTGGTTATTACTTATTGTGTCAATTCTCTCGGGTATAAATAAGTCTAGACGGAGGGAGTATTGATTTAAAACTCATTTTTGGAGCCCATTTAAAGTTGAAAAATAAATAAATTTGGAGCCCATATGAAGTTGGGCCGAGACCTACTGTGGTGTTTTCAAGTTGATTTGAAATCTAAAATCCAGTTTGGATTTCCTCACCTCTCAGCCCCGCGCCCCCGCCCCGCCCCGCCGCCGCCGTCGTCAATCCGCCTCAGAATAGCAGAGCTCGCCGCTCGATTTACTCGTACTACTGGTTAGGTTGAACATTAATGCTCATTTTCAGTTATCGCAGCTGGTAACTTTTTTTTTTCTTTACATTTTGTGATTAAGCAGGGAAATTTTGACCTAGTTATCATTTTGTTATCGATACTCTCATTATTATCGATCCATGGCTGCTTCTAATTCTTCTAAGATATTTCACGGTACGTATTTCTCTTTCGACCTGATTCGAATGCTTTCTTTGATTTTGTTCATTGGCAAGTAGTTTTCACTTTTCGGTAATATTTATTTGATTTTATCTTGAGCTTGGCAATTTTCGCCATTACTTTCTGCTGTGTAGCCTAAGAGGTACTATAGCTTGAAAGAAGATAAGAAAACGATTTTTTTTTTTCCCCAATTTTTTGATTTATTTTACAATAAATTAACTGTTCCTGCAAAACAAAAAGTGGCGTACTCATAATTTACTGTGAATTTTGTATATGCTTACTTTAAATCTAAGCCGCTGCAGCTATTTCAAAGTTTGTAAGGGAAAAGTTATCAAATGAAATGTGTTAGGGGCATCTAATCTATTCAGTAATTTCCTACTTCAGTGAAGTGAGTAGCGACCTTGGATTGCTGCAAATGTTTGTGATATTATCGGACATATTTGTTGTTTAAACAATCCATTATCATATTGTATCTGCTTCACACCTGAATAATAATTGTAGTTTTGCAAGTCCTTTAAGCTAATCTTATCATCTTATGTTTGGACAAAACATCAGTTGGTCGTTCTATTCTGGGTGGTCTGAGAAACAATGCTCTTGGAGCAAGCAGGTTGTCTTCCCAATCTGCAGATGTGGATTTCATTTCCCAAGTTAGTTTCTTCTTTTTCCATTGGTTCTTTACACGAGTTCGTTACATTTGGTCATAGTGCATTCTGTTTTTTCTTCATGAATTATCTATGCACCAACTGTTGCTCTTCTTCTAACTATTTTCGAGCTTT
Organism: Plectranthus barbatus; assembly: GCA_026898455.1. Lineage (NCBI taxonomy): Eukaryota > Viridiplantae > Streptophyta > Magnoliopsida > Lamiales > Lamiaceae > Plectranthus > Plectranthus barbatus. The sequence goes on from JAPKLW010000083.1 coordinate 462,180, forward strand.
GCCCTGAATGTGATATTTCTTGTGGTGTTGTCTGAAAGTTATGATCTTGACTGTATTGCCCGAACTCCTGGCACCTGCAACTATGCTAAGTGTTTGTGGTATCGCCTTTTAGATTATTTCGAGACAGCACAAGTTATGTTAGTTGTCATATTCTGGTTTAGAGCTTGATTCTGCAATTGGTCTGATTGCAAAAGGGATATCTATAAATCTCTTATAATGAAAAGGGAAAACTAGTTAAAATATCCCGTACCATTCAGGTTTAGGGAATTTTATCCCATCTTTTTAAAGTAAGGGAAATCATATCCCAAACTTTAAATCCATTAGGAAAATATATCCTTGATCAATAATGGTATTAAGATTGTGTTGATTCTCACGTTATGCGATACGTATTAAATGACATGTAATTCCTATTCAAAAAATGGAAATAAACAAGAATCACATGTCGTTTAACATGAGAATTAACACGATTTAACACCATTATCGATCGAGGATATATTTCCCTTGCAGTTTGGGATATATTTCCCTAACTTTACAAAATGTGGGATAAAATTCCCTAAATCCCAATAGTTTAGGATATATTTCCCTAACTTTAAAAAGCTGGGATAAAATTCTCTAAACCTCAACAGTTTGGGATATCTTGACTAGTTCTCCCTAACGAAAAATCAAGTGTGAAGATTGATTTTTCAACTTTCGCCGCGTATTTCTCCAGCAAACAAGGACATTCATACAGATGAGGACCAACCTGAAAGTGGTGGACAACTCCGGGGCCAAAAGAGTGATGTGCATACAGGCATTGAAGGGAAAGAAAGGAGCCAGGTTGGGGGATGTAATAGTAGCATCCGTGAAGGAAGCGCATGTTGGGGGGAAAGTGAAGAAAGGAGACGTTCACTACGCAGTCGTGGTTCGAGCTGCAATGCAGCGAGGCCGCTGTGATGGGAGTGAAGTCAAGTTTGATGACAATGCCGTGGTGCTCATCAACAAGCAAGGCGAGCCCATCGGAACCCGGGTTTTTGGTCCGGTCCCTCATGAGTTGAGGAAAAAGAAGCACCTCAAGATTCTCAGTCTTGCTGAACAAGTCGCCTAAGGCAGCGTATGTCTATTTATCTGTTATGGAAACTAAGTTTTATAATTTTTATTGAATAAAATAGTGTTTCAGACATCCAGATTTTGGAAATTTTACCATCTTTGGTTTTTTCATACATTGTCTGCCAAAATTTCAACTCTTCTTACCGGCATCTTCTTATTAGGAATTAGATTTACACTTGCAAATAAATATTGTTCAGAATGATATACAAATAATATTATGGTGAATAATATTAGGGGTATAATTGAATCAACTCGAGCCGAGCATTGTTGTGCTCAAGTTTGACTCGTTCAGTATCAAGTCGAGCTTCGAGCTTTTTTATTGAATACGTTGAAGTTTACGAACTTTATCGTTCCTAAAGGAACTTTCTATATTTAGAATAAATTTAAAATATTCATTATTATTCTGAAAGAAAATGTTATTTATTCAAAAAGTAATATCTTATTCATTTTCAAATTAAATGTTTTCTCATTATTAAAAAGATTTATCATTATAGTTACTATTAAACCATTAAAATATTACATTTTAAAAATTAATTATTTTTTTTCTTACTAATTTTAGCTAACAAGTTTGGTCACGAACTTATGAGTTGCACATTATGATGTTCAAGTTTGTTTTATTTAATAAACGAGCTCGAACGAGCTTTTATCGAGTCGAGATTCAAGTAGCTCACGAACAATTTAGTTCATTTAAAGCCTTATTTATTTTATTGTATAATAATTTGTGTTTCAATTATTTATAAATAACCACATAAGTTATTTTTCATGTTTCAATAAAAATATCATAATAGTTTGTTTAAAATAATGCTAAGTACTTATTATATAAAAATCTAAGGAAAATGCTTAGTTTCTCTAATAAACTTTTACTACGTTTATTATTTATTTAGATTTATATTCAAAATAAAATTATTTTATGTAAAGTTTAATAATTTTAAAATTAAATCATTTTTTAATATAAATAAATGAAAATAAAAATAATATTAAAAAAAATCATTTTGTTAACATGCACGTATTTTTCAATATTATAAATTGACATATTACAATTATCAATTAATAAATACAAAAATATTACTATTTTATTTAATATTTTTTATTTCAATTAATACACGTTTTTTCAATAATTTTAGAGTCCTAATTTTGAACTATTTTAGTATATTAAATAAATATAACTTAAAAGATTGAAATAAGCGTTTCCTAGTAAAAAGTTAATGGGCCGAATAAGAGGGCCGCACTCTCCTAAATGGGCCTGGGCCGGGACCGAGAGCAGATAGTGTGGCAGAAAAAGAGGAGATACGATGCGACGGCGGTGGTGTCAGCAGTGTCGTCGTGAACGACGGCGTGTAAGGCGTTGTTGTGTCGGTTTGTCGGTGCTTTACTATTGAATCGCGGCCGTAACCACCGCTTTGTCTCTCATCATTTATTAATCTCTGCCTCCATGCATTTCTCCACATCACGCCTCCTGCTAAAAGCTTCATTCCTGCGTGAGTAGTGACTACCCCTCTCTCTCTCTTGTCTCTCTCTCTCTCTCTCTCTCTCTCTCTCTCTCTCTCTCTCTCTCTCACGTAATTCCGGTGACTGAAACTGCAAAAAAAATTCTGTTGCGATATTTGTAGGGTACCCTTGGACTGGTGGTCCCACAGTCAACTTAAAATGACAATATTAGGTCACGCTCATTGCCTCACCCTTTAACACACTGAATTTCCCTATGCCTACTACAAACATGCACATTTTCTCCAATTTGCAATTCTATGTTTTTTTTTTTCTCTCTCATTTGATTTTCTTTGGCAAAAACTGGCGTTAGGCAGACCTAAACGGTTTAGGCGGGTTTTATCCTACCTAAATGGGTTCACCCATCCCAAATAAGGTATATTATATGGGTTTGGGGGTTAATGGATAAAATCCGTCTAAAGCTTGGGTTAATGAATAAAACCCGCCTAAATCATTTAGGTCTGCCTAACCCAAGACCTTCCCTTTTCTTTTTATTGTAAATCTTCTACTCCCTCTTATCCCAATTTAATTGTCCTGATTTGATTTCATTATAACTAAAAAATTGGGGGTAAAATGAGTAAAATTAGTATTTTATTGTTGAGTGTTAAAAAATTACAATTTAAAAAAAGAAATAATTAAAATATGACGTACGAAAATAGAAAACGAGATAATTAAAATGAGGTGGAGCGAATATTTAGCATCGTATTGCTTTATAAATATGGAGTTAAATGAGAAAAAATTTCTGTAACATTAATTTTAGTCTCAACTATCCGACTTTTTTTTTAATTTTAGTATCAACTATTTCATCTCACAGCTTACGTCAGAATTATAAAAAAATATTTAAATTTAAGATAAAGAAATTTTTTCGGTATCGAAAAATTGACGGAGCATGCTGAAAACTTACATCATTTGAGATAACGCGTCATTTTTAAACATGACATGAATTTCCGGCATGCCCTATCAGTTTTCTGATATCGAAAATTCTTTATTCTAAATTTTAATAGTTTTTATAGTTCAAACATGAAATTGAGAAAGGAAATAATTAGTACTAGAATTAAAATTGATATTTTGGCCTAATTAATAGTTAATGGCAAAAACTTGCGTTAGGCACGCTTAAATGATTTAGGCGGATTTTATTCATACCCGAATGGGTTCACTCATTCATATAGGGTTTATTAATCCTCAATTAGAGTATATTAAATGAATTTGGGTTTGAGTTAATGAATAAAACCCGCTTAAATAATTAGACACGCCTAACATGAGACCTTCCCATAGTTAATACTCTCTCCGTCCCAAGTAAATTGTCCACATTTCCTTTTTCGTCTGTCCCACAATATTAGTCTACTTTCCTAAAATAGTAAATTTTCCACACTCATTAATAAAATATTCATTCTACTACCACCCACTATCACTCACATACATTGGTCACTGTGCCCGGTCAAATGTGGACAATTTGACCGGGACGGAGGGAGTACATAGATTAAAATTAGAGGTGGTAGAAGTGTTTGTACATTTATTTTTCCAGAAAATAGTGAAAAAAAAAAAAAAAAATCCTAATGCAGAAAGCATGAGAAATCAAGGCCGCCAGACAGTTTGCCTGCTACTGTACAGCTATATGCCTCTCTCTCCTCTCTCTCTCTCTCATTCTGGTTTATATATGCGATGCTTCTTTGCAGCTTAGTGGTAGTGAGTCTGTTTCTTCTTCTTCTCCTCCTCCTTCTCACTAACAGAGAAAGAAAGATTAATATATATTGAATAGGAATGGAGGTGGCGAAAGACACATCATCGGCGCTCATGATCAGCGGCGGAGGCGGAGGGAAGGCGGCGATGGACTTCGAAGCGGTCTGCCAGAAGGTGAGCGCCTTGGTCTCCGCCAATGCGGCGGTGGTGTTCACCGTGAGCGGCTGCTGCATGTGCCACGTGGTGAAGCAGCTGCTCTTCGGCCTGGGCGTCGGCCCCACCGTCGTGGAGCTCGACCGCGACCCCTCCGGCGGCGCCATCCTCGCGCTCCTCCACCGCCTCGCCGGCAAGAGCGGGGGCAAGCGCCAGCCGGCCGTGCCGGCGGTGTTCGTTGGCGGGAAGTTCCTCGGCGGCATGGAATCGGTGCTTGCCTGCCACATCAACGGCACCCTCGTCCCCCTCCTCAAAGACGCCGGAGCTCTCTGGCTCTGATCCGATCATCTCTCATCTCTCTCTCTCTCTCTCTCTCTCTCTCTCATCACTCCAAACTACTGACTTCACATTAGAGTTTTTTTTTTTTTTTTTCCCTCTTAACTTATTTAATGTAAATAATAAATGAAGATGCTTAGATTGGTTCCACAAACTTTCTTATGAGGAATGAATTGTTATCATTTGATTTCTTGTCTCTCATTTTTCATTTTTCACTATTAAAATTATTGATTTTTATTTAATATTTTTTTATAATTTAAATTTATTATAATGTAGATTAAGGGTTCATCTCACTTAATTAAGATATATAATACTTTTTAATAATTATTTTTTCAGTTTTTAACCTAAATTTGATTAATTCATAACTATAATGTGTGTTTTTATAAAATTTTAATTTTTGTTCATAAAAATCAATTAGATTATTTTACATTATACTTAATTTTTTTATAAAATATTAATTAAAATTAGAAATCGAACCATTGTGAGATAGAGGATTTGATTCCCAAATAAATTTGATTTTACATATTTTTTAGTCATATTATAAATATAATATATATGAGTTTGAAATAACCATAAATATGTGATGATGGCTCATATAATGAGATGGAATGAAAATGAGAGATGAATGAGTGAAAGAGAGTGGAATTGAGTAATGAGTAGTACAATTTTTTTGCTGAAAATATGCCACTGAATCACCGACCACACTCACTGCGCTTCACCTATTGTCGGTTTATTTTTATTTTTTTTACAACCAAACAAATAAATATGAATTAATAAACTATAAAAATTTCATTCACGGTTTTTCCAAATAATTTGAACTAGCACCAGAAAAAACGTAGATATTAATATTTCCTTTATCAAGAAACAAATAAATGTGCATTATAACTCCAAACCACAATTCACAAGATTTATGTAAACATATTATTACAATTCAAGCATTTACCAATTCCCATCTGCACATGTGAAAAAACATGCACAATTCGTAACAGTCACACCCAGATATCTCAGGGATGTCTCGGTCACAGGCAAGATGCTTTGACACCACCCGAGTAAAAGGACACATTGCTTCTTTTTGTTTACAAGAGAATTTCCTACAATACCTTTCTCGGTTTTTTAGCTAGGATTCCTCTAGAAATCGACACCATGCACCCTACAAAGCAGAATGATAAATTATAATCTATAAATTGGATGTTCATATAGATATTGGTGAATGGGATCACGATGCAGCCCTTAAACTCATGGGCACACCTAGCGTCCCTTCTTCGGGCGTTTGGAAGGTCTTGGCGCTTGTTTCCTTGGTTCTTCCGAAACATTTATGTCTGTAAACGGCTGCATGTGTTTCGAAGAAGATATTAGTTACCTAAGTACGTATTGGATTATCAAGAAATCGAGTAATATGTGGAGTACTTACGAAAATATCACAAGGTAAGGTTGAGGTCAGCGTGGTCCTGCTTGGAGCTGATGCTGATTGATGAGTGAGGTTTTTGGCTAGAGCCCCTAATTTCCACGCACCAAAGCTGATGCCATTACTATTTACTACTGATTATATACTCAAGATCAACTATCTGACATGAAAGAGCTTCCGAATGAATAGGTCTGTTTTCTCTAACCTATACTTACTTCCTCCCACTCTAAAAGCTTATATCGTGCAAGAAAAATATGTCCCTAGTTCCGTTGCTGGAGTGTTAAGAGGTTTCTTATTCAGAATCGAAGATTCTTAATGAATAACTACTGTTCCCCACTCTAAATGCTTATGTCGTGCAAGAATCATTCGTCCCTAGTTATGTTGCAGGAGTGTTAAGGGGTTTTTTATTCAGAATCCAGATTCTTAATGAATAACTACTGTTGATATACTCTAAATCAACTATCTGACATGAAAGAGCTTCCGAATGAATAGCTCAGTTTTCTCTAACCTATACTTACTTCCCCCACTTTAAATGCTTTTATCGTGCAAGAATCGTTCGATCCTAGTTATGTTGCAGGAGTGTTAAGGGGCTTTTTATTCAGAATCAAAGATTCTGAATGAATAACTACTGTTGATATACTGACTCTAAATCAACTATCTGACATGAAAGAGCTTCCGAATGAATAGCTCAGCTTTCTCTAACCTATACTTACTTCCCCCACTCTAAATGCTTTTATCGTGCAAGAATCGTTCGTTCCTAGTTCTGTTGCTGGAGTGTTAAGCGGTTTCTTATTAAGAATCAAAGATTCTTAATGAATAACTACTGTTGATATATACACTAAATCAACTATCTGACATGAAAGTGCTTCCGAATGAATAGCTCAGCTTTCTCTAACCTATACTTACTTCCCCCACTCTAAATGCTTTTATCGTGCAAGAATCATTCGTCACTAGTTCTGTTGCTGGAGTGTTAAGGGGTTTTTGATCAGAATCCAAGATTCTTTGTCACCCTTCACTGGAATGATATATGACCACAGAGGCATATACCCATCCGCATAAGATACAAGATGGTTAAGGCTAATCCATTCAAAGGCTGAATGAATAGTTGAAGCCACATTCAACTGAAAACAACTCCAGTTTAAGCTTTTCCAATATGAAACCCCACCACCCTCTAAACAAAAGAAAGAGACCCAACCATGAACATACATTAAAACAATTTAATACCATATTCGATAAGTAAGATGGCATTTCATTGATACATTAAATGTGGAGGTAATCGAATAAAATATCTAAAAAAAAAATGCATGTGATATTACAACCAAGGTGAAATTACTTGCCTCGTCTGTTTTTTTTCTGCAGCTCCAAGAGTTGTTGACAGTAGGTGAGGCACTCGGCATGATAAGCAGCTCTGCAAATTCTTTGATCAGGGCCTTCCTTCTAATAATGCCAATCACTTCAAGAGGCACGAAACCAAGTTATGTAACTCAACTCGATATGAAGCTTAAATTTAATGCAACCAAACTTGATAATCAGCACGCAAAGAAGCATGTAATTCTCCAAAACTCGCGTTTCACCCAAACTACATTCTTCAGTCAGACCGTTCAATACATTTAAATTTCGAGAAAACATGGATTATAAAAAAAAACCTAATCGTTCTAGCAGAATGGTAAAAGATATACCCAAAAAAAAAAAAAACAGCACTACGAGTTCATCATCAAATCAAAAGGAAGTTAAGTGGATTCACTCTGTTATCCTATTTAAGAATCGCGTAAACAGATTCACTATCAAAAACATTGGACATAAAAACATAATGTATCCAACAAGCGAAATCTCATATCACATCCCAACGATAAAATGATTTTAAGAAAAATCACGCACGCGCATGGAGCCGGAGAATGAGGTTTACTTCGGCAGGGATCGAAAGGAGAAGGAGACGATGGCGCCGGAGGACCGGAGTCTTCCTGCGGTGAAACCGGCGGAGGAAGAGGCGGGAGCGGCGGAGCCACGGAGGTGGAGGAGAGAACGTGTGTTTTTTTTTGGGCTGAAAAATTTTTCATGTTCAAATTGTTGAACATCTGTATTGGGCTTACTTTACAGTGATTTGGGCCTACAGCTAAAAAGCCCATTAATAAAAAAATTCACGCAACTTAAATAATTTTAGTAAATTTCGAATGCACGAGATAGGGGTGATAATTCGTGCGTTTCGGGTTGTATTCATGTCGGATATTATGGTATTTGTGTTTGAGCTCGCTTAATGGGTTGTATCGTGTTATTGTGTTGAGTCGATAACTTTTAGTCCTAAGTATAAAGCTTGTAATTTATGTGTTTGCGTGTCTTTATTGTGTCAAATATTATCGTGTTCGTGTTAAGAGTTTAGCGGGTCGCGTCGTGTCAAAGCCTAACAGGTTCATGCTGTGCGTACTCGTTGTTATTGTACGAATCCGTGTCTTGTTATTGTGTTCTATCAGAAATTGTCAGCCCTACCTATTGAATACGAATAAGATATTTTCACCATCTGCGTCTCAAATTTAGGATAATTTTAAGAACAATAAAAGTAATGTATTAAAGTCAAATGCGTTATCGTGCAAAGTACTAGGATTTCTTTTTCAACAACTAATACAATAATTTTCATAACAATCAATGATATCAACACCATGTATTTTAATTACATCTCTCATTAAACCCAAAGCCTATATAACTCACAAAACTTGAGATATTCCAACTTTAAATTAGAGAGAGAGTGTTTTAGTTTATTTTTTTTTAATAAAAAATTAGTAAGTATTAACATTAAATATTATTATTTTATAAAATTTTAAGGTAAATTAAGTATTAATATCGTCATTATAATTTTAAATGTCTTTTTTTTTTATTTTACATTTGAATTTTAAGGTTATAATTTTAATAAAATTGGTCTATTTATTTCTTTTGATTTTACATTAAATTATAAATATAAGATTTACCAAATTAAAATTACATTATAATAAGTAATAACAAATAATAGAAATAAATAAATTTGCATTCAACCCTAGTTTTTTATAAATTATAGTAGATTGTTGAAAGTTGAAGTATATTTCATTTCAAACCGTCAAACCGGCCGGACCAAACCATTTTTATACGGTTTGATCAGTTTGGTTTCGATGAATTAGTTGATCGGTTTGGTTTTGAAAAATTTCAAACCGTACCTATTAATTTGACTGAGATTTTACTTCTAAACCGGTCAAACCGGACCCGGACCACGAACACCCTATTATATCTAATTGATAAAATACTAATTGTAATCATCGTCAATGTGTGATATATATTATTCCAATGAGATTCACTTATTAATACATCGGATTCATTAACAATTTATAATTGATTTTATTTTATTAATTGACGCAGACTATTAGAAAATGACAATAAAATATTAATAATCGCATATTCCCAATAAATTAATTAACATGAAAAAACAGACAAGTTGAAAATTGACTTTGGAGGGATTGGATGCAAAATGTAAGAATATTCGTTCAAATGCTTTATTTTATTACAAAACCAATAGACTTTGAATGTTTAAAACTTCAAATAATGCACAAACCATTTGTTATTTTCTTACATTACATTAAACAATCAATGATTGTTTGGTTGTTTGAGTATGGATGTCAATCAGATTAATTCGTTAGGTTTCAAGCTAGTTTGATCGAACTGTAAGTTAAATTGATTCGGGTCAAATCGGATTGAAACTTTTTCTTGCTTAGAAATCTTGACTCTAATCTTAAGTCCTAACTTTTCGGTTTTTGAGCTAGTCCGTCGGACCGATAAATTCATTATTTATTTTTAATATATTTTCACTCTTTTAATATTTTAAATAATAAAAAAATAAACAAAATATTGTTTCTCTCTTATAAAAGATGCAAAACACATCACAAAATTTTATATAATGATAAATTAAACTATTAAAAATGTTTATTTTTATTTGAATAATATTTGAATATGTTTTAAATTCATAAATAAATAAGTTTAGCTATGTATTAAATATTATATGAACTAAATACAATTATACAACTTTAAACTTAATTAATAAATATGATTTAAATATTGGAAGTAGATTGTAGTACTATAATTATGATAAATATATTAGTGAAATAATAATTGGTTTAGTCAGACCAACCCATCGGATTTTGGGCTCAACTCTATCGAGCCTCGTGTTATTCGATCCCAAACTATTCATATTAATTTTTTTCGGGCCTAAATATTTTGATCCTAACCTGTATTTTGGCTTTGGTTAATCAACTCAACCTGCAATTTTCGTGCTAAATTGACACTCCTATGTTGGACGGCCTAGGCCATATAAGTTTCATTATTCCTATTTAAAATAAATCTAAATAGTTGCCTCAAACATATCTTATAATATAAAAAAAGCCATTCATTTAAAAAAGATAGGATTAAACTATATGATTATTAATTCAAAGTAAGAAAATAGCCAATAAGAATGGTAATTTGAAAATGGAATTGTCAAAACGAAAGCTTGGAGGCACCTCACAAATTAAATAATCAATTATCTAGGAATATCAATAATGTGTAAGGACAAAATAAATAAATACTCCCTCCGTCCCACCTCAATTGTCCCACTTTTCTTTTTTATCCGTCCCACCTTAATTGTCCCATTACTTAAAAATGTAATTTTTTCACACTCAACAATAAAATATTAACTCCACTCAACTTACTTTACACTCACACTCCTTTGTTATTGTGCTCGGTCAACCCGGGACAATTCAGCTGGGACGGAGGGAGTAAATAAATATAATGTTAAAAGTCGTGGGGTTTCTTGATGAATTGGACACGTATCCCAATCAATGCAAGAACATGATAACCAATGGGATTGGGCGAGCCAGCAAATTAGATTGATTCTTGAAAATAAAATTAATTACTACATCACATTCAATATGTATGAATACGTTGTTCTCAAAAAAAAATATGTATGAATACGACAAAATCCTAAGTTGAACACTGTATACATGATCCCATGTTTGCATTTGTAATGAATAGATTATTATATGATTCGCATGTTTAAGGAAGAAACAATTGCATGTCGGTTGCTCATTGGTCATCCAAAGCTTGTTTATTCATTTCTCAAATTATATATGGATTAATGTAGCCGATCAAGAATCCCAAATTCTAAACCTTGACAATCCCCCAACACGCACCCCACAATACCCATCCCACACATCCCTTTGGCCGATTTCTCCAATAAATTCCCAATCTTTATTCCAGTAATGGCGTTTGTGTTATTCGCTTCCGTGGGCTCTTCTGTTAAAGCGAAGATCTTGAACTGATTCCGTTATTCGTCGCGTAAAAAATTACTTTTTTTTTTTAGTGGGAGAATGAATGCGTCCAAGTCCCAGGTGTGGCAGCCTTGCAAGAAGAAGAGGCTGTAGGAGTCGAGATTCAAGAAGATCCATTAAGGTAACCTTCTTTGTATAGAGAGAGAGAGAGAGGGAGGGGAAGGATGGATGGAATTTGTATAATCTGTATAAGGTAGGTGGAGGAAAAGTGGGAGGTTTATCAAGAAGGGTATTTTTTTTTGGGGGGGATTGATTCATTACATACAGATATAGAGAGGGAAAATGGTGATGGTGTCGAGGCCAAGTGCGGGTAGTGGGAGTGGGAGCAGCGGAAGTGGGAGGACCCGTGTGGGGAGGTATGAACTTGGGAGGACTTTGGGAGAAGGGTCTTTTGCAAAAGTGAAGTTTGCAAGGAATTTGGAAACAGAAGAGAATGTGGCCATCAAGATTCTTGACAAAGAGAAGGTTCTCAAACACAAGATGATTGGTCAGGTAAGGTTTTGCAATTTGATCAGAATCTTCTCTTTCTTGTTATTTGTTTGTGGCTTTATTTGTGTGGTTGACTTCACAATTTGATGGATCCTTTCTTAGATGGGGCTTGAGATTAGGCAGTCTTGCTTTTTTTTTTTTTTTTGTGTTGACAATATATTGAAGCTGATCCAACTTGTTATTATCAGAAAATTCTGTTTATATTTTGCTTGGAAATGATATTTGGCAGTAGTTTTCCTGTCATGCTGTGT
>JAPKLW010000083.1:474395-602537 GCA_026898455.1 Plectranthus barbatus
TGTCATGCTGTGTAGAAAACTTTAGGGAACTTTGTCTGTGATTTTGCAGATTAAACGCGAAATCTCGACCATGAAACTGATCAGGCATCCTAATGTCATTCGAATGTACGAGGTTAGTGTGGAAGTCTTTAAACAAAGGTTTAGTGGTAGACTAAGGTCTTGATATTGAGTACTGCTCATGTAGGTTATGGCCAGCAAGACTAAGATATACATTGTTATGGAATTCGTGACCGGTGGTGAACTCTTCGATAAAATCGTATGTCTCTCACTGTCAAAACATAGATATATGATGTGAGATCAAGTTTGATACGTAGGAAATGCAATGCTTTTTGTTGCTTCTTGTGGCCAGGCTACTACAGGGAGGCTGAAAGAAGACGAAGCGAGAAAATACTTTCAGCAGCTCATCAACGCCGTTGATTATTGCCACAGCCGGGGTGTTTACCACAGAGACCTTAAGGTGAGAGCATGCCCTCTTCTTCGGATTCACGTGGCTCGTGCTTGAGATAAATTGCTTTCTTGATTTGTAGCCGGAGAATTTGCTGCTTGATGCCAATGGAGTTCTCAAAGTATCCGACTTTGGGTTGAGCGCCCTGCCACAGCAAGTCCGGGTACTGCAATTTGTTCGATCTATTATTTACACGAGAGAAACTCTTCCTCGGTTGCATTCTATATTCTTTTTCTTAATCTGTTTCTTAGGAAGATGGATTGCTTCACACAACGTGTGGGACGCCAAATTACGTTGCTCCAGAGGTATGCAGCCGAGTTTATGCCTCAACCGGTGCTTCTTCCTCTGAACAGCTGCTTCTATCTCGTATTGTTTTTCAGGTGATCAACAATAAGGGCTACGATGGAGCCAAGGCGGACCTTTGGTCTTGCGGTGTCATTCTCTTTGTGCTCATGGCCGGTTATCTACCTTTCGAAGAATCAAATCTCGTGGCGCTGTACAAAAAGGTTCGTGTAACATCTCATGATGTTCGCATTTGAATTTCTTCGTCGCTCCTCAATGTTTTCTTGATTGCAGATATTCAAGGCGGACTTCACATGCCCTTCGTGGTTTTCTTCGAGTGCAAAGAAACTAATCAAACGAATTCTGGATCCGAACCCTACCACAGTATGACTACTACTCGTAAAACTGCAGTTTTTTTGTTCGTGTCATAACTTCTGTATGCTCTCTGCTACGCAATGCAGCGGATCACTATCAATGAAGTCATCGCGAACGAGTGGTTCAAGAAGGGATTCAAGGCACCCGTTTTCGAACAAGAGGAAGTCACGCTCGATGATGTGAATTCTATCTTCAACGAATTCACGGTATGGATTTGAGTCTGGCTACCGGTTTGTATTTCACGAAGTGATTATGATGCTGAGCTTGCATTTTCAGGACTCTCCGAACCTGGTTGTGGAGAGGCGAGACGAGAGGCCCCCGGGCGTACCAGTGACTATGAACGCCTTCGAGCTCATCTCCACGTCTCAGGGTCTCAATCTCAGTTCCCTCTTCGAAAAGCAAATGGTACGTGCTGACTTATCTGCTCGAAGTGAGTGAGTGGTACTAATCAGGAAAAACGAAACTAACATGCTCGAGATTTGCTCCCGACTCCAGGGTCTCGTGAAACGAGAAACGCGATTTACATCCAAATGCCCTGCCAGTGAGATCATATCGAAAATCGAACAAGCTGCCACGCCTATGGGGTTCGATGTGAAGAAAAATAACTTCAAGGTGACTATTTTGCTTTTGCATCATTCTCACTGATGTTTATGTTCATTTCCTTAGTAAGTGATTTCATGGCTGCCATTTGATTCAACTTAGATGAAACTTTATGGGGAGAAATCCGGGCGGAAGGGTCATCTGTCGATCTCGACAGAGGTACGTTACGCTTAGATATTCTTGAATTCAATTGTTGCTGGAAATAGTTTGGTTATGTGTGAGTGAGATTTTGAAGAGAAAATGGTGGAATGCAGATATTTGAAGTGGCTCCATCGCTTCACATGGTCGAGCTTCGCAAGGCCGGGGGCGATACACTCGAATTTCACAAGGTAAATTACATACATTCAAGCTGGCTCGCGAGCTACTCGGGATCGGTTCGAAAAGAACTCGAAATCGACTCGATAGTAATCGAGTCGAGCTTGAGCTACTCGAGTAGTTGTTGAGCTCGAGTTTCATGATACTCGATTCGATTGGCTCGCGAGCCTTATCGAACTCGAGCTTAAATCGAGTCTCGGTTCGAGCTAGGCTATAATTTAAATTTTAATTACTAAATTTATTATTTAATAATGAATGATTTAAATTTAAAATAAATTAAAAATATCGAGCTTGATCGAGCCCAGTCGAGCTCGACGAGTTTTACACTGAGTTGAGCTCGAGCTTGAAAATTTGAGTTCGAGCCTCACAATACTCGACTGACTCGTGATCACTCCTAATCTCTAGCTGCATATAAACGCGGCTGGCTTTGCTCATTGCTTTCTGCAATTCTGTGTGCAGTTTTACAAGAATCTGTCAACTGGGTTGAAAGATGTGGTGTGGAAATCCGGCGAGGAATTGAAAGATATATAACGAATAACGGTAAGCATCGATCAATACATACACGCTCACACGTCCATGGTGGGCACGTAATTATGTGTCTACGGCTAATGTGACAAAATATCTTGAATGGATGAATGGATGCAGGTGCAGGCATCACAATGCCATGAGACATCATGGGAATGGGATGGCCCTTCTGTATTAATATTAATATTATTGTATTTATTTGAATTATATATTATTGTTGGTTATGTATCATTTTATACAACATATGGAAACAAATTTGGTGTTGGTCTTTCTCTTACTTTAAATATTTGGTTGCTACATGGAATATCATGTAAGCAAAGGATTAAAAATATGTGAAGAAGTTGTGTAATAGAATATAATGTTATTGATAATTTGGTGTTGGATTTCATAATAATGAGAGTTAATTATCTCTTATTTATAAAATATGATAATATAAGTTTGAGGAGTCTCTTGTGAGTCATGTGCTTTTTGTGAGAGAATGAGATATTTTTCCGTGCATTCCGATCAGAATGAGTTGATTCGGATCAAGAATCAAAGCATTTCGATCAGAATGACATCATTTCGAATAGAAAAAATGTGTGGGTCCCTACTTCACTATTTTGCATAAGTTTTTGTTTACTCCCTCCGTCCCATTGAAGTAGTCCCACTTTCCTTTTTTGTTTGTCTCATAGAATAGTCCCATTTTCCTAAAATGGCAACCTTTTTCACACTCACCAATAAAATATTAATTCCACTACACTCACAGCCCTTAATTTCCCTGCCGAAAAGAAAATGGACTACTTCACCGGGACGGAGGGAGTATTATTTTTCAACCATTGAACAGAATATGAATTTTTCCAAAACCCTTGTTTAAAATATTAGAGATTTTTGACAATTATGCAGTTAATTATTTAGGTAAAAGGCTTGAATATATCTTAAATTATATACATTTTTTAAATTTATTTCAAACTATTTAAATATTTTAATAATTACTCAAGTTATTTTAAATTATGCAAGTATATTTTAAATCATTTTTTTTTAACAACGAAAATTCAAGTCATATACAATGAGCTATCATGTTGAACATTTAAATCCAAAAATTTAATTTGCTAAATTGAATTTCTGACAGTATGGTTGGGTTTTCGTTTACCGGAAAAAATTTTGGGATATATTTACATAATTTTAATAATTTGAGATAAATTTAAAAAAGTGTATATAATTCGGGATATATTTAAAATATTAGAGATTTTTGACAATTATGCAGTTAATTATTCAGGAAAAAGGTCCGAATATATCCTTAATTTTATAAATTTTATAAATTTATTTCAAACTATTTAAATGTTTTAATAAATATCCAAATTATTTAAAATTATGCAAATATATCTCAAATTTTTTTTTTTCGAACAACGGAAATTCAAGTCATATATAAAATGAGCTATAATGTTTAACATTGAAATCCAAAAATTTAATTTGCTAAATTAGATTTCCGACAATACGGTTAGATTTTCGTTTATCGGAAAAAAAATTTGAGATATATTTACATAATTCGGGATATATTTAAACTGGTGGTATTTAATCGGTCAAACTTTCATTTCTTTGTTTATTCATTCAAACGAATATTGGGCCAAGAAGCCCAATACTACAAGTTTTACATGGCCAGTATCGAAACACATAGGCAATCTCAGATAGGTTATGGGTTCCCAGCTACTAGCCGTCTCGATTTCTTGCTAATGCAAATTGACGTCGCCTTATGATTTCTCCATCACCACCGATCACTGTTGTCGACAACCCATTTCTCTTCGATCGCTGATTTAACAAACCTGAATTAGCGTTCGCCGTCGTCGCGGTTTTCAGCATAGAAGCTAGCTACTGTCGGAGATGATTTCCGCGAGAGGGCTCGCCCGGTTGTCGAGGTTGGGTTTCGCCCGTCGTCGAGGGGTCTACTCGTCTTTGGGAAATAGTAGCAGCAGCAACGCGCCATTGCTGCTGGAGCATTCCACTCACTTTCGCAGCCCGCTTCAATCTCCTCGAGAGGTGAATTCACGAATACCTGGGTTTTTGTGTTTCTGCGTCATTTGATTAAGTGGGGTAGCTCGCTTTTTTGAGATTTTTGATTGTGGGGTTTATCATTATTTTATTTTCCGTGTTTGGAATTCGATCGAACAGTTGGCGTGCACTTAATTACTTGTACTAATTTGAGCTTGCGTTAGAGCAGTGGTAAAATATTTCCTTATTCGGAAGTTAGTTGTAAACAGTGTTCGGTCTCTCAAAAATCACAAGATTTATTTTTTCGTTCCATTTCTATGTTTGCAAGAATTTATGTTAAGTAAGATGTTTTTTTAAAAGATCTGAAGAGATACAGGAACTCCATTCAAGGGGCTTATACCCGTTGATATTGGCTCATTTTTTTCCTGCAACCCTGAAAAAGTAATGCTTTTGCAGCTATTAGCTTTGTTCATCTATACACTTGAGTTTGTGGCATATTTAATTTTTAAATTAACATTTGTTGATCCTTTCTATGGCCTTATATTTGCTTTGTTACTGGTTATTAGTAGGTTTTTGGTTGCAGAGTTATTTATTCTTGGGTGTCAAGTGTTGTTAGCAGCGTCGGGCAACAGGCTCAATTCCAGAGCAGCTCTGCAGTTGAGGTCAGTGCAATTTATGGTCTATTTGTTTTCTTTTAATTTTCCCAGTTGCCTTGAAATAATGATTGTGGGTAACATAATTTATATGTAGTCCCTTTTCTTAGTTTTTTATATATGTTCCAGCCAATGTACTGCCTATTATAGTCACAGAGTGAGAAATATATAGAAATAGATCATCCTTTTTGTTTTGTATGACAGGAGCAACTAGACCCATTTTCTCTTGTTTCTGATGAATTGTTGCTTCTTGCAAATCGCTTGAGGTCAATGGTAGTTGCGGAGGTATGACTTGTACGTTTATTCTGTTTTCCTACATATAGATATGAAATGATGGTGAAGTCACACTAATTTAGTCTCACACAGGTTCCCAAGCTTGCATCTGCAGCGGAGTATTTCTTTAAATTGGGAGTTGAAGGAAAAAGATTTCGACCCACTGTAAGATTTTCATTTCTATCCATGCGATACTCCTCCACTTGTTACACCTCTGTTTTTCCCTTTTTTTATTATTGGGGCTGGTGAGCTGGGAATTATTGTGTTGGGCAATATTCTTACTTAGATAGTGACTATCTAGGGTAAAAGTTTATGAGGTTCCTACTGACTGCAAAACACAAATTTAAATATACTAGTCTTGTATGTTAAAATCTGCTTTTAGACTTTCAATACAAGAAAATGTGTACTGTCTCAAAGTCTTTTGCGTGCGATTTTCTTTGTACTAGTAAGGAGTTTCGATAAAATTCCAGAATTTAGTTGTTTTTGTGAACAAGTGATATTTTCAGTCATTATTGGAATGTGCTTATGTAGGAAAATAAAGGACATTGTATTTTACTGAGAGTGTTGGGCCAATGTGCTTCTTGTATGTGTAAGTTTATGGTTTCTGATGTCACCCAGTAATTGAATTTGGTAATCGATTTACTTATGTAGGTCCTATTATTGATGGCAACGGCTGTAGATGTACCAATCCCAAGGCAATCACCCGAGGTGGCAGTTGATACCCTGTACACAGAGTTGCGTTCAAGACAGCAATGCATTGCTGAGATCACAGAGATGATCCATGTCAGTGTTCTAGTTCTATCCTAGAAACTCATTTACTCAGCTTCATCTTTCACATCATATTTAGATGGGTTTGGGTATGCCTAAATAGTGTGGATTATCAGTCTCTATGGGACTGTATGGATTGTGGCTGTCTTTTCGTGGACTTTTCAGTAGTTCACTCATGAGTGATAATAACATGTGAAAATTGGATCAGTATTGGGCCAGATGATAGGCATGACTCATGACTTATAATGCAATGTGCCACTTCGCACCGTTTATTTCAACTTTTTCGAAATCTTATTTGGTAATATTACTAATATAGCTATGTACTTATGTGATACTGTTTTTATGTTTTTATTTTGTATTGTCTCGTAAAATTGTACTTTTGTTTAGTAATTCACATAATATAGTAGGTTGCTAGCCTCCTCCATGATGATGTGTTGGATGATGCTGATACAAGGCGTGGTATTGGCTCTTTGAACTTTGTGATGGGAAATAAGGTACTTCATTTCTGTCCTTTCAAACTCCCTCTCTAGGTTCTTGTCCTTAAACTGTCTTTTCCCTTTTCTTTTGTTTTTAGCATAATTACTTGCTCCACCTCATTCATTGTGTTGGATTTTCCCTAATGAGACATTATTCCTATGCTGAAAAGTTAGCTGTGTTGGCTGGAGATTTCCTGCTATCTAGAGCATGCGTGGCCCTTGCTTCCTTGAAAAACACAGAGGTTTGTTTTATGCCTTCACCCATTAGGTTGCAAACATATAGTGAAATATAAAATGATAGCCGTATACATGTTCGAGAACCGCTCTAGAAATATCGTTGTTTATGCTACTCATTGCTTTATATCGCAGGTTGTTGCACTCTTGGCTAAAGTTGTTGAACATCTTGTAACCGGGGAGACCATGCAAATGACAACTACATCTGATCAGCGCTGCAGGTATGCTCCAGGCTGGGCTTACCGCTTGTATTTTGATAACTACATCTTGATAACTTGCTGAAAAATCTCTCTTTTCACTCACTTTTCTTTTGTCCGTTCCTGCTAAAGTATTTTGCCGTTGATTTTGCCAGCATGGAATACTATATGCAGAAGACATACTACAAAACTGCCTCGTTGATTTCCAATAGTTGTAAGGCTATTGGCCTACTTGCTGGACAAACGGCAGAAGTTTCAAGTTTGGCTTATGAGTACGGCAAGAATTTGGTTTGTATTTTTTTCTTTTGCGTCTCTCTCAGTGGTAGAGCCAAGGCTTCTCCTTTCTACGTTCCTACAATTTTTCGACCATACTTTATTGGAAAAGCATTTGTACCCTCATTTTCTTAATTAGTTAATTTTTTTTTCTTGTGTAATAATTCTTGCTTAAAAACTGTTTGCTTGTGTATTTGCAGGGGCTGGCATTTCAGTTGATCGATGATGTACTCGATTTCACCGGCACGTCAACTTCCCTCGGGAAGGGGTCCTTGTCCGACATACGCCAAGTATGACTATCTCTATTTCATTTTAACATACTGTCAATAAGGTGCTCAAAACTTCCAAATTTGTTTAGGGGATCATTACTGCTCCAATTATGTTTGCTATAGAGGAATATCCAGAACTCCGGGCTGTCGTGGATCGAGGATTCGAGAATCCTGCCAACGTGGACCTCGTAAGTTAGCTTCTAACTTATCATCTTGTATCTGGGATCTGCACATTTTCTTACTCTATGTCTCTCTCTCTTCCCATGCAATCTGACTACAGGCTCTAGATTATCTATCAAAAAGCCGCGGGATTCAGAGAACTCGAGAGCTAGCAGCAAAGCACGCTAAGCTTGCAGCAGATGCAATCGACGCCCTTCCAGAGAATGACGACGAGGTTGTACAGAGGTCGAGGCGGGCGCTTGTAGAACTAACACACATAGTCATCACCAGAACAAAGTAGAACAGGTATACATTATGATTAGAACTTGCCAAAGTCGCGAAGACAGTTGCTAGGACTGTTCTTCTCCTCGATTCTTCGTTGCAGCGGGCATATCTGTTTATTCGATTGATCACCACCTACCTCCCAATAAAAGTGTCTGCCAAATATATTTATCCTTTTGTAAAGCTTGCAGGAAGCCTTTATTATAACTTCCAAGGTTTTCTTGCAATGGACCCAAATACGCATCTGCTCGGAGCATTTTTTTTACTGTGTCTGTTTACAGAATTTCCCTTTGCTTTTTATACTATATGAATTCTTGCCTTCATTAAACGCATATATATGTAGTTGATTGTGAATGAGATTATGATTTTGCTTCAATTGAAGTGTATTGAGTTTGAAGACTATTGTTGCATGGTTTGGACAATAGAAACATGAATAGATCTATCTCTTTCATGCTTGATTTTGGCCTATCTTTTATGAGATTATTTGTTGAAGTATTGCGAGGTGATGTGATGAGGCCCTAAAATCCGAGGCGATAATATGAGTTGCGAAGGCGAGCGCATCAAGGATATGATTCGACCGTTTTAATAAAAACTTGTATAAATTATATGTGCATTGTATTTATGACTTAAATTTACAATTTATATCAAATAAAAATCATATATATCAAGTCAATAAGAAAAATATATATCAATTTAATATAATAAAATAAGTATAAAGTAGTAATTTATTTAGAATGAATTTATTAAAATCTTATACATAGATATCTTTTAAAAAATACTATATGTTATTGATTATTGAATTCATATAAATTATTAAAATCATATAAATCATGTAAGTTGGTTATTTTTTTATAAAAAAAATATTCCCTTTTGTCCTACTTAAATTGTCTACATTTTATTTTTCATCCATTTCATTTAATTGTCCATTTATTTAAAATAAAAGGTTAATGCATATTCACTAATAAAATATTAATTTTTTCGATCTCTACTCGCATTAGTACATGTGTCCACTAACATACAGATTATTAGTATATGTTCTTATATATTACCCATTATAATAATATAGCACAAGGTAGTAATAATAATAAGTAACATAAAAACACTTTTGAAAATCTTATATTAATCAATTATACATTGTGAGTTTAAAACAAAAATGGCTCCCTCCATTTCTCATCTTGCCCCGATGCGCCCGCATCCATCGCATCACGCATCAGCTCGCATCGGCAACGCATCAGATGTTTGGATGCGACAAGGCATATGTGATGCCACTCCCGATGCATGCATCGATGCACGCATTTTAAAACTCGGATGA
The DNA here is from genome assembly GCA_026898455.1 of Plectranthus barbatus. Classification (NCBI taxonomy): domain Eukaryota; kingdom Viridiplantae; phylum Streptophyta; class Magnoliopsida; order Lamiales; family Lamiaceae; genus Plectranthus; species Plectranthus barbatus. Next base: position 483,799 of record JAPKLW010000083.1, read on the forward strand.
TACTATAGCTCTCACAAGAGTGAAGTTTGCTAGTATTATGAACACCCCCATAACTCTCTCTAGCTGAGACTCTTACAACACATCTAGGGAGATGAATGCAGCCCAAGCATCCTACAACCAAAAATCACAACAATCTTTCATCACTCTCTCTGCCATTGCCTCATTGCAAAATGCATGCTTCAACTCACCTGAAGTATTGAGAAGGCTTTCTCTGCAACATACTTCTGTTGCAGCGTCGCGCCTCTCTGCTGGAGCTTGTCCGGGTGCAGGCACAGCCGCGCCTTCTGGTACGCCTTCTTCACACGAGGTGCCTCGATCAAGCTTGCCAAAGGCGCCGGCAGCCAGCCGCTGTTGGGCCATAGGATCTGAGACTCGAACACATCAGTCGGGGTTACATTACATTATCAACCTCTGCATGCAAGTAAATGGTGTGTGTCTCACGTGATGCAGTGATGATAGAAGCAGCCGGATGTCGGCCTCCTTGCCGGCCGACCAGAGCCGTATCTTCTCATCCAGTGTGTCCATTTCTGTTTGTACCTGTTGTGATTTTTTTTTGGAGGTGATCAGTTGCCTAATTCTTGATTATTGGAAGAAGGAATAGATACACAAAGCTGTAGGGTACCCTGCATTCGAGTAATTCCTCATCTTCTACTATTTCCCACTTGACTTGTTGATTATCCTAAGAGAGAGAGAGAGGAAACAATTAGATATCTCAACATTAGGACACAAAATCTTGGATTTTTTAGATTTGGGACAAGATTACCAGTGATCCAAAACTGTCTGAATGCCCCTCGGAAACTTGATGTCCATTCAACATATCTGCATTTAAGGTTTTACATGAGTCAAACTGTTTTCGTGAGCTAATTGAATCTCATCTCGATAAAAAAATTCGTTCGAACCAAACTTGAGCTCCACAATATTCGGCTCGTGAGTTCGTGAGCAAGCTCATTAGTCAAAATTAGTTAGAAAAATAAAATACTTCCTCCGTCCCGCCAAATTAGTCCCATTTTCCATTTTCGTTTGTCACATTAGATTAGTTTCATTTCCTAAAATAGAAAAAAAAAATCCCGTCACATCAATAAAATATTAATTTCACTACACTCACACACATTGGTTACTGTGCCGTGTCAAAATGAGACTATTGACCGGAACGGAGGGAGTAATTAATTTTTTTAAAAATGATATTATCATAATGATAAATCTTTATAGTCGCATGGAAAAATTGAATTTGAGCATGAATATGATACTAATTTTGGAATAAATAACTTATTCTTTTAAAATATTCAGTTCGGTTAGATCCGACTAAGACTCGATTAAATCTGTGAACTTAAAAAAAACTCAAAACTGGACTCGATATTAAGCGAGGCAAACTTGAGCACGAGATTACTCGGTTCGTGTACCAACCACACAATCAAAACCCAATTCACAAGAGTATGATAACATGAAAGAAAAAGAAAGAGAGAGAGAGAGAAGAACTCACTCAAACTTTGTGTAGTTTTTTCTGCATCACATTCTTGAACACTCTCACAATAGTGAGTTTGAAACTTCTCCTTGGCCCATGCTATGGCCTCATCCACACCATTCGATTCACAAGTCCCTTCTCTCTTCTCAGAGTTGATCTCAATCACATAGGACCTATCATCCGGCCTCGAAACCTCCTCGTCGTCGTCGAGATCGCGGCCCTTCCCCTTCCGGCCTAATGAGTGGCAAACTGAAGAAACTGGTGATGATGGTGAGTTGGGCTCCATGTCATCTGCAGACACTCTGAAGCTGCTGTTTGATATCGGCTCGAGACTGATCGTCTCCGGCGATGCATTTCTTCGATTCAATCCGAAATAAGCGTAGTTTTCAGTGTTTTGAAAGCTTTGATTCTTTGAAAATGGTGGCATCATGTTTTGCTGCCTTTGGTTATGATCTTCGTTTTCAGTTTTTGTTGAATCCCACATCGACCTCACATTTATTGGCCTTGAATTGAATTGAGATATCAGTATAAAATTGTTACGCAAAAACAGCAATTTTAGTTCAAATTATTAGTTTTTTAAAAAAAATTCTAGTATTAACTACACCCTCAATTGTATCATTTTACTTTTTCGTCCGTCCCACTTCAACTATCTTGTTACTTAAAAAGATAATTTTTTCACACTTAACAATAAAATATTAATTTCACTCAATTTACTTTACACTCACATTTCTTAGTTATTGTGCTCGATCAACACGGGACAATTAAAACGGGACGGAGGGAGTATTATCTTTCTCAATTTTATGTCATAACTGTAAAAAAAACTATTCAAATATAGGATGATGGAATTTTCCGACATCAAAAAAAATGATGGGAGCATGCCGGAAACACATCACTTTCTCAAATTTTATGTTTCAACTATAAAGACTATTTAAATCTAGGACTGAAATTTTCCGGCATCACAAAACTGACGGGACATGCCGGAAACTCGTATGAGTTTAAAAAATAGCGCGCTGTAAATCTAATTATGTGGGTTTTCGGCGTGCTCCATCGGCTTTTCTTTGCCGGAAAAACTTCTTTGTATTAGCTTTGAATAAAATTTGATAATTTGAATATAAAATTGTGAAATTAATGAAATAGTTGGTACTAAAATTGAAAATAAGAAATAGAAAGAATAAAATAGAAGCAAAAATCATACCTGAGTTTTGAAGCAAAGGACGAAACGTCGTCGTCTCCGTCGACGGAGAAAGCCGGCCGGAGAGGGCTGAGCTCCTCCGAGCTCAGCACCGATGAAGAACTCGCTTTCGATCTTGATCTCGACCTCACCACCCTCTCATCCTCGCACCCAAAAATGTCGCTGTAAAACCCGTCCCTCTCCCGTCGACCGGGGATCCTGAACGCCGGCAAGCTCCGCCCACTCCTTCTCGCGGGCTCCGCCGCCTTCGCCGGCGGCTGGAAAATCTCCTCGTAGAAGTAGCTCGCGGAGGAGGAAGATCGCGGGAAGCCGGAGGAGAACTGGCGGGAGAGGACTGTTCGAGGGGGCCCACCGAAGACGTCGCTGAAGTCGTCGGGGTTTAAAGGGTCGTCGGAGTCGGAGACTGGCTCGCGGCGGCGGGATGCGGCGGCGTCCGCTGAAGGCCGCGGGAATTGGTAGCTTGGACGGTGGCGCGTTGGCGGCGGCGTGGGCATCATTCCCATCCTCATCCTCCATGACTCGTCCATTGATTTTCTTGATTCCCGGCGGCGGCGGCGGCGGTGGAGGAAGAGTGTTTGTTTAGCAGTGATTGCGAATTATGATGGTTAATTATTTGCTCTAGTTGCATGTGTTTATACTGCGTTAGCTTCTCTTACATGATCCTATTTTGTCAATTTTTATTTTTTTCTTCAATTTCTTATAATATATGCACCAAATATGAATTAATATTGACCAGAAAGATAGTTTAATTATAAATTCAAGATCCAAAAAATTAATTATCAATTCAGGATCCGAAAGATCATACAATTCTCAATTTAAGACCTCAATATCAGGTCCTGGATTGAGAATTGTTTGATCTTTCAGGTCCTGGATTGACAAATCATCTTTCGAGTCCTGAATCGATAATTAAACTATCTTTTGAGTCCTAAATCGACAATTCTCCTAATTAATAAGCACAAATATATAAATTCACAAAGCATGGATTACACATATTAACACAAATTTTATTATCACCATATTCACTCTCTATTTAGTACAGTTTATATGATTTTATTCATTTTCATTAAGTGAATAAATTGTGTATAAAATGCATATACGTAGGGATATGAAACACGAATGCATAGTTAAAATGGAAGGTAAAATCTTTACTCTATAATCCATATAAATTACATTAAAATAAATACAAAATTTATTAATTTTTTAGCGTTAGTTCAAAATCTCAAAGGCTGAAATTTATTCTTATTTCTCATTATAAAAAAAATTCTCATTGATATTCCCCCTATATATATTACAATTGAAGAAATTAATAAGGTTACTAATGTAACACTAGATTTATACTATTAAAAAAAACTATTAATTATGATGTATGCATAGAACAATATTATTATTTCATTGGTAAATCAAATTAATTTATAGCCATAATCACCCGTCTACATTAATTATAAGTGGCATACATATATTAATTAATATAAAAATATGAAAGAGAGATGAAACACTAAGATCCAGATAGATTATTTAATATAGAAATCAACAATAATGATAAACAGAAAACAACATTCACTATTTATTAATGTTATGCCCTACTTAATCATCAACGCTTATCTGGAAAGCTGCTTACCAACTTCAATTTTTTTATAGTTTGACCCCTTAACTCTGTGCTTATTCTCGTTTAGTCCTCCCCCTAAACCATTAAAAAACATACATGATTCCAACTTAAAATATGAAAAAAATATACCCTGTTGATGCATGAAATTTATTGACTCAAGATAAAAGAAATGGAGGGCCCACTTTTTCATGTTAGAGAGGGTTTTCTGTACTAACGGCTCAGGCTGATGGTGCCTCTTAGAGAAGTACCTACGCACTAAGGCGTAAAGGTCGACGAACTCCCTTACTGTGGGTTCGCCGAGCCCTGCTTCCCTAAATACTAAGAGGGTCCCAAACATGTTGAACCAGGCGACAGGGGCCAGTTGCATGGGGGCTAAGCCGTAGTAATCTAACACCTTAACAAAAAATGGGTGCAGGGGCAAGTTTATCCCCTTCTCAAAAACCCTAGCAGAAAATGCGGTGAAACTGAGCGGGGGCCTGTGTGGATGGTCATAGAGACGGGGCGCTATGGCTTTAATTTCGGAGGGGATTCCATAGGTTACAAAGGTATGGTTCAATGAAGTCTCCGATATTCGGGAGCAGGCTGTGGTTAATACTCCCTTGAATCGGCCATCGTAGTTTGCCGAAAATTTCCCGGGGGCCGGAAAACTATCCGATTCGGAGATGGAGGGAGAAGAAGAGGGATCTGGATGGGGGCTTCCGGCCATGTTCTTCCTAGGGCTATTACAACACTTACGAAATAAGAGGATGGAAGTGTACCGTACCTAGGCGTCGGAGATCAAGTTTGCAGGAGAAGGACTACCGAATGTCGTGCACCGTGAATCTGGGATGATTGAATAGGGGGAATTCTCTGGTAAAGAAGGCGGGGGAAGACGAAGAAGGCGGATATATAGATGTGGAAATTCAAAACGACGCTCCCTAGGGAGTCGTGATTTACTTTTTCTTCCTGACAAGTCCGCATGCGACACGTGTCGGTTGAGGTAATTGCGAACGGCGTGCGTGCCATTCGAGGAAACAACTGTCCCTTAAAAGAATTCAAACCGTCAAAATCCCTCAAGGGTATGTTCGACGTATCAATTGTGGCAAAGTAGTGCCAAACAAAATATAAACTCCCAGAGAGGAGAGCTATAAAACCTTTTCGCACCGACATGGTCGTGGGAAAGGTCTGTTTCTCGTTATAAACAGAAACGGGGCCAGAAACGAATCGTCGATTCAGTCTGCGCCATGGGGGTAGTCAAAAGAAAATGTAAAATTCTTTTGGCTAGCCTCGGGGGCGACGAACGGGTACCAATCTCGGGCCACGTTCGTCGAACCCACATATCTATAAACACGAGAAGGGGATGGTGAAACTCTCGTAACTCGCTGGGGACCGGGCACACGGGTTTACCACGAGGTTGCCGAAGTAAGGAAAACTTTTTGAGAGTCCTTCACGCGCCTCACGAAAAGTTTGGGGCTATTGTTGAGTTAGTCTCGACGGGCCTATATTCGACGAGACGCTTCACAGTTCGACGGGCGTATGTTCGACGAATCGCTTCACAAGTTCGCCGACCACTCTAACCAAGACCCTCAATATTTTGTAACCGCTATGAATGAGCAGAGCGTGACTTTAAATGCTTTAATTCCAGTCAATAATTGTAACCGTTTCTTTTGAGCTCATTATTTGCATTTATTGAGGTAATCATGTGACAATGTATAAATAGTGGTCAGGTGAAAGAAATAAAACATAGTACTTTCTCTACGAACTCTACACACTTACTAGCGTACAAACGAGCTCTTTCTGTGCATCAACATACCCAATTAGGTAAGTTTTACTCTTCAATCATGACTTCATGAGAACGAGAATTAAGCAAAATAATTAAAAAATTACCATTAAGAAAGATAGAAGTACTGAAGTTGGGATGATTCAGTAAAATATATTGAACTTCTTCCATCGTACCTTATGCCTATCGAATTTTACGGTATAAGAAGAATCAATACCGCTATCGTACCGAAGTTTTCGCGAATTTTTGATGAGTTGGTATGATTTCGAAATTAGATACTATTTTATATACCAATGCCATTACTTCGTACATCGAATTTTCGGATTGATTTTTAATGGTTTTGATAGACATAATTTATATACTATTTATTTTCTCATTCTTTTGGCTTACTGTTAACATACTGATAATTTTCGATATACTTTGATTTTTATGATTCTTCCTAGTTCCTGCTATATTTATTTAAGAAATATGTTTTTTTATCAATAATGGAGAGGGAATATAATTTATTTTTAATCTATTATTTTAAAATAAAGAAAATAAAAAATATTATTATATTTTAGAGCGGTATGTGTTGGTATACCAAAAATATTACTTCTTCGGTCCTATAAAATTAGTCTCATCCATTTTTGTGTCACATATAATTGTCTATTACTAAAAATGGAAAAGCAATCCACTCACACTAATAAATTTTTAATTTCCTTTATCTCTATCTCCTTGATTATTGTGTCGAAAGCAAATGAGACTAATTTTATGGGACAGAGGGAGTACGATGGCTATACAGTTACTATATCGAAAGATTTTTGTACCATATGATACCATATAAAAAATTATGGGATACCAAATATTTGATAATTTTGATATTTTTCGATTCGATATGTCTGATATTTCGGTATATTTTTCCCCGATCCCTGGATCGAAGAATTACAGCCACAAAATAATTCAGATTTCAATATTTCATATGAAAAAAGTGTGATGGGATCTAAACAAGAATCTAGCAAAAATAATAAAAAAGATAATGGGAGAAAAAGGAAAGGCATGAAAAAGAGGTAGGTGAGGGAAAGGATCATTGTGTCCATGGAAGGAGACAATGCATGCTGTATTATTTCATTCAAATTAAGCTTTATGATTAAAGAAAGTAAGAAACCCTCTCTTTATTTTATCAATTCTTTTTTTCTATCTACTTTTTTTCTACTCATCTTTGCTTGTAACACAAATGTAATCATTAATCTCCCCAAAGCATATTTTATGGAATAAAAGAGGTGTTATGTCTCTCTTTCATTGTATATAAATGATTCAAACTCTAGTTAAAATTGGTGACAAAGTGAACCATGATGCAACTAAGTGTGTTGTTGCGATCGTTGAAGTATCGTAATCATATACACGTGACATGTACTGATGAAACGAAAACATAACGAGCCAAGTGCACAATGGTTGAGCCGCGAGGCCTGGGTTTAAGGCCGGTGTGTCCTAATTAATGTATTTAAAAAGTTGTCGGCAAAGGGTCGTTACCCACTTCACCAAAGGCGATATTAGCCAGCAATTATCACTTGTACGTGAAGCTCTATCATTCGTATCATCCCATCAAGCTTTTTGAGGGGATGAGCAATTATCACTTGTACGTGAAGCTCTATCATTCGTATCATCCCATCAAGCTTTTTGAGGGGATTTAATGATGATAAATGGAGTGGTCACTTGAATAGATCCTTCTGTGAGGAAAGAAAAAATGATTTTGGATGTATTGCCTAGTGATTTTGGGCTACCTGTCGACAAATGGAGTCATGTCCTAGGCTTCTATGATGGGAGCTTTCCACAAGTTGCTTTCTCTCTCTCATATGATCAAGAATTGTGTTCACACATTCGGATATTCGAGGTTCATCATGTTCCCGCTCAGGTGCGAGTGTAGAGCTCGAGTATTGTAGGGGCTCGACCTTAATTTCATGGATTGATACTATATATATATATTTTTTAATATACATATATATAAAATTACGTCGTGGGGTAGACTCTACATGGCGCGGCCCCTGTTCCTGATGTCACAAAGTAAAATAGAATAATACTTTCAAGCTACCTGTAATAAAGTTTTCACCTCTTGTGGAATAGCATGGTGAAGAAGAGGAATTTCATCAGCAAAACACGACGAGCACATTAAGACGTGCCTATGATGGATAGGTGAGCACAGCCAAGATCTGCAAGTTATTTTCAACATATATATAAACGTGTGTGTACAGAAATACTCGCCTACCCCACCACCCCAATGTCATATTGCCACATCAGTACGAGAGCACATTAACACGTGCTTACGGTGGGTAGCTGAACATTTCTTTGTGCGTGTAGGTATCGTAGTCTCTCTAAGCATACAGAGAATTCTAACTAGGCATGAATAAGTGGGCACCAAAATCCAAATTGAAGCAGAGATCATTACCATAACTCTATCAGTTTCCTTCATGAGAGCTTCATCAACTTGCCTGAAACAGCAGAGCTTCTCAATGATTTGGTTATACACTGCTTTGGAGCTTCGCGGTGGCAGCAGCTCTTCCATGAGTTTCGGCAAATCATTCGATCCTCCTGTGCTAACAGAAATGATGGGTGAGAGACAGATCGAGCATTTTCTTGGTCGTTTCATTAGCCCCATCCATTCTAGCTACTGCATCACGTTCACCATGCCTGCACATCAACAACATTTCATCAATAATTTCTTTAGCCTTCATCATTCTTCCTTCCTCGCAAAACTGAAAAAAAAAACCTCTCAGAGGCATTTCTTCGATCACCTTGACTGCATTACCAGCTCTACTGAAACACAGCATTTTACAAAACCAAAATCTTCGGCCCAAAGCTCAATCTTCTCTCACTCAAATAAGTTTCATCCACCTCGATTCTTCTTCAAGCTTCGCTTCTCTCTCTCTCTCTCTCTCTCTCTCTCAAATTAACCCAGAACCCTAAATTCGTCGTCAAAGTCTGACCCATCAACCTCGTTGAAACTTGAAACATCAAAGATTGCATTTTTACTACTCAAACCATCAAAGATTGCATTTTGAAAAATATTGTTTATTTCCTAGAAATCGATCGAAGCAAAAAAATTCGATTCCCAAATAGGAATTCAGCCGAATCAAATCAAAAACAAAAAAATAACCGATTAAAATCGAACAAAATAGCTAATTTGAAATAACCCCATTAAAATTAAGCTGTACCTTACTAGCTTCTGCTCCATTCATGATCGGGCCCCACCTTAATTTCCCACACGTATATATATAAATTTATTTACTCGGAATATTCTCCATAACTACCACACGGATCTCTCTCTACTCTCTCTCTCACACACACACACGCCGGCGCAGAATGGCAGCTCCCGCCGTGGAGGTAGCCGAGAACGGCAATGCGGAGCCACCGAGATCTGCTCTGATATTTCTGGGTACCGGTTGTTCGAGTGCGGTGCCGAATGCGTTGTGCTTGATACAGTCCTCTGATCCTCCCTGTCACGTGTGCTCTCAATCGCTAATCCTACCGCCCGATCAGAACCCTAATTACAGGTATATGATCGACTATTCTATTATGGCGGATTGTGCTGCTTTCTCTTGAGCTTTTGAGAGGAATGCTTCATTTTCTATCTCTGGAATTGATTCTTTTAGCTATTCTCGGAGATTGAATCTTGCATTGACATTGTGATTTCTTGGATTGTGGCATTCTATTCGTTTGGCTCATGGTTGTTGATCCTTCTGTAGGTGCAATACATCTCTCTTAATTGATTACTGTGGCAGTGAGGACAAACATAAATACATTTTGATAGATGTTGGGAAGACTTTTAGGGAGCAAGTGCTCCGATGGTTCACTTATCACAGAATTCCACAAGTAGATTCAGTGAGTATTTATCTTTTCTATATTTTACAGAACTGGTGCAATCTTCGTTTTGGAATTCAATTTATTGAGTTCAATGCTAACTAATGAATCCAACTTCATCAACTGATAAACTGGCAATGCATCAAATCGGGCTCAATACCGAATTTTCGGTATATACCTTAGTTCGGTATATCGAATTTTAAGTATGATTTCGGTATGAGTCAGTATGGGATAATTTGTATACTATTATTTCTGTATATTAAGTTTTTGGAATGATTTTAATATTATTTTGGTATGACATAATTTATATGACATTTATTTTATCATTCTTTCGTTATACCGTTAACATAGCAAAAAATTTCGATATATTTTGATTTTTACGATTCGTTATGTTGATATTTATTCAAGAAATATGTTTATATAAATAATATTGTTAGATGAAGAAAGAAGATATGGTTTTATTTTTAATTTATTGTTTTAAAATAAAAAAAATAACATTATAATTTCGGTACGGTATGTGCCGGTATACCTTCAATATTAGAATAGTCAAACCGTTGTTGTACCAAAACTTTTCGGTACGGTATGATAACTTACTAAAAATTATGGTATACCGAAAATTCGATATTTTTTCGATACAATATGTCCAGTTTTTCCCCATCTCTAGTACTGGTAGAACTTCATGGGGTGCACAATCTTCATCATGTTTGGACAAACAACAAAAGTAGATGTAGAATGAACTTAAGTAATAGCCTTGTATTTTACTCCTTGGAGTCTGCTGTTGGTTGGGTAGGTCCTCACATATCTTATGCTGGTTATAGTTTCTCTTTACGCTCCTCAAGACTTAGCATAGACATAATAAAGCTGAACTATCTCCTACAATGACTGGTTCGTAGTCAAGATTTAGTCCCATTAGTGTTGTTACATGGGAATGAACTTCTTTTTAAAGGTTGATTCATCTTGATTAACAAGTAAACATATTCAATGAGTTACATTGTTAAAGAAAATTCCCTGAATGTAAAATTTTTAAATCATAGGTATCTATATGATTTTTTAGTTTCAAAAGGATTTTGGTAGTTTGATTGGAAGTCCTGTTTACCATACATAACTCAGGTGAAGTTGGCTCACTACCAGATCTGGTAATAGTCCAGTAGCATGATTTTTTTTTTTTCCGCACAGTGTATGCAAGTGATTCTATTGTTCTAGACTAACTTTTATTTCAGAAATAATTATTTTACTTAGTTGATTTCACAACTTCTGCAGATTATTTTAACTCATGAACATGCTGATGCTGTTCTTGGTTTGGATGATATACGATCTGTGCAACCTTTTAGTCCGACAAATGACATTAATCCTACCCCCATCTACCTCACCCAAGATTCGATGGAAAGGTACTTTGCACCCCAAAAAGTTGTCTATGCATTTGATAATAGAATTTGTAAGATTTTTCAGTGCTATCTCTTAGAACTTGATCATAGAGATTAAATAGTACGATTTCACTGGCTTCTGTAGCGCTTTCATTTTCCTAGACATAGAAACATACATTTCTAGTAAAGGCTACTTTCACTTTGGTGCTATTGTAGTATAATTGTTCTAAACTCTGTCATGAAATGTACTTAAGTTTGGAGGTATGGTTGTATTTCTTTTATGTAGAAAGAATGAGTGTTTCTTAATCAATTATGTAGGTAAGGTGTTGCTGTAAACATCAGTATTAGGAAGGAACGAATTTGACTGTCAGTGAATTTTCCTGTGATTCTATAACTTACATACAACTGTTTATATGTTCTGCCTCTTCTCTTGGAGAACAGAAGCATATTTATTTCAGCACTGAAAATGGTACATGGTATTAATCTAGCTAATAAATTGTGAAATAATCTTCGTGGTTAGCATATGATCTGTCATCTGTACGTAATCTGTGTTGTAAACCTTGACATGTATAGTATTTATTCTACTATGATTGATCATACACTAAACAAACATTAATTAGAAAATCTTGACATGAATGTTGCTTGTAATTGCAATTCGCATGCTACATATTTGATACCTTTTGAACAGCATTGCAGTGAAATTCCCATACTTGGTTCAGAAAAAGCTCAAGCCTGGCCAGGAAATTAGACGTGTAGCACAGCTTGAGTGGATAAATATAGAAAGTGATTTAAATAAGCCATTCGTGGCATCCGGTTTGCAGTTTGTTCCTCTCCCAGTTAGTTTTGACTCGCTCATTTTTTCTTCTGAGTATACTACTGTTTTTTTTTCTGAGGATATTTCTTATGCCTCTCTTGTATACTGCTCTTTATAGGTTATGCATGGTGAAGACTATGTATGCTTAGGTTTTCTCTTTGGTGAAAGATATAAAGTAGCTTATATATCAGACGTTTCACGTTTTCTCCCATCTACAGAAATCTGTAAGCACTGATTCTCAATTTTGTTACCATCCGTCCATCTTTTCTTCAGTATATATTTGTTGTTGCTTTTATCCTTATTTCTTTAGAATTCACGTTAAGAAATTCAAGGTAAAATAAATTATCAAATTGTCTAAACTTGTAATAGATAGATGTATTTGAATGAGCCGAAAGACTTAAAGTAGCATTGAAGAACATGCACTATACTGTTTCTGCACAAGTGTAAATCTGGATCCTTTTTATGAATGTAAATCTGTTTTTTGTAGATATTTCAAAAAATGGAGGTCAACAGTTAGATCTTCTTATTTTGGATACACTGTATAGGGTAAGCCACTTAACTCACTAAGCATATTTCATAAAAGCATTTCTGGTTTTCCATTTTGCTTCTGTCTTGATTTGATACGGATCACAAGAAGTTGCAGTGAAAAAGTGCGGTGAGCTTTTATTTCGAATGTGTTTTCCATTTCTCTTTTATTATACATTAGTTTTAGTTTTCAGTTCTTGCCTCCTTGTCTGTGCAGTAATGTACATTCTCTGAGCAACTAGTTGTAACCTTTATTTGCAGAAAGGATCCCACAACACTCACCTATGCTTTCCTCAGGTTCATCTTGTTCTTGATAGTTTTGTATCCAAAAATGTTATCCATGTTACATTCTCCAGTTTGTTATCTTCAGACGCTTGACGCCTTGAAGAGGATACACCCGAAGAGGGCTTTGCTAATCGGGATGACCCATGAGTTCGATCACCACAAAGACAATGAATTTCTTAAAGACTGGTCTGAAAGGTACTGTTTATAATACTTTTGTTATCACCTTTTACAGTTTACCAGTATAGTCATCCGTATACACCTTCAGACTCTTTCTCGGAACCAAATCGTGTAACACAAACAAACAAAAAAATCCATTCATGTCGATTTCTGCTTGCTGATTTGCTATGCTGACGTGTGCTTCATGAGATGACATGAATACAACATAATGCAAACTCGTTTTTTCCTTGTTTCCAGAGAAGGAATACCAGTTCAGCTCGCGCATGATGGACTGCGAATCTCTGTAGACTTGTGATTAGGTAAATGTTTCAAAATATGAATGAATCACAGATCTATCTAAATAATTACTTCTTTGTATGGCTACTGAGCTGAAGAGTCATCTTGATTTCTCGTCACTTGGCGATACTTCACATTCTAAAAGCAGTAAGAGTTTTTTGGAAAACTATATAGGGCAGCATTAACTAGTTACTTAAAGAGATTTTGTAGGGATTGATTGGTTTAGTAGCAAGAAAATTACCTATTTTTGTTATATTTCAAGGAAGGTCGAACGAAATGCTTGTATATGAATATGACTGCAGAGACTTTCCTGGTTTAACTGAAAACACTGGTTCTTCCAGCATCGTATGCACTGAGTCTGAACTCGGTATGCATTAGCGGTGAGTATTCGGTTCGGTTTTGGCCTGTAAAATAATCAAACCAAAATAACTGAATTTCCATTGGAGGTAACCGAACCGAAATTTAATACTCCCTCCGTCCCATTAGATTAGTCCATTTTGGTTTCGGCACAGAAACCAATGTTTGTGAGTGTAGTGGAATTAATATTTTATTGATGTGAGGAGATTTTTTTCTATTTTAGGAAAGTGGACTAATCTGATGGGACAGACGAAAATGGAAATATGGACTAATCTGGCGGGACAGAGGGAATATAATTTAATAAATTAATAAAATTAAAAATCAAAAATAGAAATTATATATATTTATAGTAATTTATATTATATATATAAATTCGGTTATTTCGGTTCGGAAAAAAAAAAAACCGAAATAGCGAAAAAAAAAATAAAGGAACTGAACCGAAAACCAAAATAATTGAACCAAAATAACCGAAATTTTTTCAGTTCAGTTCGGTTTTTGGTTTCTTGCTCCCCCCTAGTATGCATGCGTGAGGTTCTCTGAACCTCGCAATTGGTAGATCAAGTATTTATGAAAAAATTCAGCACAAAACACTGATCATTTTTTCCTGCTAATTCCATTTGTTATCATAGTTTGTGTGCAAAATGAGAATTATATGTTGTTTCATTTGTCTCTGCAGGTTTCTGAAGCATGAACTACTATTCACAACAGTTGATCACCCCTATTGTTCTTCCCCTTATACAACATACACACTGCCCCCTTTAAACAAACCATCTACCTGATCAAGGGTGATGCTTGTTATTTTTTTCTGAAATACATTCAAAATTCTGTTACGAATTGACGAATCGATATACGGTTGATGTTCAGTAACACCGGGATGATCTGGGTGCATATTTTTCACCTTTAACATAGTCTCTGCTGTGGGTTGTGTTCATCATGGCTTGCTGAATCAGGTGGCATTTTTCACCTTGGTTTCTCACTCTGTTGCAGTCCACCCTATTGCCTTTTTTTTATATATCAGAAGTAGCAGTTTGATGATATTGCTAGAATCATTATATTTTACAAAGAATTTGAGAGGAATCTTTTGGAAATATTTATAAATTAACCATGTCAATTGGGGTTGGGAATAGGTCAGGCTATCCGATAGGGGCCTTCGTCCTAGCCTACCATAGGCCAGGTCAATTTCGTAAATAGATCAGACTTAAACTATTTAAAAAAAAATCTATTTAGCTAAGTAGGCCCAAGTTTAGGCTCGTAAATAGGTGTACTAAGCCTAACAGGCCAGTCCATTTAAATGATCATATACTCCCTCCGTCCCATAGAAGTAGTTCCATTTTCCTTTTTTTAGCTATCTCATCTAATTGTCTCATTTCCTAAAATGACGAACTTTTTCACACTCACTAATAAAATATTAATTTCATTACACTCACGAATATTGGTAATTGGGTCAAAAGCAAATGGGACTACTTCTATGGGACGGAGGAAGTATTAGTATAATTAATTGAATACATTTATTATGAATAAAAAATATATTGAATTAATTATTTGTTACTAAATAATGTACTCCCTCCGTCTCACTTCAATTGTCTCTCTTTCCTTTTTCGTTTCTCTCATTTAATTGTCCTCATACCTAAAATGGAAAGTTAATACACGCTCACTAATAAAAAAAATTCTTCTATTTTTACTTGCATTGGTTATTTTGTCAAATCTCAATGGGACAATTCCCATGGGATGAAGGTAGTATTTATCTTAATTATTAAATATATTTATAACTTAAAATGAAATATACATCATAAATTTTAAATAAGCTCATGTAAGCCTTATACGTGACATGTTTCATTAAAAAGATGAGACTTAGACCAACTATATAAATAACATGTCGGATTCGAGTTGGGCCTCTTCAAGTTACAGCAAGTTCAAGCCTAATGTCAACCATATATTGTTATAGCTAGCTCAAATTTGTGCAAATGTGACAATATTAAACCATATTTGAATAAGAAATTCATAGCATAAATGCTATTACCGTCTCTATTCATACCATTCACACATCCCTTAAACACCTTCTAGTGCATGTCAACTCTCATGAAAAGAACTTTCTAGAACTTTAATGCAATTGCAAAATAAATTCTTCTTACCAAAAAAAAAAAAAAAAAAAACTCATAAAATCCAAGGTAGTCAAAATGCCAGGCAGGCTGTTCAACTCATTCAACATTATTAATTGTATAATTATTATTATTTTGGTCGTAGTTATATATAGAAGAAGCCAATCTACGACCAATGAGGTTGCTACCTACGACTCTGACCATCTTCTTCCATTTCTTCATATATTTCTTCATTTTCAAAGGAAAAATTCTATCTTTCTCTTCTTCTCCACCTCCTATACATCATATATATCACAGATTTTGCTGCATCCAAAAAAAACAAAAACATAAAACCCAGAAAATTTCTGCAAGAATTTTCTTTTTCCAAGAAAAAAAAGAAGGGTTTAATGGCATGCTATGTGCCTTTCAACAGCAGGAACTTGGATATTAGCCTGTTCGTGTTCAGACCAACAGTTGTCTACGTGGACGATGTAGTGGATTATCTGAAGCAGTTTTCTTCCTACACTGAAACCCTTGGCTGTGTCCACAGCTCCATCTTCACAAGCATCCATGGCAACATGGTAATTCAATATATATATATATATTGCTTCCTTTTAATTTCTTTATTATTTATATTTGGAGAATTGCCGATTTAGGACACGAAAGATGAATTCTCACCAGAAAAAAATCATACGATTCTCGATACAAGACCTGATATTGGATTGAGAATTTTTGCGAACTTTCAGGTCACGAATTGAGAATTCATCATTCGAATTCTGAATCGACAATTAAACTATTTTTTAATTTCTTTATTATTTATATTTGGAGAATTGCCAATTCATGACCCAAAAGATGAATTCTTACCAGAAAGATCATACGATTCTCAATACAAGACACCTGATATTGAATTGAGAATTTTTGCGAACTTTCAGACCCCGAATTGAGAATTTCTCTTTTGGATACAGAATCGATAATTTAACTATCTTTTAATTTCTTTATTATTTATATGTGGAGAATTGTCGATAGGACCTAAAAGATGAATTCTCACCAGAAAAGATCATACAATTCTCAATACAAGACCTGATATTGAATTGAGAATTTTTGCGAATTCACTTCCGGAATTGAGATTTCATCTTAAAGATCTTGAATCGATAATTAAATTATCTTTTGAATCCTGGATTGATAATACTCCTTTATATTTTTATGTGTGGGATGCAGATTATATGGTATGGGGCATGGATGAAGAGGAGTGATGAGAATAAGCAACTCCTCATTGATGCTCTTGTGAGTTCTATCTTTTCATCATTTCAATATATAATTCATTCATTACATGCCCAAATTGTGGTCATACTTTTTTGTTTTTTCATCAATTCAAAATCTTGATCATCATATTCATATCTAATCTCCCATTCTCTGTTGTGATTTTTATTTCCTTTGTTTTCAACAGCCACGTCAATTTAGCCCAAAATTCGTAGTTTAATAATCTGTTTAGTCCTAGCCAAAAAAGTGGATCAGGGTTAAAATATTTTGACTAGAAAAAAAAAATTAGCCTCAATAAGCTTGAGATCGAATAGTATGAACCTGAAACTCGATGGGCTGACCGATTAATTTTTTTACTTATAGTTTTATTATAATTATATATTACTAAAACATATTCGAATATTGCTAAATTAACTAATAATATTTTTTATAGAGAAGTAATACTTTATTTATTTATTTATTATTTAAAATATTGAAAGAGAAAAATATTAAATATATTAAAAAATTTAAAATAAAAATAAATCATAAATTTGTTAATCCCATGGGCTAGTATGAAAACCAAAGGATTAGGGATAAGGCCAAAAAAATTTAACATCGAAAGATTTTCAGTCCAAATCGATCCGAACAGATTAATCTATAACCCGATGTAGATGGACCCGATTCACATCCCTAATTTTCAACAATCTTATATGCATGAGTGGAATAAAATAATACAACAAATTTGAATTATAAAATATTGTCTTACACGCTATTAAGAAATAGAGACACTTTTCAATAACATATTATAGCCTAATTTAAACACATTCACATAAAGAGGCTAAAAATTTTAAGTTGGTCTCCTTAGAGACGGTCTCACTATTTTTTATTGTGAGACGAACTTTAATACATCATTTTAATAAGTTAAATACACCATTTCATTTTTTAAAATTACAGTATTTGCAACAAAGAAACACATTATTTGCAATAAAGAAACACATCATTTTACTAAATTCGTCTTACAATAAAAATGGTGATACATCATTTACAATAAAAAAAACAAATTATTTCATTAAATCCGTCTCACAATAAAAATAATGGGACCGTCTTATCTCAGAATTTGCCAAAAATTTTATATTTTTAGATTTGTGGCTCCAAACAATTTTCTATACCAAAATATAGCTAAAAACAGAATCCATCTCATAATCTTAATTAATTTATTTATTTTATCTTATATTAAAATTAGAGAGAATCTGTTAATTTAGTTTCATTAATATTGTGATTCCAGATTTCAGTGTTAACAAATGTATCAACCATGGCCATCTTACTCGACCACAGCTTCCTCGACGCCTACGCCGGCGAGTCGAGGGACGGCTCCCCGGCAGCAAAGTTCTTCGCCGGCGACGTGGTGGCGGTGAGCTCAGCCACCCTCTCCGGCAACGAGTCGGCCAGAATGAGCGTGGCCTACGCATTCCTCGCCATATTCAAAGACCAGTTCTTGATGAAGATGGAGGGGGCGGCGGCGGGGGTTTGCCTCAAATCCAAGAGCATGCCCAAGATAGTGAGCCTCGTGGTGTGGAAATCTCTGCACTCATTCTACACCTACGTCTTAACCTCGGACTATCGAAGCCGTGTCCTCCCCTACCTCGATGGCTTCGCCGTCGACATCAAGTACGATGTTTTTCGTGTAGTTTATGTTTGTGGCGGTCGGAATAGCAGTGGAGTTGATGATCTTGATCAGCTGCATCCTCTTCAAGATTTGAAATATAGTTGATGGATGA
Source organism: Plectranthus barbatus (assembly GCA_026898455.1). Lineage (NCBI taxonomy): Eukaryota > Viridiplantae > Streptophyta > Magnoliopsida > Lamiales > Lamiaceae > Plectranthus > Plectranthus barbatus. Next base: position 502,545 of record JAPKLW010000083.1, read on the forward strand.
TGCTTCATTTTCTCAGTTACGATTCTATACACACACCAGATATCTTCGAGGAAATGTTAGCAGTATTACAAAAGTTATCAAATGAGAGATATCTATCATTTGAAAAGAAGAAAAAAAATGGGGATTATTCACATTTCAACTCTAGTATAAATATTAAGAGAATTGTCGATTCAGGACTTAAAAGATGAATTATCAATCCAGGATTCCAAAGTTTATAAAATTCTCAAACCAGGATTTGAAAGATTATAAACCTTAATATGAGGTCTTTATGATATTTCGAATCCTGGATTGAGAATATTTGTGATATTTTAGATCCTGAATCTTTCATGTCCTGAATTGATATTCCAATAATATTGTGCAGAGACACAACTCTATTTTAGGAGTTTTATCATACTTATAGGAGCATCATCATGGATTTCTTTTGAACTTTCGGGATTGATTGATTGATGTGTTTAGTTTCGATTAGGTTTGATATAAAAGTAAAAAAAACTAATATATATATATATATATATTGGGAGTGGATCCAGTGAGAAAATTCTTAACGTGAGAAAGTGAGAAAGATGCTTGATTGCATTCACGACATTGCTTGATTGTATTCAAGTCGCTGCTTGATTACAATGTTGTTTGATCATGCTTTAGTTATTGCTTGATTATTTTGTTGCTTGATTGTGTTTTAGTTGTTGTTTGATTAAATATCAACCATTGATTTTTTTAGATCTGATGGACATGATTCATTCTTTTTTCTCACATGAGGATTTTTTTTTACATGATCCCTCCTCTATATATATATATATATATATATTAGTTTTTTTACTAATATATCAGTTTATATTAATGCATTCTTAATTTTTTAAAAAAAGTTTGATATTATTGATTTGATTTTACTTTCAGTTAGTTTGAGCCCGGCCCAGAAATACGTTATTGGGCTTTCTATTACAAAAAAGGAAATGAAAAATGTATTTAAAAAATATGTAATTCCACTTAATCTGGCTATGATTTTACGTTGATGGATCAATTTCCACGAGTTGAAGAACATCATTTCTCAAACAAACTTTTTAAAAAAATAATTTTTTTTAAAAAAACATTGCTCGAATGTTGTATAATAGTCCTTAATTTAAACATTCATTTTATTACACGTTGCATCGAAATAGTCCAGCCACGTGGAAATGAAATGCGAAATATAATATTGTATTTATTTTCTCCCACCCACCAACTATATGAAATGAGTCGGCCCACGTAAATTCGGACGATTAATTTCATATAAATACAATGATCTTGTATTATTGTGCGTGTAATAATGGGAATTGAAAATCGACCGTTTTTGGAAGAAGTTTCAAATTTTTGGGTTGAAAAACAATTGAAAGGGGTCCCATCACACAAATCATGCCATCTCAGTCAACAAAATGAAATAGTATGAACTATCATAACTAATTCATATTAAAATATTATTTCAAATTCTCTTCTTTCACTACAGATTTATTATCACTTGGCGCTAGATTGGGGTGAGTCACGGGCGATTCGGTTTGAAAACCGAGCCAAAGGCCCAAAACTAAACCGAAATGGATCATCGGTTTCGGTTTAAACCAAAAATTTGCTAAATTAAAACGGTTTAATGCAGTAAAAATAAAAATTCGCAACCCACAAATCTAATACATAAATGTAATAAAATTAAAAATCCTCCACAAATCTAATATATAATCATAAATTTAGCAAATAAAAATAAAAAAACTTGATTCAATCCAAATCCACAAATTTTAATGTTTGTATATTGTAAGTTGTAAATTTTAAGATTGTAATTTAAGTATTATAATTTAATTGAAATTGATTAGTTGAATATATAAACACATATATATTGGGTCAGTTCAGTTATAACCGAACCGAACTGATAACCTGAAAAAAATATCAAAATCCATCCCGAACTGAAACTACATATACTTTCGACACGATCCAAACTGCCCGAAATCCAACGGTACGGTATGATTCTATTTATGATTTTGCGGTTCGGTTTTGCGCACCCTAGTGCTAAGCTCTATTCGGTGCTCGATTAGTATCTAGCAGATTTTACAACCATGATGTCTGAGTGGATTGAGATACACGATGCTATACAGATGAACCTGGCTGTTCAAGACTTGGAATGCAGGATTGTGAACAGGCATGCATGAAGTCTCTGAATATTTAGCAGAGGCACTTTTTTGGATAACTTGTGGGAAAATTATTTATTATTAAGGCCCCCAATTTATCATATATTTATGACATAGGTCCTTCAACTTTTCTTGTCTGCTTGTGACGTCATCTTTTAGTTTTTTTTTTTTTTTTTTTTTTTTTTTGTGATTTCTTCTACACACAACTGTTATTGCTTCAAGATACTGTGTCACTTAGAATTTCGATAAACTCTTTTTTCAGTTTGAAACAGTTTTTCCTTTTTGTAGGAATAATCGCTTGTACAAATTGAATCACAATCATTATGTTTATTTTTGACACCATATACCTAAAATATCGTATAATCTTCAATTCAGGATTTGACATTGAGGTCCTAAATTGATAAATTTATGATATTCGGGTCATAAATTGAGAATTTTTGTGATCTTTTGGGTCCTAAATTGAGAATTAATATTTTGAATCCTGAATCGATAATTAAAATATTTTTTGGGTCCTGAATTGATAATTCTCCTAATATCTTTTGATAGGGTTTATTTAATTTAAATCTTCATTAGATCAATATGTTAATGTTAAGCACACGAAAAATTCACTTTGGATTCAGACTGGATTAAGTAGGGTTATCCATTAACAAAATAACGAAAAAAATATTTTATTATCTTATTTAATAGTCATCAAATTTGGAATTTATTATTTTTATCATTGTAATTTTTATTTAATTAAGTTAAGCATTATTATTGTATTAACTATTTTTATCGTGTTAATCATGTAACAAAAATTATTTGTATAAGATTTTTATTTTTGAGCAAAATCATGAAATAGCCATTTTGGCTATAACACATATTCATTTTAGCCAATATTATGCACATCTCACGAATTTAGCCAAAAGTACATTTTTCAGATTGGTGTCATAACTTTTCAGGTTTTTGGAATTAGAGATTTGACAAAAGAATTTAAAATAATTTATAAAATAATTTTTCCGATTGCGATCATGTATTTTTGCTGAAAATAATTTAAATTAATTTTGAGGAATTTTTTAAAAAATTAAAACTGCCGATAGCGACCCGATAGCGAACCGATAGCGATCTCGATAGCGACTCGCTGACAGCGAGTCAAACCGAGTCAGTGGCCGACACGGTAGCTACCTCGATAGCTACCGATAGCGACTCGGTCAAAAAAATTTAAATAATTATTAAATGTATTCAAAACCCTAAAATTGGTCCCCCCCTTCATTATCTACGAAAATTGCCTTCTCCATCGTTCTCAATCGCTCTCTCGACAGCGACTCATTCGGCGCCCCCACCGCCACCGCCTCCGCCGCCGCCTCCGCCTCCGTTAATTCCATGGCTGAGGTTAATTTTCTAACTTATGCCCTAAGTTATTTCATGAAATTGTGTGTTAATCTTGATAAATTGTGATAAAGTGATAAATTGTAGCAAGATTGTGATAAAGTGATAAATTGTAGCCGAATTGTTGAATCTTTTTTTTTGTTAATTTCGTGTGAATGATATTGCTAATTATTTCATAGCCGAATTATTTCATAGCCGAATTGCTAATTATTTCATAGCCGAATTGCTAATTATTTAATCTTCGAATTTCGTGTGAATGATATTAGGGTAATTGTTGAATTATTATATATGTGGTTTAGTAGGTAGATGTAAGTGTGCATTTAATTCGTTTATTCGTGCGTTAATTTCGTGTGAAGAAATTGTTTTGTTTTTTTATTTAATGGTTATTTGGAATTTTTTGTAGTTTTTTGGATTAATTTATAATTATTTAATTGTTATGGTATTATATTTGCAGATTGAATGGATTAGACGTGAGTTACATGGTGCTTCTAGTAAAATAAACTTATACACTAAAGTTTCGGTATTAGATCGCATAGATGTAACATTACGGTCTGTAGGATGGGAGCAGTTGGTAGAACAGTTTAAGAATGGACCTTTTGGGAACTTATTAAATTGGAAAAAGCAGGGTCCAAGTGCTTCTCAAGCACTTTTAGAATTATTAAGTTACCAAATTAGATCTCCTGACCCATCTGAATTATGGTTTTTAATTGGTGGTCGGCCTATTAGATTTTCAGTGACGGAGTTTGCCCTAGTGACTGGTTTTATGTTTGGATCTAGTAGTTTTGATGTTGCTGGACATTATGACCCATCTAGTACTACAGTGTATGTACAGTTTTGTGGTTCTAGGTCTATCTCTGCGAGGGATTTGTTAGGCATATTCAAGGATAAGAGAGTAGATACAAATAGACATGACTTGTACTTGAAGGTGGCTAATCTACTAGCATTATGGTACTTCGTACTTGGGTTTGCGAAGATGCGCAAGATTGAGCCGTGGATGTATGAATTAGTTGATAGGTGGAATATTTGGTGTGGATTTCCATGGGGTGCATACGCGTATCAGTCTTTACTTCATTATATCGCGTACGTTCCCACCTCAGTTGCTGAACTTGGTCAGAGCTTTCATCTCGGTGGACCGATATGGGCTTTGCAGGTAAATTATTATAACTTTTATTGTTTCATTGTTGCGAGATAATTTTAATTAACTAGGATATTTAATTGTGTAGGTGTGGTCTTACGAGGCCATTCCGAAGCTGGCAGCTGAATGTTGTACAGTCAATACCCCGATTCGTTTTCCAAGATTTTTGAATTGGAAGTTTAGCAGGCCAGAGGTTAAGAATTGGAGTACTTTTTTTGCTGATCCGAATGTAAGTAATTTTTGATAAATATTTTTAGATTTTTAAATATATTTACTTACAATTGCGTTTCTTATTGCAGCTGACATCCTTGTCTTCTTTATATGCTACTGCTGACGAGTCGCGCACTGCATATTATATGTCTAGTCAGCAAGAGAATCCCATTGGCGTTGTATTTCACATGGCTGAGAATCCAGTACGCCCAACCAGAAGACGAGATGACGGTCTCCCTGTTCTTTATCGTCGAGCACCCCATGCAGAAGGTAGGGGAGATGGTGATGAGGGGCGACGTGATGATCAGGGGCGCCATGGTGATGAGGGGCGACATGATGATCAGGGGCGCCATGGTGATGAGGGGCGACATGACGATGATGATGATGAGGGGCCAAATGTGGGCGGAGGGCCTCATGAGGGAGGACATGAGGAGCCACATGACTTGAGAGGATCTCGTAGACGCAGTCGTTCGACCCGACATGCTTCTTCATCGAGTGGGTCCTCTGGTGATTCTAGAAGATTTCGTGGATCACGGAGATTGTTTGCGATGATCCGAGATGCTGTTACTGCTGCGGTGAATGCTGCAGTTCCCCCTGCGGTGAATGCTGCAGTTGAGCGTGCATTCCGTAACTATAGTTGTAGACGAGATGATGTTGGCGAGTGTAGCCAGAGTAGGAGCCGGAGACGTGAGATGGAGAGGGTGCCAGCAGAGGGTCCGGAGCAGGACCAGGATCGGGATCAGGATCAGCCGCCAGTGCGTGAGAACCCCAGGCATAGTTCAGTGGAGACTGGTCGGCGTAGCAGGTCCAGTTCGACTGGTCATGAGCGTCGCAGACATAGTTCGGCGCAGCCACTTGATATACCCTCTCCGAGCGCTTTTGGGATTACCGGGACTGGGACTACTGCCACTCCGAGTCAGTTTACTATACCAGAGACTTCAGGCGCTTTTGGGATACCCTGGACTACAGCTACTCCGAGTCAGTTTGCTTTTGGCGGGACTTCAGCCACTCCGAGCCATGTTGATATACCCAGCAGTTCAACCACTCCGGGACATTTTGATGTCTCAGAGTTTGTATCCAGTCCCGCCAGCACTTATAATAGAGAGCTAGCATTGCTCGTCAGGGATGATGATGTTCTTGAGGTATGTTGTTATAAGTTATTTATTTATTAGTAATTGATGACATTAACTTTATAAAGTGTTGTGTAGGTTGGAGATGGTCGTCCGTGGAGAATCACCACAGCTGATTATTGCAGATATCATGATTGGTTACAATCTGGACAGGAAGCTCGGAAGTTTAACCCCGATGGTCGCGGATACGGGTTGCCAAAAGTGTGGTTCACCCATATTGAAGACAGCAATGGACGACTTGATGATACCGTGATTGAGTGGTATACACAGATAAGGCAGAAGTCTGCACCACCAAGAATTCGTATTGTCAGGCCTCAATTCTATGTAAGTCAATTTGATTATTATTTATATTTGTCTTCTTTTAGGGTATTTTGGGTACTAATTGTACTTTGTTGTTTTTGTTTTTTTAGGACATTATGAAAACTGTCAAGAGAGACGAATTTCCTGCAAGCGTCCAGAAATTTATTCGAGGGACCGACGCATCGACCTCGAAGGATTGGTTTGGAGCAGATACGGTAAGTATTATCCTCATTTATATTTTTTTATTATGATTAATGAAAATGTAGTAATTATTGTGATAATATTTATGATTATTTTAATTTTGCAGATTATTGTACCGTGCAAGGTTGGCACGAGATGGTACACTGTTGTATTTCGTATCCCCGTTTGGAATGTTGAAGTGTACGATGCATACGCGGAACATGCAGAACCGCATCAAACACAGAGGCTGCTCAGTGAGATAATGAAGATGACAGATTGTTTTCACTGGTATTTGAAGAGACTTGGCTATTGGGAGCAAAACACATTGAGATTACGTGAGCCCACTGGGAAGATGGCCGTGACGCATGTTTATAAATTTACCAGCAATGTTCGTCGCCTGCATGATCGGTTTGCTTGTGTGCACATCGATGAGGTAGCATTTGGGGTACCAACCATTGCTTGGATGCAAGATGTTAGGAATTACCCTAGATATAGGAAATTTCTAGCTATTCAGTTTTTCCTAAACACTGATTGATTTTGATTGTTTTCGGACATGTTTCTATTTGTAATTGTACTTCTTTACATTATATTTAGGACTTCGATTTATTCATCGACAAACACTTAATTTTATTCGATACAACAAACGAGATGATGTTATTCATTACAAACACAATCGAAATCCACTAATCGTTTGTAGTTCGATCTGGACATGTGCGCTTAGTGTGTGTTTCTGATCTGCATATACTGCATTTTTTCTTTGCGCGTTGCCTACTACTTGAAGATTGACCAATATCGGCACCCGATGGGCGTCTACGAGATCTAGGTCGTCCAGCTTGACGCGATATAATTGGAGGCAGGACACACAACGAACTTGCTTCGGCAGAAACATCCCATTCGTCTTGAGGTGGCAGTGACTGCACGACTCCATCGTATATTTCTCGCCAAGTTGATGTCTTATAGTAATGACTTACATAGTCGTACGGGTTCAACCCAACATGACTGTCACAATTATGATTAAGTTAATAACATATTTTAAAATGAAAATTAACTTAAATATGTTTACCTAATTGCAGCAACGGCATGCGAGCACGGGATGAGGTCCAGTTGCAACTCACGACAATCGCATGTGGATAACTCTAGATCAACCCTCCAAGTTCTTGCTCCTTCATTCACCTTCATTTTCATTGCTGATATGGGTACAACTGAATATGAATGCGAGAGTTCTACTAACGGTGTTAATTTTGCAACAGCTTCCTCCGTCAAGATATCCTCGCGCGCAGATGCCTTAGCTCTTTTTTCATCAAACCATTTTTCAAGAATACCTCTGTAGGTGTCAATAATAGAGCAGATTGGCAACCGTCGGGCATCCAGTAAGCGAGCATTGAAAACCTCAGCTGCATTTGATGTCAAGAAACTATATCGACGTACAGGACATTGCGACCTAGCCCATCGATCTGGTCCTACATCCAATAGTTTCTGAAAGGCTGCTGGTTTCTTCTGATTGATTCTATCCATCGCTTGTTGATATGCCACCGATCGGTAAGCGTAAGCAGCACGTTGGTACAACGCAGCAATGTCCTGACCGTACCCTGTCATTTTATTTAGAAGATGATAAAAACATAAGCCGTGTGGCACACCAGGATACACTTCACTGATCGCATTGGAGATGCTAATGTGTTGGTCAGATACAATCAGCATTTGATCTGTGCATCCAAAAGAAATCCGTAATCGAGACATGAACCACTTCCAACACTCATCATTCTCGATGCTGCCGACACCAATAGCAAGTGGAAATACATGTTCGTTACCATCTTTTGTGACAGCAACAAATAAGACGCCTTTGTTTCGACCCTTCAAATGAGTGGCGTCAACAACGATAATCGGTCTTAATAACCCGTTCTGAAACGCCGTCCGTGAAACACCTAGAGCAACAAAACAATGACGAAATCTTCCATCGGAATCAATCTCCAAATCTGTTAAAGTACCTGGATTGTATTGTCTTAACACCTCCAGATATTTGGGCAGGATAGAAAAAGAATCTTCTATACCACCATAGATCATCGAAATTGCTGCATTTCGAGCTTTTAGTGCAACGCCATAGCTAGTACGGATCCCAAATGATGCCTGCAACTCCGTCATAATTTCACGGGGTTTTATAATTGATCCTTGCCGACGCATCTTTCGTGCAAAATACGCGGCAACAGCTTTGGAACGGACATTCCGGGATCTTATGCCTGCAAGATTTTTAACGCAATCATGATTACGATGGAACTTGCGTATGATCCAGCAGCTACCTCTGCATGATGCCCGTAAGAAGAACGAACAAGAGGCACTTCGTTTGCAAGTGTACTCAACGCGAGTACTAGATGAGCGCACCACTTTAAATTCAACACGTTGCTCCATATGCAAAAGAGATACGGCAATTAGAAGATCGTCCTTCGTATAGAAGATAGAGCCCAATGAAAGTTCCCGATCTAGTACGGCTGCAACATCTCGTACCACTGGTGACTGTGATAAATCCAACGATATAATTGGAACTAGCCAATTATTTAGATCGCCTTCAACGTGACATGAATCCGGGAGAGGATGGGTTGGCATAAGATTGGATATAAACGCACTCATTCCACCAACTGATCGGATCCATGCAGAAAACTCAGCCACTGTAAAATTCTTTAATGCATCAGAATTGATGAAATCTTCATCATCACTAGACTCCTCCTCGGATTCCTCGTCCTCCTCTTCATCATTAGAGTCAACGATATGACCCTCACTTGTTGAGTGGTGACCTGTATTTTCATTCTCCTCCTCCTCCGCCTCCTCCTCCTCGTATGGATGCTCATATTCTTCATGGGGAGGCTCATCGTTTAAATTGGGTATTTGGGAGCTCCGACTACCACCTTCTGAAGACGTACCAAAAATCAATGAGTCCCCAAATCTTTGTAGATCTTCCAGACCTGGACTAAAATGCTGGTAAATTGGTGGACTGCTTGATGATAAGAACGGCCTGTATGGGGATGGCTCCCGATGTGAAGTCCCAACACCGGTACTCGCCGTATAATTCATAACAATATAAACATGCGGCTCCGAATTAAGAGCAATCAATCGTTGAAGGTCTAGATCCGTCACCAACAACGATTTTATAGATCTGCCTCTACGGGATTTGGCAGTGTAATAAATATTATACTCACCGAGTATGGCTTCCGCATCAAAAATAAGTTGAATGTTGCTTCTTAATGCGGCTATGGAAATGTTGGCGACTGGTATATAAACCAGTCGTTCTTGTCCGCCAATGTAGTTGCACGACTCATCCCATTGCCCATTGTAGTGAAGAATTACGCTGCACCAATTCTCCATTTTGAGAAAGAAAATAATTTATTTTGATGAAGAGAGACAGAGATGAAAATGAAGAAAAATTGAACTGTGAAGAATGAAGAGAGACAGAGATGAAAATGTGTATGTCACCACCGAACTTCACTTCAATTATATAAGTAGTAAAGAGTGTCGGCAAATACACATAAATAATTGAAATTGATAAAATAAAATAATTGTGTTCATTTTAATTTTCAACAATTTCAGTGTACGATTCATTACCCTTCACATAATATTTCCAACAATTTCAGTGGACTCATCAAATCAATATGCTTGAAGACATTATTGTATTTGTATGCAACGACAAAATAATTAAATTTTTTGTCCAAAATTTGATAAAAATTGTAGATATAAAGTTTTAATTCGTGAAATTCGTGAATTAATATATTTTATATATTAACTTGATCAAAATTCACGAATTTAAAACATCTCAAAATGAAAAAAATTCACGACCGAGTCGCTACCGATCCCACTCGGTAGCTATCGGTTCACAATCGGTGGGGACCACCTAAATAAAAATGAAAAAAATAGTCCAACCGAGTCGGACCGATTCCACTCGGTAGCTACCGATCCAACTCGGGTCGCTACCGTTCCGACTCGGTAGCTACCGAGCCAACTCGGTCGCTATCGAACATTTTCGCCATAATCCGCCGAAAAAAAAAATAAAAAAATGGAGTGCGACCGAGTCGCCATCGATCCCACTCATTCGGACTCGGTCGCACTCTGTGGGACCCAGTCTCTATCACCAAAATAATTGTCTGAAAATTAATAACCGAGTGCAAAAAAATTCATTTATGCAAATATAACTATAAATTTAGTTAAAAACTGGTTTTAACTAATTGATTAGACTTAAGTGTCAAATTTTTGGCAATCAAATGATTGGGAAACAAATTCCAATACATAATTATGTACTTTTGGCTAAAATTGAAATGAATACATAAATGTGGCTAAATTTGATATGTGTTTTATCAAATTGGCTATTTCACATAATTTAGACTTTATTTTTTACCATGTTGATGGGATCATATTTGAATGCAAATTAAGCCATTTTTTTATATTTGAAACAATTTTACTTATTAACAAATTGATACGGTAAGAATGTTATTTGCTTGCCTATATATTGAATGCAATATTTAAAGTGTATATGGGCTATAACTAATAAGTCACAAACAATGTGTGAAAGCAATATGGATAAAATTAAAAATAGGATTTCAAATGGTCAAAGATCTAGATCCAAATTGACTATCCAAATCAAAATTCCAAATCGATATCATCATCATTGTAAATATAGTAAGAAAAATTGATGGGTAGTCAAAGAATTGGGCAAGGACATAATTTGAAGCTATATATATACATACACATGCATTACATAAGAGTTAAGAGAGGGCACACTCCATGTGAATATATAGTTCCAAAATCCACAATCATGCAATTCACCCTTGCCCTACCCTACCCTTCTTACAAAATAATACGCTTGGATTACATAAAAATATATGTAAAAAAATTAAAAAAATCTTGTGGGGGCTCCAGCCCCCATGAGTCCTATGTTGGCTTCGCCAGTGTTTGGACTTCACCCTGTTATAAAATGGACGGGTATGTAGTAAGATTTGCAACTTCAAATTTAGCCCATATATTTTTTACACGGTATCACCTTATAATAGGGTTGGGAATTCGTGTGTGTCGGGTCGTTATCGTGTCTATACGATAGTGACATGTTCCATTAAAGTCCGGCACGAACATGATTTGTTAAGAATATGCTCGATACGAACATGATACTAACATGTTAAGAACCCGATTCGATAACACGATGTTAACACGAATACGACATGAACACGATACTGATAAGTAAAAAGTGTTAGATTAGGTTGATAAATGATAAGATAGTAATAATAATAAATAAATAAATAAATAAATAAATAATTATTAATTTCTTAGTGGGTAACATGAACACAAACACAGCACGAATACGATATGAAACACAATATATTATCGAATAATACAAACATGACACGAAATACGATGCATTATCGAATAACACGAACACGAAATGAAAATTTCGTATTCTTATTGGGTCGATACGCACCCCAATAAGGCTCAACCTATATATTATCATTGTGCAGATTCATGTCCAATTTTTGTGTTGTATCATAAATTTACACCCCTACCTTATAACAACGAGACATTCATCTCCTTATAAAGTCAAGAATTATACCCTAGTTAATCCATTTGTGCATTAAAAAAAATAAAGTGTGAGTGTCACGTGAGTAGGCACGTGAGATGGTAATTGGATGTGTCTTATTTGAATTAGGAAGTAATTGCATTGGGGTAAGTGATCACATGGGCTTAACTTTATGTTTCAATATTTATCAAATCATGGCATAAAAAGTATAAATGGCAGCTACTTAATACCCAAATAGTAACATTATTTATACACCTAAAATGAAGGCCTATTTCATATATCATAATCATTTGTGGTAGCCTCTCTAATTTTTTGGACATTGGATGCCCCTTTTTGCTCATTATCTATGAATTCTTTATTTTTTTATATAAAAAAAGATTTATTAATCTAAGGTGAGCATGAATCAAGCCGATTCGCGAGCTACTCAGTATCAGCTCGGCACTTATTGTATTGAGCTTCATGATACTCGATTTGATAAGCTCGCGAGACTTATCGAGCTCTAGTTTAAACCGAGTCCGTATCGAGCTTGGGTTCGAACTAGGCTCACTAACCTTATTGTGCTTAATATAATTTTAATTTTTATTCATAAATTTATATATAATAATAAATTATTTATATTTTGACTTCAATTTAAAATAAATTTAAAAAATTGAGTTCGGTCGAGGAAAATCAAGTCAAATGAACTTGACACTGAATCGAGCTCGAGCTTGAAAATTGAGCTCGATCGAGTCGAGCTCAAGCTTAGAATTCACGAGTCAAACTCAAACTCAACCTTGAGCATGCTCGACTCGACTCGGCTCGTGATCACCAAACCCATACATTCATATACTCAAGATATCTTGAAACTATAATCAAATTGCACAAATAATTTTTTAATTAAAGAATTATCTTGAGACTAATTATTTTATACTATCATCGTGTTTACACTATTGTTTGACGGCTAAACAAGTCACATGATAAAGTGTATGCTTTGATTAATTATAAGACTTAGAATTTATTTTTAGTTAACATTATGATTTTTAATAATGGAAACATTATATATATATATATATATATATTCCCTCCGTCCCACCTCAATTGTCTCACTTTCTTTTTTCGTTCGTCCCGCCTCAATTGTCTCATTACTTAAAAAGGCAACTTTTTCACACTTAATAATAAAATATTAATCTCACTCAACTTATTTTACACTCACACTCTTTAGTTATTGTGCTCGATCAACCCGAGACAATTCAATCGGGACGGAAGGAGTATATAATTCCACCAAAATTTACTTTTTGAAACTTTTTTGAAATTAAAGCAAATGGAGTGGATTTTGGGGGTCTCTATCTTAGTGGGATCAGGTATTGACCAATTATTACTACAGTGTTTACCCTCTTAGGTCACTGTGCCCCAAAATCATAATACTATTAAATTAATTAAATAAATATTTAATTTACTTCTCTTGTTTTTCAATCACCACAATATTAATATATACATACAAAGGTTTATATGTATAATGCATAGGTGTATTTAGACTATCCTCATCAGTGACCAACTATAACCCAACTATCTATTAAAATATTTATTTTTTTAAATCCACTACACAACCTACCTTCTAATATTTTTTTACCTTCCCATCAGTGACCCGACTCAACTTTTACTATTTTATTAAAATATTAATTTTTTTAATACAATATAAGAAATTAAATTCATAATTATAATTAATAAAATATTATGCACAATAATTCATAATTTATTTGGAAAAAAAAAAATTGGATACATAAAACAAAATAAAATATAAATTGCCAAAAGTATAAATACAACACTGAGAAATAAATTTCTTCTAAGAAATTTTTATTAATTATTTTTAACATATATAATCTAAATTATATTAAAATATAATAATTACTATAAAAGTATAAGGTTGAAAGAGATCGGCCGGGGGACTTAAGTTGAGGTAGGGCACGTCTTGTCTCAATAAAATAAAGTTCTTTAAATTTTTTAATAATTTTGTTTTGCAGCTGACCTTGTGATAAAGTCACCACTGCTGGTAGCCTTAGGTTTTTCCCACCTATGACAAATATCAAATTATAGATTTCAGTAGCCCATTTCTGGTTTCACTGCCACGCATTCATTCATTCATAAATATTTGGACTTTACCCTTTTTTTAATAATAAATTTTGGTTTTATTTGTAGAAAATGATACTCCAATTCCAATAGTGCCAAATCACAGAAGAAAAAATAAATATTAATTTGCTTTCTCCTCTTATTTTTAATATTTTTCAGATCTTTTGAAATAAAAAATAAATATATTTTTAAAAAATTTAGATTAATATTATTTCAATTATCTTTCATGTCTTTAATTTAAAAAATTCACTTTTAAAACCAGACCAACAATTCTGGCGAGACTGTTGGTAATTAATTAGACCCTAAAATAATATCCACATCGTTCATTAAAAAAAGAAAAAAACTAAAAAATTCATAGTGTTTTTTTTTTAAGAGTAACTATAAATTTTGATTTTACTTAAATTGGCAAGCTCGTGACATTAAATTCAAACTCATTAAATTGTTACATGTTACGTGTCTCACTATCACCACTTTTATTATTATTTTGGAGTTTTATCAATTCAGGATCTGAAAGATAATTTAATTATCTATTTAAGATCTGAAAAATTAATTCTCAATTCAGAACCCGAAATATCATACAATTCTCAATACATGACTTCAATATTAGGTCACGGATTTAGAATTGTTTGATCTTTCGGGTCCTGGATTGAGAATTCATCTTCTGAGTTTTGAATCGATAATTAAACTGTCTTTTGGGTCCTGAATCGATAATTCTCTTATTATTTTTTATTTTAGCCATTTTATTATTCATAAAATTTAGAAATAAAAATTAAACATTCGAGTATAATTGAAAATATAAAATTGAGTATAATTAGAAAAAATAAATTGCCTCCTTTTCATCTCAAGCCCCTCGTACCCTATTTTTTTTTTTTTCAACCTCATTAGCTTATTTACTTCTTCCTTAAATTTTTTCGACGAGGGAACTAACAAATAAAAATATTGAATTATTTGGTATAAGTTACTTCCTCCGTTCCAATTATATAGTCCACTTTGATCTTGCACGTTTGTCAAAAATTATTTAATATTTAAACAAACTTCCAATATTACCCTTATTTAAAACATTAATTAACCTCTCATTTTCATAATATTATATTTAATATTCTCATTTTTCAAGATTATTCAGGGATGTAATCGTAAATGATCATATAAAAACAATACTAAATATAGAAACTGGACTATATAATTGAAACACCCTAAAATAGTAACCCGGACTATATAATCGGAACGGAGAGAGTACTATATTAGGATGTTTTAATTATATGGTCCAATTTTTATATTTTGTATTTTTTTCTCTGGTAATTTACTGTTAGACCCCTGAAATATTTTAGAAAATGAGAATATTAAATGTAATATTATAAAAATGAGAGGTTAATTATTATTTTAAATAAAGGTAGTGTTGGAAATTTATTTAAATATTAAATATTTTTTTTTAAAAACATATAAAATTAAACTGAACCATATAATCAGAACAAAGAAAATAATTAATTGCATTTTGTCTAGAGAGAGATAGGAGTGTGCACGGTCCGGTTTGGCCGGTTTAAAGGGTAAAGTACGGACCAAACCAATAGGTACGGTTTGAAATTTTCACAAACCAAACTAGCTAAATAATTATTTCAAACCAAACCGGCCAAACCATATTATAACGGTTTGGTTCGACCGGTTTAAACGGTTTGAAGATTATTCAACTAATAATATTACAAAAAAATGAAACTTGTATATCAATTTTATTATTAGATATTAATGAAATAATGATACACAAAAATAAAACTAATATAAATATATTTTGCTTGTCATTAATTATAAATATGAGATAAGTAATAAATAAATAATATTATGGTTGCAAGAAACAATTAAATATATGTTGATTTATAGGGTTACAATTGGAAAAATATAAACATCGGACATATATATCAATATAATTGATATTTTAGCTTTCTATATTATCATTATTATATTTAAAATTATATTATTTATACGGCTGGTCTGGCCAAAACGGTCGGTTTCAACCTTCAAACCGTCGGCCAAACCAAATCATCCGGTTTGAGATTTTTCAAACCAACCCGACCAATCATTTTTTCAAACCAACCAAACCGGCCAAATTAATTTGGTTTGGCCGGTTTGGCCAGTTTCGACCGAATCGCGCACACCCCTAGAGAGAGAAGGCAATTAATTATAGAGTGTGTTAAATTTAATTATATAGATGGATAGGCCTGCAACTGGAAGCTTTAATTGTAGAAGAAGATGATGATAGAGTAGATTTACTACATTTCATTGCTTCTGAAATAAGTAAAAAGATTCACAAATCTCAACTACTTCACATAACACAATCATTATCCCTCCCGCCTTCAATTTTTGAATTCATACTCTCATGCCAAACACAAAATACAACATACACCCCGTTTCGATTATGTCGTCCAGTTTCATCTTATACACATATTTGTAAAAATTTATTTAATATTTAAATAAATTTCCAATATTTCTTATTTATAACATTAATTAACCTCTCATTTTTCATAATTATTCAAGGGTGTAATGATACATTGCCAAATTAAACAATACTAAATATAGAAATTGGATCGTTTGATTGAAACACCTTAAAATAAAAACTCGGACCATATAATCCAAACGGAGAGAGTATTATTTATACTTTATACATATATATATATATATATATATATATATATATTCTTTTTCGTTATACCGTTATCGTATCGCAATTATCGTAGTACTCGAGTGTACGAGGCATTTAATTGGTACGTTGGCGGTTTTGTACTTCAAAATTGTATGGAAATGAGGGCTTCTATTTTGAAATTAGTGGACAAACTTGGTACCAATTTTCTATACCTTTTTTTCTTGAAAACATTCAATCATAATACCAAACTTCTTGAAAACATTCATTCATTATACCAAACTTTTAAAGCCAACAATCTAAAAATGAAAGGGGAAGAAAGAGTCACTTTGACCCTTTGTCCCAAAAAAAGAGTGTAAAAATGTTGCAATTCCCTTTTTCCAAATTAAAATTTAAATATTTCCACAAAATATACAAGATTTTGTAAATACCATAAATTATATGGTTTTATTATCATATTAGTCAAAGAATAATTCTATATGGTATATTGGTAAATATATTTATTTCATTATTAATAAATTATTAAAATACCTTAGTGTATTATTATTTTTTCAAAAATACCCTTATTACTTGAATACCGAACACACCAATTAATGCATCCCGGTTCACTAAATTATGGCTATTTAACATCACTCTTATTCAAATATATCATAATTTATATCGAAATACACCAATTAA
Source organism: Plectranthus barbatus (assembly GCA_026898455.1). NCBI lineage: Eukaryota > Viridiplantae > Streptophyta > Magnoliopsida > Lamiales > Lamiaceae > Plectranthus > Plectranthus barbatus. The sequence goes on from JAPKLW010000083.1 coordinate 519,967, forward strand.
TACATTTCGGTTCACCAAATTCTGACTATTTAGTATCACTCTTATTTAAATATATCATAATTTATACACTTTTTTGAAGACCCATTCCACTATATACCTTTTATATATGAGGTGTGTGGCGACAGGCCTAATTATTTATACTAGCTTAGATAATTTATTTAATATAGTAAAGATTTCTTAAAAGATAATGAGTATTGTGGGGTTGGTAGTTCATGACATATTTGAGCATTTGTCAATGTTGTTTTTTTTTCCTTCATATTTCTATCCCGACAAATTCTCAGATGAGACGGTCTCATCATTTTTATTGTGAGACGATTTTAATGAAATGATGTGTTTCTTTATTGCAAATGATGTCTCACCATTTTTATTGTTAAACGAATTTAATAAAATGATGTGTTTCTTTATTGTAAATGATGTATTTCTTTGTTGCAAATAATGTAATTTTAAAAAATGAAACGATGTATTTAACTCATTGAAATAATATATTAAGGTCCGTCTCACAATAAAAAAAATGGTAGACCGTCTCTCAAGAGACTAACTATTCTTCCCTCAATCATGAACAAGTGAAGAAAGGAGAGGCAATCAAGATTTGATTTTTCCAATTACCTTTATTCTCTTATATTTTTACGAGTAGGAAGATTCATAATTGTTACTTTTAATTTTACTCGAAATTGCATAAACTTTTATTTAAAATCATAATCTTCATTCATATAAATTGGCTTCCCAACAATTAAAGTTTTTAGTATTTCACCACTATATATTCACGCAATAAACAAAATAAATATACTTAATTTTAAATTAATGCATTTATTGCGAAATAGTTTCATCAAATTCACACACTATATGGTTAGAAGTTAATAACTGTTTGTAAGTACTCCCTCCGTCCCACTTTAATAGTCTCGTTTCTAAAAATGATAGTTTTTTCACACTCAATAATAAAATATTAATTTCATTCAACTCATTCTACACTCACATGTCTTGGTTATTGTGCCAAAAATAAATAAAACTATTAATCTGGAACGGAAGGAGTATTTATTATGATTTGATTGGACAAATAGACTTGTTTGAGACAGATGGTCAAACGTGAGTCATTAGAGGTGGTCGTAATTATTAAAAATAAAGACAAACACAAATAATGGTTTTTTGTGAAGGGAAAATGAATGGATTAGGCATGTAATAATGTTTTAAATATTCTTTTAATCTTTTTGATTGATTGAGTGTGACGTAAATTATACTTCATTCTTTTCATAACATTAATCTTATTTTCCTTTTTTGTCTGTCCCAAACATTAATTTTATTTTTTAAAATAAAAAATTAATATACACTCACTAATAAAATATTAATTTTCTCTATCTATACTCGCATTTGTATTTATGCCAAAATGAAACAAGATTAATATTATGGGACGGAGGGAATACATCCTACTACAATAATCAATAACTTTGCGTGTAAAATGATTTGATTGTAATTAATATTTCATTTTTAATAATGAGATTAAAAAAAAAAGTTGGACAATTAAATCGTAACCGATGGAGTAATTGTTTTAGAGGATTAAAAAATTTTAAGCAATGAATTTTCACGCTAAAACTCAAATAAATTTCCTTCTCCTTTTAAGGTGTTTGATTTTGTTTTCTGATTTCCATTATTCGAATTAATATAATTAAATTATTTTTGGATGCTTAAATTAATACTCCTAATACTCATGATTTTATTTATTCCGCTTATAAATTTTCGAAGTTATTGAGTTGTGATGCCAATTGGCATGAATATTTATGATGGGAAACATAATAAGATAAATAGCGATTTATTAAATGTTCTAAATTAATTGATGAAAGTGAATGAACTATATTCTTATGGTAAAAGTGAATTGAATTTAATATGGTATTTAAATTTTTGAGTCAGTCGAAACTTACAAACATTTTCTTACAAGTTAATTTTATAAGAATCGGTGGAATCTAACATACTAAATAAATCATAGGTTACAAGTTAATTTTATAAGAATAGGTGGAATCTAACATACTAAATAAATCATAGGTCAAAACATTAATTTTAGTACAAATTATTGGTCTCTTCTCAATTATAGTATTAATTATTTTCCTTATCAATCTAATATTTAAACTATAAAAAAATTATTCAAATCTAGGCCGAAAAAAAAATCCTGGCATAAAAATGTTGATGGGACATGCCGAAAATTCATGTCATATTAAAAATGAATTCAAACAAACGTGAATTTTTTTAAATATGATATGGATTTCCGGCATGCCCCATCAACTTTACAAGGCCAGAAAAATTTTCATATTAGATTTGAATAATTTTTAATAGTTTAGACATTAAATTAAGAAGAGAATACTTTGTGCTAGAATTTAGAAAAAGCGCATAATTTGTACTATAATTTATGTTTCGGCCTCAATCATATCATAAACACTAATTTAAAAGAGGTAATTAGAGATAAAGAATCCTTAATAAATAAATTATACTTCATCTGACCCAATTATTTGGTTCAAATTACTGTTTTTAGGTGTCTCGTTTATATGGATTCATATTCAAATTTAGTATAATATTTTTATATGTGTTTACAAGTCTACCCTAAAACGACATTGTAAATCAAACACATTATTGATACTTATTGCTAAATAAGGGTAATTCAGAAACTTATTCAAATATGTAGTATTTATAAATAATTTAGTATTCGTGCAAAATAAAACTAAACCAAATAATCGAGACCACAAGTAAGCATAAATTACAAAGCCAATAAAAAAGTAAAAATGTTGAAAAAGGAAAGTAAATAACTTTTTTCACATGCTTGGCAGGGAATTGATTGACCAAAATAAAAAATGTAAAGGCCCAAATAGGAAAAACAGTGAAATATTTGCGATCCTCAATTCGAAAATAATCGCCGATTACTTGGTCAATAAATCGGTAAAACATCGCCAACCTTTCCTACCAACTCAGACACTCTCTCCCCCTCTCTCTCTCTCTCTCTCTCTCTCAGGCATCAGATTACCAGAGCCGTGTCCATAAAGAGCTTTGCTGCTTCTTAGCTAGCTCTCCGCTCTTCCTCTCTATCTAGACCACTGTTCATGGTTTTGTTGTGCGCGCTTGCGTGTATGTCTGTGTGAGAGAGAAGAATCTCATGGACTACGAGAGGATACACAAAGTTCAGGTATTGCATTCATTTATGATTTATCATATACAGGAATTCATCGTCGTTTTCTTGGAGTTGGTGTTCATATTTTTTGATATGTTTCTTTCCAATAGATTTTTGGAAGACATTGTTTTTTTTTTCTTCGAATGTATGTGATCTCTGCACATCAATTGTTTGATAGTTTGACAGTTAACAGAAAGCTTGCATCTTTTCTTAGTTTTCCACAGTTGGGGTGTGCTAAACTTTTTCATTTGCAAGTTTTTTGTATGATTTTTTTTTTTTTTTTTTGGGATTGATTTTTTGGTGTCGTTGCAGACTGGTATCATATCTCCAAGTAAGTTGAGGATGAAGCTAATGGGGCCGCACCATCAAAAGAAAAAAGATGGATCAAATAGTAATTCTTCAAGAACATCTCCATCTAGGCTGGAAGATTCAGAGTTTGTCAACAACAGCTTGTTGGCCTCCCAAAATGGGGATTTCGGAGAGGAAGGTAAAGGTTTGATGATTTTGCACCTTTCCCCTTTTTCTCTGCCTTGAATTATTAATTGTACATCGCATTTATTATCAATCTAAGATACATTGTAGAACTAGAGCTGGTGGGCCTTGGTGCTTTAACACTAATTTGATCTGCTTCTTCCCATTGGCCTCTTTCAGAAGTAGGGACAGATATTTTTCTGAAATAATTGCTTAGATAGTTGAAGTTTTTAATGATGAATGAACTGGTTTTGGTGGTCTAGGTTGTGTAAATCCCTCCTGTTATCCTTTGCAGTGTCGAATTTAGAGGTTTTGCAAGGTGGTGATGGAAATTTGCTGCAGTTGAAGGAGGTTGGAGCAAAGGATATTGTTGATGGTGGCCGTTTAAGAATGCATCCTGTTTCAAAGGGTGACAGCAGCAACTCGAGCTCTGTCCACCCTGTCCGAATGAGCGAGGATGAGAATCTTGATTATGACAGCACTTCGAGCTTTGAGTTCCACAAAGGGGAAAGATCATCACTGCAGCAACAACCTGTGTCAAGATCATTGGCTAGACCGATGTCATCGAAATGGAACGATGCAGAGAAGTGGATTATGAACAAGCAGAATGTGCAACCCAGTGTTTCAAAGAAGGGCAGCATGCAGAACCAGGTGAACAGACAACCAGCTGCAAGTATGGTGAGAGTTGTGCCGGAGTCCACGGTGAAGAGGGTCGATTTTTGCCAGTCCAACGCGCAGGCAGGATCGGGGAAGCTCGCCTTTGCCTCCCGTGGAGCTGGACCGCTTTCCGGTCAGGTGCATGGAGCAAATGCAGTGTTTGATTTATGCCCTGAAAGCAAGGATTTGAGGGAGGTCAGTGATGGTGGTTTGCCTTGCACCAAGAGTGTAACAGAAGAAACAGCAGGTGAATCACTGGTGCTCAACTCTCTTTAGCATATCATGAATGGGTTTTGTTTCCTAGAATTTTGCCTCAATTTGGTTGAAGTGGCCTTGATTTTCCATAAAGATAGTGATAGCTTAATTAAAAGTATGAGCTTCTATGGCCATGGAAAATGTTTGTCAACAGAGACATCATTTTCAAGCCCTTCAAATTTCAAGTTCTTAACTAATTCTGCTTTATGTTTGGTAAAGTACTAGTAGGGGTGAGCAACTGTCTGTTCAGTCTGAAAACCCGGCCGAACTTTTCCAAAATTCAGATCGAACTGAATTTCTAATATTGTATAAACCGAACAATACGAATAGGTGGTTTCGGTTCGGTTTGACGGTTTTAACCAAACTGAACAAAACCGGCGGTTTCGGTTTTAACCAAAATTTTCTGCACATTTTTATAAAATGCTTTAATTAAAACATATATTTTAATGTATTAAGTATTTTAATTTAAGTTTAATACATTTAAAATAAAATAAAGATTTTATAATTTAATTTTATATGTTTTATTGTTTTAATATTTAAATTATATATATTTAAATTATATATATATATATATTCATTCGGTTTCGTTTTAAATCGAGCCAAATCTAGACCAAACCGAAATCAAATGCACTAAAAAAACCTCTGGTTTGGTTCGGTTTGGCGCTTTCAGTTCGATTTTGGTCACCCTAAGTACTAGCTATTTGTGTCATTACTCTTATTAGGTTGGAGATTTGGTCATTGTTTGAAATATGCTTTTTAACTACTCAAGAGATTATACAAATGCCCTACAACAATATTGCTAGCTACAAATCTACAATCTGCCATTTTCTTGCTGTAAACTAATAGAAGCTTTTGCACTTGCAGAGGTGTTTATCATAGAGTTCTTGAATGATTATGTTGTTGCATATAAATTATAATCATGCTATTTGTTAGAGAAAGAAAACCAATGGTATCTGAAATATTCTGCTGCAGCTGCTACCATAAGATCAGTTTCAATGAGAGACATGGGAACAGAGATGACTCCTATTCCGAGCCAAGAGCCGTCAAGAAGCGCTACACCGGTGAGTGCAACGACCCCGATTCGCAGCCCGACTTCTTCCATGCCCTCTACTCCCCGTAGAGGGGAGCCTGCACCCACACCAACTGAACGCAACATCAGCAGTTCTACCAATAACTCGATTGAAAATGGGAAGAAGGAGCTGTCCGAGCAAGAGCAGAAGCTCAAAACGAGAAGGGAGATTGTTGCGCTGGGCGTTCAGCTTGGTAAGATGAATATTGCTGCTTGGGCGAGCAAGGACGAGAAAGAGCTCGACGAGGATGAGCTTGCGCGGATCGAGTATGCAAAACGTGCAGATGCATGGGAAGAAGCTGAGAAGTCTAAGCATGCTGCAAGGTTCATTCTTGAAAAGATGATGCTTGGAATTGTTGAAGCTATCATTCTGTTACTGCATTTGACTCGTCTCGTATCTGTCCTCAGATTTAAACGGGAAGAGATACGGATTCAGGCTTGGGAGAGCCAGCAGAAAGCAAAGCTTGAAGCTGAGATGAGGAAGATAGAGGTGAGACAGTTGCTCTCTTCTGCATGAGTTCTGTAAATACTGTTTTTTTTCTTCTTCATGAGTGATGAGAATTGATTTTCAGGCACAGATTGAGCAAATGAAAGCACAGGCTCAAGCAAAGATGGTGAAGAAGGTGGCAATGGCGAGGCAGAAATCCGAGGAAAAACGCGCAGCTGCAGAAGCTAGTAAGAATCGACAGGCTGAGAAAACTACGGCGCAAGCAGAATACATCCGTCGAACGGGCCGAATCCCTTCTTCGTCGTTCATCTGTTGTGGTTGGTCATAAAAATGCAGAGATGCTCTCCATCAGAAATGAGTTTCTGTGTGTTATATTATTCACCATTTGAGTAGAGCCATCCATCAATGTTTACATTGAAATTTCAAGAACTTGAAGCCCTTGGCTTGAGCTGCAATCTCTTGCAACTATGCATGCCCACATTCACACCCTGTATAGTTTTGGTGTGATTCCTGCCATTTTTGTCATGCAACTGTTCGTTAAAGATCTCATTTCTCTTCCTACAAAATCGACTTATAAGGAGATGAGACTTTTACTATTATATAATAGTCTGATACGAGGTTCACAATTGATGTTGGATCGGCTACCATCATTGTGATTGTTCGGGTCCTATAATCGGATAATTCAGGTTCCATTTCAAACTGAACCCCGACTCTAGGGATGTTTCGATACGGTATAGAGGACTTTTTCCTCTATGTCTTATACCATACTAAAATTTACGGTATGAGAAAAATTCATACCGTTACTGTATCGAAGTTCTCGGCATACTTTAGTTTGGTATATCGAATTTGGTATGGTTTTGGTATGAGATAATTTATATACCATTACTTTTGGATTTTTTTTCTAATATGATTTTTGTATGACATGATTTATATACCATTTATGTTATTATTTTTACGGTATGTCGTTAAACATACCGAAAAATTCTCAATATATTTTGATTTTAAAATTTTTTCTATTGATATTTATTCAAGAAATATGGTGAAGAGAAAATATATGATTTTACTTTTAATCTATATGATTTTATTTGTAATTTATTATTTTAAAATAACAATAATAACAAAAAAATATTATTATATTTTTAGTAGAGTATATATCATTATATCTTCAATATTAGGGTGGTTAGAATTTTCGTTATGGTATGATATTTTACCAAAAAATTCGATCATTTTGATATTTTTAAAGTACGATATGTTCGGTATTTTTTTCCATCCTTATCTGGCTCTGATATCATGTGAAATTCTCATTTATTTTCCTCCAAATTCGACTTATAAGAAGAAGAGACTTCCATCATTATATAAAAGTATACTCCGGTCTCCAGTCAATTTGCGATATTTAATATAATCCGATGTATAAAAACTTAAGGAGAATTGTCGATCCAGGACCAAAAAGATAGTTAAATTGTCAATCCAGGACCCGAAAGATGATTTGTCAATCCAAAACCCGAAAAATCAAACAATTCTCAATCTAGAACCTGATATTGAGGTCTTGGATTGAGAATTATATGATCTTTCGGGTAGTTGTGGCCACGGGCCGGTTCCGGTTTGGAACCGCCGGTTCCAAGGTTCCGGAAAAATGGAACCGGAATCGGCCCGTGGGTAGAAGGTTCCGGTTCCGGTTCGGAACCGACGGTTCGAAAAATATTTTTTTTTTATATTTTTATTTTTTCAGGGACACGTGGCGCTCTCTGATTCGTCGATTTTTGAATTTTCAAAAATATTTTCAACGGTTCGAAACCGGAACTGCCGGTTCAGAACCGAAACCGCCGGTTCCGGTTCGGGCTTTTCTTGAACCTGAACCGGCCCGTCCAAAAACGGTTACGGTTCCGGTTCCAAACCGTTTTGGACGGTTCCGGTTTGGAACCGTGAACCGCCGGACCCGTTCAGGGCCGGTTCCGGCAGTACCGGTTCCAAATGGCCACCACTACTTTCGGGTCTTGGATTGAGAATTTTTGTGATCTTTCATGTCCTGAATTGACAATTAAACTATCTTTCGGGTCCTAAATCGATAAAACTTCAAACTTAATTAGCACTAATTCAAGATATGTAATGAAACACTAGAGACATAACTTGGAAATGAAATCAAAAGGGGAAAAAAAAAAAAAACTAAGTTCCACAAAGAAAACTAGAACTAATACAAGAAGCAGTTACACTATAACTTAGAATATGGAAAGTGGAAACATCTGTTGCATCGAGGCAGAAAATTGAGGATGGAACTATCATAATTACAGCTTCTATATCAAAGCTCTTTTTTCAAGTTAGAAACATAAATTTTCTTGCCTAGCAAAGTCTGACAAAGATATGCTAAAATATTACAAATTACAAAGATATGCTCCATGCAACTAAAAAAAACTTGTTCAGAAATCAAGACTCCCCACAGACGGTATGCCGGCGTTCATGTTCCTCGCCTCTTGCCGGCTGCCGTAACCCTCACAGCCGCCGTTCTGGACCGGCAGCCTCTGGAGAGGAACTGAGTTGAGAAGCTCGAGCCCGCGGTTTCCCATCTCCTGAACCTCCTGAGGCGATAGAATCTTGATGCACCACACGCTGTTCACGAACTCCCTGAAAGGTTTTAGGGTAGTCAGCTCTAGGAGTGAGTAAAACTGAACCGAAACTGCCAAATCGAACCAAACCGACAATTTCGGTCGGTTTCGGTTTGGGTTTTTTAGTGAAAGATTTTACAGTAGTCAGCACTATGGGTGAGGAAAACCGAACCAGAACCGCCAAATCGAACCGAACCGATATTTTCGGTCGGTTTTGGTTTGGTCTTTTAGTGAAAGATTTTAAAGTAGTCAGCTCTAGGGGTGAGTAAAACCAAATTAAAACCGCCAAATCGAACCAAACCAACAATTTCGGTTTGGTTTTCTAGTGAAAGATTTTAAAGTATTCTCTAGGGGTGAGTAAAATTGAACCATAACTGTTAAATCGAACCGAACCGACAATTTCGGTTGGTTTTTTAGTGCATTCGATTTTGATTCGGTCTGGATTTTTTTAGAATTTTTATTTTCAATTCGGTTCGGTTTAAAAACCGAACCGAATATGTATTATATATATATTTTTAAATTTATTCAAACATATAAAATTAAATTATAAATCTTTATTTTTTAAAAATTTCTAAATTAAACCTAAATTAAAATACCTAATAGATTAACATATATGTTTTAATTCAAGTATTTTATAAAAATATGCAAGGAATCTATTCAAACCGAAACTGAAACTGCAGGCTTGGTTTGGTTTTGTTAAAATCACCAAACCAAACCGAAACCGCCTATTCAGTGCAGTTCGATTTCAGTTTCCAGACCGAACCGACTGTTACTCACCCCTAGTCAGCTCACTCACAGAGTGGTGAACAAAATGCATGTTCTATTATGAGTGGAAATGAAATGGGAAGCTTACTGCCACGGGTCGTCGCCGAGGAGAAGAACGTCGTTTTCACGGTCGACAAATACAAGCTGCCAGCCTGATCTCAAGGGGTCTTCGAGTTCGCCTTCTAGGCCGAACATCTGAGCAAGCTCACTCCGTAGCTCGGGGTAGCTGCTGAACTTGGTGATATCGAGCGACCTCCCGAATGACCCGGACTTGTGAACCTGTGGAATATAGAGACACAGTAAATAAAAATGGCTCAACCGTGGGTATAATATAATGCAACACAGAAGTTTACCTTAACAAAGGTTCTATTGGGTGCATTCTCATGCCCTCCGTTGTCGGCGGACATCAGAAAACCGGACTCGTCGATGCAGCTGCTTGAAGTCACGGTAGGGTTGAGCGAGTAATCGGCACCAGAGCTGCTCATGTAGCTGGAAGAGGCGAAGGCCATATTCGCGTTGTCACTGTCGCTAACAACTGGTTTAAGGTTCGACATGGCATTCGGCATGAGAAGTGAGGAGGAATCGATGTTGACGCCGAAGAGGAAGTGGTTTTGGGGATCATTGTGTGGTTCTTGCTCTATCAAACACTCTCTACCAGGAAAGGGAGGCAAAGAAACTGGATTGGCGGCTGAATTCGTGTTCGACAATCCTAACTGCTCGGCCCGGGGCGAAATGGTCTGTGACAGACCGTTAGAAAGAGGGTCGAAAGCAACCCTCTTAGTCGGCCAGCCGTTTGAAGATAGCAAGTTGCTAGATCGAGGCATGCTAAGAAGGTTCGACGCCTCATCCTGGGTGACGGAACTCAACAGGCTGTGTAGGGGAGAGCTAATGCTGCCAACGGGTTTCACATTCGACTCGGAGAAGTTCTGATGCATGGGTGACACCGAGTGCATCGTTTGAGCCTGCGGTTGAGAGTTCGAGTTCGAAGACAGTTGCGATAAGATAGGTGAGACGGAGGAAACCTGATGATGATCAATGTGTTGGTGTTGCTGCTGGATCTGTGCGTTGTTGAACGAGTTCTGTTGGAGCAGTTGCTGCTGAAGGAGGTTCGCATGCAGCTGCGACGGCGCCTGCGACTGGCTTCCCGGGTGAACAAACGAAGGCGAACACTGAGACGGGGGTTGCTGGAATTGCATCATAGATGAGAGGATCTGCTTGGAAGGGTCCACCACCCTCATATCCTGCATAGCTGCAGCTGCCATTGCTTGATAAATATCACTCTGCATGCCGAGCATCGATGGATCGAACCTCGGTTGCATCCATGGAGTCACCCCCATTCCGTGGTTCAGCGATTGCATTCCTCCATCACCGCGAAGCCACATGAGGGAGGGGTTCAGTCCCATGTCATCAGCCTTCATCCCTAAGGTCCCAAAAAGCTCCGGTTACAGCAGAGAACTAATACGAAAATCGTCGTTTTTCAAGACCACTCGAATTGTACCTGGGAAGGAGGGGAGACCCGATGGCCACGGTCGCTTCAGCCTTAGAGGAAACGGTGATGGATACATGGGGAACGTGGTCAAAGGTTCGATTTCCCAAAGCGAAACCCGCGGCTGCCTCTCTCCGGCAGTTGATTCGTCCCAGCCAACCTGCATCAATGAAAGAAGTTTGAATCTAAGGAAGCACTACCGGATAGTGTATGGTACCGTACCTTAACCGAACGCCAATGTGAATTCGGCCACCTAACAGGATCCAGGTCACTTATGCCAGTTATCGTGCCCATGTAGCTGAACAAAAACACGTACGAGCATCTCTCAGCAAACGAAATAATCACAATGCAACTTGCATGATCATGAGGAAACACATACCGACGGACACTAGATTCTTCGGTCTCAAACAACATCCGGAAACGCATACCCACAGACACTCGTGTGTGATATACTGCTTTGATATATTTAGCTAGAGGTATAACAAACTCAGAGGGGCTAGCCCTGGATTAAAATCGATGTCAGCATCGGTGGAATCACGATACATATCGAATCATGCAGGAAGCAGCCTACCTGGGATTGTAAAATATCGTGAAACGGCTATTCGTTGCAGCTGCATGAGCAGCAGCAGCAAGCAGGCCCAGGTGCATGCTATCACTAGATAAAACCGACGAAGGCATGACAGTTTGTGGCCGGTTGGCACGTCGAATGCCGAGAAGCAACTGATTCTTATCATTCCTGATTAGTGAAAAACAAACTAGCTCAGGTGTGCTCCATTTAAACAATTACAGAAAAAGCTACTGCGTAAATGAAACATGAATTGTGTACCATATGAACAGAACCGAATCGCCCGCAACGAGTCTTTTCGCACTCACGAAAACACTCCAACCAGTTGTAAGCAGATGCCTCTTTGGCTGACCTGAGATTATGTTCATAAAAAAAAAAATTTAACATCAAATTGTTCATAATCATACAGCAATGAAACTAAGGAGGCATTTCATAGAATAAATATCAAGTTTCGAACGAAATGCAATGAATCTTCACTTAAAAAACACGGAAGCCGAATACTCGAGAGCTCACCTCTAAATATATGCCTGAATTTCCACTCATTGTTATGAAGATCCCTGGCAATCAGTTCTTGTGCTGGAGGTTGCTGGGAAAAGTCCTGTATACGGGTATCGCATGACCATAAATGCCCGAAAACAAAGAGATAAAACAGAATTGTTGTTATTACTTATTAATCATGACAGCCAAATATTACCAAGGGTGGAAACACTTTCTCAGCTGCCCGGCGCGGAACTGAGAAACCACCATGCGTGCTCGTATCACTCGCTGTCAAAGTTTTGCAGAAGTAATTCGTCGGCTGCCTGCTGGCGGCACCCAAGTCTGCTGGAAGGAAAGACACCTCTTTCTGCTCTTGCTGCACGAATGGAAAAGAGAATTAAACGAAGCTCAAGAATCAATGCAGGAATCATCAAATGAGTTAAGGATAAGTGGCGAACCGCGCTCAACGGCTGCAAGGTCATTTGAGCATAAACCTCATCCGTCTCTATGTCAGCCTGGTTAGCAAAACATATAAGCTCGAAGAATAACACGAGACAGATTAAAAAGTTCGAGATGAGAGACGGCCATACATGCATGGTCACATTATGAAGCTGGCAAATGAGCTGTGCAGGTAAGCTCTGGTAATTGGGCATCTGAGCATCAACTTCCTTGTTTGTAGATACAGCAACCTGTGCAGCAATGCAGCATCATGCATTGATTAACTACGAGTTTCGGAAAATCTCTAGTTGCAGGCCCAAGATAAAACAATGCTCTTGAAGATATGCTGAAAATCAAAGATATGTAGATGATTGATACCTGCTCACTATGGCCCTGAGGGAAATAAACCACATGACTTCCAATAGATGGGAGAGAAACAAGTGGACCAGCACAGGCATGCCAGAGTTCAGAATTTAGGCAGCTCTTCTCTCCTCCTGGTCCAATTCCAGAAAAATAAGGTTACCTTACCCATCATACCCTCATCTCCAACTCACCCAAAAAAAGAAGAAAAAAAAAAAAGAAACTCAAGAACTGGTCCCACTTGAGTATAATTTATGATAAGGAGGAAAAGAGAAGAAAAATTCAAGAAGGGTCAAGAATTCATTACTATGACCTCATGGAGAGATGCCATGGCAAGTGACTTCAATTTTTATTTTATTTTTTTAATAAAAGGGAAAGGCAGAATGCATAATTTATGATCAATCCCTAAACAGAAGGAAAAGAGAAGAAAAATTAAAGGAGAGATGCCATGGCAAGTGACAACAAATTTTTTTTTTTTAATAAAAGGGAAAGGCAGAATGGTCAACCTCCCACAAAACTTGATCACCTAAAAAGAGAATGAAAGAAGAGAAAAACTCAAGAAAGAGAATGGAGTTCTTCTTTTGCAGATATGGCAGCCTTGGATTATTTATCAAATAAAAAAAATGCAAAAGGGATAAAACAAATGAAGATTCCACATCAACTTTAGATATGTCAATCTCATAGATGAGCAAATCCCAAAACCATCACCAAATGCATATAAAAATAAGGAAGAAAGCAGTTTTACCTTCAGGAGACTGCTGCTGATTCAAGCAAGCAGAGAGCTTCATGATGAAGATTTGAATGATAAAAGATGGAGTAGCAAAAAAACAGCAATAACTGCAAAAAACATCCAAATAAATAGTATAAATTCCCCCCCCACACATATATATATATTTCTCAAAACTCTTAAATAATTCAGATTCTTGTACCTCCTTTTCAACCCAAAATAGCATAAGACCTGAAAATCTGTAAACCCCTCCTCCACCAATTCACAACCAGCTGAGGCGAATATTATCTTCCTCAAAAAAAAAAAAAAAAAAAAGGTTCACCCAAAATCTATTCCACTACAAACTATGGAAAATCCAAGCACCATCAAGTCTCGAATATTTCTCACAAAATATCCTCAAATAAAGAAAATGCAATCAAGAAACCATCACCCACAAAAGAAATCACCTAACTTCAGCTTAAGCTCAGGACTAACACCATAATCCAACAAAAACCAGGTTCAAGAATCTCTAAATTCAGAAACAACAACTCAAACCAAGTCTTCAGATCTCAGTATCACCAGCCCGAAGCAAGACTCTCAAGAACCCACAACTCCTTTCTCATAAAAATCCAACCTTTATCACTCAAAACGAAGCACTATGCTCCGCCAAAGAGTCTTCTGCTGAAAACACACAGATTCCCACATGAAACTATAAATCAACTCCACCGATGCATGCGCGTGCGCCTACCACTGAACATGGGCACACACGTATTCAAACACTTGATAAATCAACACCAAAGGGCTTTGACAACAGTGGAAAAATGGTGAAACTGAGACAATACACACTCAGCCTCTCACTTCATTAGCTTAGATAGCTATCCCTCTCTCTCTCCCAAAACAAACACAGCTACAACTGACTAGTACTGGTATAGAGTTGGGAAGTTGGAAGTTTAGTAGTGTATTGTGCCTCTCTCTCTCTCTCTCTCTCTGCATATATATTCGGTTTCTCTCTCTCTCTATCTCTCTCCACTGCTCCAATCAGTCAATATTCAATATCACCTTTTCCCATTCCTTCAGATGTCATTTTTAATTTAGGGGATGGTAGTAGAGAGAGAAAGTATGTCAGAAGTATTTTAATTCTTTGATGTTGTGAGAGAGAATGTGGTGGGAGCAGTGGACCATGCAATTATTACACCTTTAGAAGATTGTGAATTACTTTTTTGACCTTTACTCCCTTTTTATTATCTTAAAATTTTTAATATTAAATTAATTTTCCGAATTTCAAGTGGGCCTTCTGAGATTAGGACTCAGATCTTCTGTCAATAATGGGCCACTGCCAGCCCAACTGCTATTTTTAATTATTAAATTAAATACTTTATTCATTATTATTATTATTATTAGTTTTTTTTTTAAATTGACCTGTTTTTATTATTATTTATTTATATTTGAGCATCTTAATAAAGTAAAGAAAAATTAATATTTACACATACATGCTAAAAAAATATTTTAACATTTATTTAAAATGCAACAATTCCAAAATAAGAACATACAACAAACCGAATTTTAAACATTTCTGCAACAAGTATTCTTACATTTCAAAATATAAGCAAACGAATTAGGTATTAATTTTATATTTTATAATTTATAAATATTTTTTTTAAATAAATTTTAATATACATTTTACATCATGTGTGTAATTTTAGTCTAGTCGAGTGTATCAAACTTAATTTAACTTCTTCGTTTATAAATTATTAATTCTATATAAATACTTCATTACATCATATTCAACTATTATGATATTTGAATAATTCTAGCATAGTAGTATATGATTAATGAAATTAAGTATATAATTTAATAATGGAAATATCATAGGGAATTTTAAACTAGAAAAAAGAGAGAGAGAGAGAGAAATTTTCGTCAATAAAATGATAATAAATTCACCGACCTAGCTAAGTCTTGCACTGTTTCAAAAACTATATTTTTAATTTTGTTATTTTTTTTTTCCAAGTTGTTGAGGTGGAGCAGGTTAATACTTCCTCCGTCCCACTCTATTAGTCCCATTTACCTTTTTGTTTGTCCCACTCTATTAGTCACATTTCCTAAAATGGCAAACTTTTTCACACTCATCAATAAAATATTAATTTCACTACACTCACAAACATTGGTTCCTGTGCCGAAACTATATGGGACTAATAGCGCGGGACGGAGGTAGTACTTAATAGTCTCAAATCAAATAAATAAATAATTAACTATCCTCGTACATTTTTTTTTTACTTTAACTTCTGGATTTCAATTTATTGCTAAATAAATATCTATCTAAATTTCTCCAATAATTCGGCTATTAAATACATCAAAATCAAAGTCTTTTTTTTGGCGATGTCATTCAATATATTTATTAAATGAATATCTATCTGAGTGGTTCTTTAATATACATATATATATATATATATATATATATATATATATATATATATATATGAAAGATACATGATAATATAACTAGTAGATGTAAATGTAGACACGGAAATATCTCATTTTGAAATTCCACCGCATTAATATGAAAATTATAATGGCCACAATTATCATTTCTTTTGGATATATAAAAATTCAATTTTCCTCTATACAAATTGATCAAAACATATATAGGATTTAGTTTATCTTAAACTGGGTCAATATTTAGGCATGAGCAACGATCGTTCAGTCTGTAAACCAAATCAAAACCGCAAGCCAAAATTCTGTAAAATTAAATTAATTGAACCATACCGATTGAAGCCTGAAGTATAGAAATTGAACCGAACTTGAATCGCATCGAATCAATAGTTTCGATTTTAACTAAATCATTGGTTTCAGATTGGTTTTTGCTCTTAACCGAATTTTCATGCACATTTTCATAAAATACTTAAATTAAAATAAATATTTCAATATTTCAACCTATATAAACGTGAAAAACAATCCAATGGGTCGAATCTATGATTAGAAATTTAAGATTATTTAAATTTAAATGTTATTATTTTATAAATATAAATAAAATATATGAATTATATATACATATCCGGTGTGGTTTTAACCGAAGCTGAACCAAAATAAATTCAATTTAAAAAACCTAGACCCGAATCGAAATTAAATATATATGAAAACTCGATCGTAACGATAAGCTCGATTTTATTTTCGCTATAGGGTTCGATTTTACTCACCCCTATCAATATTAGCAAATTTCAATTAAACATGATTGATTCAAGTTATAGAGAATATTTATTTTTATTATTATTTTGCATGTTTTTATTAAGATGTAGCAATAAACGTTTCATTGTTAGTGAGAAATATATATTATTTCATCTACTTCATTCATCCCAACGTGTAAAAATTAAGGCAAGAAGAGGTGGAAATAGATTTATTATTATTATTATTATCATTATTATTATTATTTACTCCCTCCATCTCAACTTAATTGTCTCATTTTCTTTTTTTCGTCTGTCCCAGCTTATTTATCATGTTACTAAAAAAAAATTAATTCTTTTACACTCCACAATAAAATATTAACTTCACCAAACTTACACTATACTCACATTCCTTAATTATTGTCTCGATCCGATAAATCCGAGACAATTAAATCTGGACGGAGTAAGAGTGTGTGTATGGAGTAAGGTCATCTCATCATAAATGATACACATGCATTGTTTTAATTTGGAAGAAAAAAATTTGGGATTAAAACTCATTAGGGTTAGCCATTCAGATTCAGGGTCCTAGCAATCAATGTTGATAGGTCCATGGATTTACCTAACGACCAATAATTCGAATTTAATTACTCTACCCCACAATTTCTCATTTTTATCTATTCCATAAATATTAATATCTCAATTAATTTAACCTCATAATATTTCAATTAATTTTCGAGATTATCTAATATTTCAATTTGAACCTAAAAAACAT
Source organism: Plectranthus barbatus (assembly GCA_026898455.1). NCBI lineage: Eukaryota > Viridiplantae > Streptophyta > Magnoliopsida > Lamiales > Lamiaceae > Plectranthus > Plectranthus barbatus. The sequence continues at coordinate 537,342 of JAPKLW010000083.1, forward strand.
AGAGCAAAAGCTTCTCCATTTCCACTTTTGTGATACAATTTTACACAACACGTGCAACTTGTCATCAAATGTTTCTTCACATAATATCCCGAGCAGGGGCGGAAGCAGATTTGAAATACCGTAAAGCTCTATTTAGTGGTGGTTTTTTTTTTATAGTATCGTTATCCGGAATCTTATGGACAAGTCCTCCTCGTAAAGAAGAAAAAATGAATGAAAATAAAAAATGATATGACACGAAGGATTGAAGTCTAGTGGAAGCCAAAAAAAAAATAAATTTTCAAACCCCGTCACGGGAATTTTCTGAATCCGCCCCGAACTCTATCACATCTCATTTGATTGAGTCTTATAATATTTTTAAAATTTAACCAAAAAAATTCCGGCCGCCCCCTAGCTCAAGGCTGGCTCCCCCACTAATTCTAGGTTCGCTTTCTATCCCCAATGACGATCATATCCACGTCGCAATTACATTTTAATTTCTAACGTTTGATATTAATTTTTGAAAATATGAATATTAAAAAGAAAATGGGTGCCGGTGAATTAAATTGTGATGGATGAGGCTGAGTCTATTAGTATGTGATGTTTAATGAAAGGTAGAGTAGGACTGAGGAATATGAATCTTTGGTGGAATTTAATTTGGAGGCTCCATTGAGTCGGCAGAGATGGTCCTACGCAAGGGTTGGTGGCCGGTGGGGGTCGATGAATTACTCGTTCGGACACTGTGAAAGTTATAACGATTATTCTAAATTTTAGTTATTAATTGAAGTTTTATAGTAAAAACATTGTATAAAAAATGTATGAATACGTTTGATAGGGGTGGGTGGGGATTTGCTGGGTGAGCTGGTGAGCGGAGCAAATTTGCCCTAACGAGCGGAGCATAGATCGATTAGTGTGTCGGGGGTGCAGGGATGGAGCTCTGCAGTATGGTACGAGATATTTGTATAATTTTATATATCGTACGCTTTCATGATATAGACTAGATATATTTGTTCTGTGCGGTGGCAGATCCAGAAGTTTCTCGAAGGAACGGTTGTACTATGTTTTTTCGAACAAAAAATTACTCCCTCCGTCCCGGTAAAAATGTCCCTCTTATTTTTGGTACTGGAATTAAGGACGTACGACTATGAGTTTAAGTAGAATTTAATATTTTATTGTTGAATATGAAAAAGTTACCATTTTTAAAAATTGACGAATTCGATTGGAATGCCCGATATAGTAAGTGAGTCAATTCTGCCGGATTGTAGGGAGTACAAAATTAAGTAAAATCGAAAAATTATCACTGACTCATATTCATTCTCAACCCCACCCACACTCTTTTTCTTTATATTCAGCCCCTTTTTCTTTTTCTCGGTGAGAGAAGCTAACTCATAAAATAACCGAAACACGAAATTATAAAAACAAAAAAAAAAAAAACTCGACTAGGGGGCCTCCAACCCCCCCTACATGAAGTGTAGATCCGCTGACAATTATCGAATCACGTAAAATCTTAAATCTTTTATTTTTTTTTTTATAATCTTTATACTAATATATAGTCAATAGTTGTAAGCACAAAGAAATCAAAGCTATCCCATGTGTACGATGGTCCAGCAATTATACATGGCCTCATCTCTCTCACATGCAGAGACAGAGAGAGAAGGGCAGGCTGTCCTAATCTAAGAGAAGTTACGCAGATAGCTAACCTAACGTCTGACGTCTGTGGGGGTGGGGGTGGGGGTGGGGGTGGGGGTGGGGGGAGGGGGCGGTTTCAGTAAAATCGGAACAAAAATAGAACGGGATACGGATAGGTAGTACGGTTTCCGTACTTTGCGGAGTTCATGGACCACTCCTCCTTCATTGGATATCAATTTCTTTATTTATCATTTTCTTGCACACCGTTACGCCGTTTTTATTTCAATTATCTGCTTTATTCATTTCACTGCTATTTTCATTTTTTCAACATATATATAGACTAGGAGTGGCAAATGGATCGGGTTGTGATTTGATAATAACAAGCGATACGCCAACCCGAACTTGACCTGTATATTTTCGCGGGTCAGAAATCTCAACCCGAACCCGACTTGTTTATTTTCGGGTCGACCCAAAAGTGACCCGAAATGATCTGTTTAATTATTTTAAAAATTAAAAAAAATGTGTTAATTAATTTAAAAATTAATAAATTGTGTTAATTATTTTAAAAATTAAAAAATTGTGTTTAGTATTTAAAAATTTTGGTTTTAGGCTATATTTTATTTGCTAATTTTTTATGTAATTATATTTCATAAATAATAATAATAATTAATATTATTGGTGGGTCAAATGAATTTTCGGGTCAACCCGAGATTGACCCGAACCTGACCCGAAAATTAAATGGGTTGGACGGGTAGACCCGAAACTGAACCAAAAATTAAATGGATTGACCCAACCCATTTTTTTCGTGTCGGGTTCGTGTCGGATTGTCGTAATTAAAAATATTTATCAAAATACTTCATTTTTATTTATTTTCGGTTTCCTTCATTGTATTTTTTAAACTTCAATTTTTCAAAAATATTGTAAATTTTTCCATTTTATCTTAAAATTACTTATGTGTTCTAATGTTAAGAATAATTCTCATATGATCAGACCTCTCTTTCTGTATATATATATATATATATATATATATATATATATATATAATGAATAATGTTTAGTTTTAAACAATTCTAGTTGGAGTATATTCGAACTTAATATTAACCATGCTCGCAGACTAATAAAATTTTCAAATATAAAACTATCAGCTTGAGTTTACAAGAACTCATTTTTAATCTTCCGCCGCACATATTTGACTCACTTTAATCTCGAGAGTCGAACCAATAAACCATAGTGTGTGTGAGGAGTGTTTTTTTTTATAAAAACAAAAAAAAAATTCAAGAAAGGGACTAAAACAATAGGAATCTTTCGTGATTGAAACCGGGCATTTGTTATGATCACTTAATTTGGAAAGAAATCGTCACCATTATTTTACAAGAATATGAATATATTCGAAACTATACTATCAAAATATAATATTCCTTAAAGATAATTTTTGTAAGATAAAAAGCAATTCTAAGATATATAGGGTAGATAAATGAAACCCTAAAGTTATAAACCCTACCAGCTTGCCGGCTGCTCATGAATAATACTTAACCTTCACCAAAAATCATCAAATTCATAGTATTTTAGATTCCACAATCCAATAATAGTTTTAGTTAGGAGGAATACTTTTTATCATGTGAATGAATCTAAGCTAAAAATATGCATTTAAAAAGCTAAAGTTTTCAATTAGTTATATGCTTCATTTTCTTATATTTGTGATCATATACTAACACCTCCCCAATAATAACATAATTACAAATTGCATATATTCACGGCTGAAAAATGTACCAGCTAGTGCTCAAAAAATGCAACATTGAGCAAAATTTTTGCATTAGGACGTTTTTTTTAGGGTAAATAGGAGAAAAAAATATCACAAACTATTGACGCTTTTGGAAAAATACCCTAATTTATTTTCATAAGTTAAAAATACCCTAATCTTTACTTTTATTTATGAATTATACCATGATCTATTAATATTTTGGCCAAATACCCTAATGTATTATTATTAGTTAAAAATACCCTAATCTTTAATTTCGTTTATGAATTATACCAAAGCGAGAAATATTATTGGCTCACACAAAAATGACAGTCTAAATTACTATCACCGTTCGTATTAAATTTAATGTACTAAACAATTAATATTCGGTATATATATTTAAACGCGTTTATCTTTAGAAAAGTTTTTAAAACTTCATGTTATGCATTTTTTTTCTTTCGAGTACTTGAATTCCTTATTTTTTCGTGTGATCTTGTATCGAAATGTATACGCCTATGTTTTGGATTGGATGTTATACCAACCGAAGGAAATAGTAGAACATGAAGTTTAAATACTTTTTAGAATATATAGCAAATATTGATTGTTTAATACATTAAATTTAACATGGACGAAGATAGTTGTTTTGACTGCCATCTTTGTGAGAGACAATAATATTACTCATTTTGGTATAATTCGTAAACGAAATTAAAGATTATGATATTTTTAACTAGTAATAATATATTGGAATATTTTTCCAAAATATTAATAGATCAGGGTATAATTCATAAATAAAAGTAAAGATTAGGGTATTTTTAACATATGTAAATAGATTGGGGTATTTTTCCGAAAAAGTCAATAGTTTAGGGTACACTACAAGAAATTCGCGTTTTTGCGACCGATTTTGTCCGTCGCTAAAAAATTGCGATCGAAAATTGAATCCATCGCAAACTTTTGCGACCGATTTGCGACCGACATTTCGGTCGCAAAAAAAATTCCTTCGAAAAATAAATTTTAAATTTTTTTTGAACTGGTTTTGAACCGGCCGGTCCAACCATCTAGAACCGGCCGGTTCAACCATCAAATCTGGTGGCTTGCGTCCAACAGGGTTCGAACTCGGCACCTCCCGCACGCGTGCCGCGCGCGTTACCACTGAACCAAACAATAATCTCATTCTTTATACGTACTAAAAAATATATGTATTTTTAAAAAAAGAAATTTTGCGACCGATTTGCGATCGAATATTCGGTCGCAAAATTTAGCGACCGAAAATTCGGTCGGAAATCGGTCGCAAAATTTAAAATTTCTATTCGGTCGCAATTCCGTTGTTAGTCAGTCGCAAAATCGCGACCCTTTTTTTTTGTCGCAAATCGGTCGCAAATTTGCAATTTTTTTAGTAGTGGTATTTTCCCCTATTTACCCTTTTTTTAAACAGAATTGTTGCATTTCATTATCGAAAAACAAATACAATAACATTTTATATTCGGAATTGATTTTTTTTTCCATAATCGTAAGTACATTGAACTATTATATGCATACGTCTAAGACTAAAAATGCATATGGTCATGCCTGTATTTTTATTTTTTTTTTGTTATTATTTTTTATTTGGGAATGTGTCATGTAATTACTACTATCTGTATATATATAACAGTGACGAATCTAAAAAAATTCTTATACATGTTCGCTTAAACTATGCTCCCTCCATCCAGCATAAATTGTCCACTTTTCGTTCGTCCCGTGATTTAGTCTACTTTCTTAAAATAGTAAGTTTTTCATACTCATCAATAAAATATTTATTCTACTACCATTCACATATCTTGGTTATTGTGTCCGACTAAAATGTGACAATTTGATCCGGACGGAGGAAGTAGATAGTAAAAAAAATAAAATTACAAAGTTGAATAAAAATGAGTTTTTTTTTACATACTCGTCATCCTCAACTCCTTCGTACCCTCGTTTTCTTTATTTCGACTTATTCTTTTTCTTCACGAGGGAGACTAACACATAAAAAAATCGAGATCACGATACTACGAAAACGAAAAAGAAAAGAAGGAGGTGTTTTGGTGAAGTGATGTAGTTGTAGGGTATACCTTGTTCCAGTCCATGAACCAAAAAGGAATAACTTTTTTTATGTTTGTTTTTTTTCAATTGATTTTTACGCAGACGAAGCTCATACTGATACATACGCTGAATAGGTATGTGTCCATTCATATCATTTTGGTTGGTCAAATGTCGCCTTTCATTTCTCAATTATTCAACATCCAATTCTACACAATTCTTACATATATATTATTCTCCTCGTTAAAAAATAAGCAAATTAATAAAAATTATTAATTCTCATCATTATCTATATGCATACAGTGCCGGATCTTTCCACTTTTAGTTGTACAATGATCCGATATTTTTATAAATAACCCCTTCATTTTAAGTTGTAAGTGAGAAAAATGAGCTGAAAATAGGAGTGGTAATTACTGACCCGACATGATAATAATGATACAAACACGACCCGAAGTACGATAATAATTGAACACACGTAAATTGTTAACACTACACTTAGAACTAAAAATCTTGTATACGACACAAATCCAACACGAAAAGTATGACACGAACCCGACACGAATTGCTACCCCTAGCTGAAAATAAGGCAAAAAAAAAGGGTTAAAGGGGCTAAAAATGTGGATTAAAAATATTTTTTTTTTATATAATTTTACTCAATTTTATATTTTTTGTTATGTAAAACTTAATCGAGTTTCCCTACGAAAGATTTCTGGATCCGGCATATACCAATAATAATAACTAAACTTCGAATATAATCATCTAAAATTTGTCAAACTACAATTGCATGCATGTGGGTTTTCTTGGGAAAATGACGAGTGCTTCTACATTTTTCTCAAAATATATGAATTATATATACGGTTTTATTTTTTAAATAGATTACAAATTAATTAAACTCTAGTGTTAGTGCATGCAAATTATGATGAATTTCTACTACATAAAATAATTATAACCATGCTATGATACGTACGTACATGTTTCGAGTCAAAATAAGTTTCAAAATAGAACATATTAACATGATGAATATCATATTCCATAATTTCATATTTTAATATGATGAATTATATTAATATGAGTATATTTATCCCTAGTTATAAAACATGGGAGTAAAATGGAATATTAATACTCGTATATATATGCATGTTAGTGTTATTTTATATGCATTGTATTCATTTTAGTAAAATAAATAAAATTGTGCATAAAATGCATATACGGTAAGAATGTAATGCATAAATGTTTAATTTTTTATATAATGCATATGAAATTAACTAAAATAAAAGGTAAAATCTGATTATCCTATAATGTATATAAATTATTTTAAAATGAATGGAATTTATGAACGCTTGAGCGGTGGATCAAAGTTTAAATAGTTGAGATATTATTTCTCATCATAAAGTATTTTTATGTATTTATTTACATAAAAAAGTAGTTAATCTATTTGATTTACTAGAAATATCTTGCTCTATATATAAAAATAATGCAATAAAAAGTGAATATCCTTTACGCATAACGAGACAATGGCGCAATTTTCCTACTTTTTTTTTTAATCTTCCTTGAAAAACTGCAAATATTTGACCACCTTTTTCTTGGCGTCATTTTTTGGCCTTTTAGTAATGGAGAGTTTATGTAATTTAAATCATATAATTAAATATTAAAAAGGTACATACTAATTATAACTTAGTTTATTTATAATAAAACTGTTAATTCGTGCTTGTTGGGTTGTTATCGTGTCGACTCATTAAAAACATAAGATTTTCATGTTGCATCTTGTTATTAGATAACATCATGTGGTGTTCGTGTCGTATTAATCCTGTTACCCAATATTTTTCTTAAAGAATTCTCATATTCATGTCGTGTCTGTGTCAATATTGTTTTATCGGGTTCCAGATTATTAAAAGTAAATATCATTTTCGTGTTTTGTGATTTCGTATTTAACCATATTATTATCGTACGAGTTCGTATCGAGTTACCGTGACGTGTCAGAAATTATCAGTCCTAATTGATATTCTTATTTTATTTATTTCATTTTTATTTATCGAATTTCAACCACTATTAGGCCGGCTTAGTTGCCTAACATAACTATGGAGTTCCCATTAAAATTATGAAATAATTAGGTCCGAGCAAGGGCGGCACCAGCATTGGGCTGCCGGGGTCGGCCACCCCACGAAGTTTTCATCTTTTTCTTTTTATACATATATATTTTTTCAAAAAAAAAAATAAAATTATATAGCAATGACATTTGACACCATAAAATTGTACTTAAGCACCCACAATTCTCGAATTCTACATTCGCCGCTGTGTCCGAGTTAAGGAAATTAGGCGTGCAGCATTTTCTCAGCAGCATTTTAAACAGTAGAATTCTAACCACGTACGTTTAAAAATAAATAAATAATCAGTTGAGTGCTTTTAATTTAAAAACGTGGGTTTATAATTTGCAGCTTTTGTCACATAATCTAGCAAGTATTCGGTTTGGATTCCCTAAGAAAAATGTAATTAGTCCAAATCTAGCAGCAGATTGTCGGAAAATCAAATAATTGATTAACTAATTAAGGCGTTAACAACATAAGACAACCAGCATATTGTAGTAATCATTTGGAGAGATGGACACTATCACATCCCATTTTTTAAAAATAATATACTATTGAAAATAATAAATTAAGGAGTTTTATCGATTTAGGACCCGAAAGATAGTTTAATTGTCAATTTAGGACCCGAAAGATTAATTGTCAATTCAGGACCTGAAAGATCAAAAAAATTCTCAATCCAGGACCCGAAAGATCACACAATTCTCAATCCAGGGCCTCAATATCCTGGATTGAGAATTGTTTGATCTTTCGAGTCCTGGATTGACAAATCATCTTTCGGGTCCTGAATTGACAATTTAACTATTTTTTGGGTCCAAAATCGACAATTCTCCATGAATTAATTAATATAATAATCTTTGAGATTAAAATAAATAATCCACGCCCATCCCTGTGGCATTGGGCAGGCAGGATTGCAGTAATTTCGAATTTTAATATTAAATTATTGTAATCTTAGTTAGAAAGATTGGAAGTAGAATCCAATGTTGTTGGTGGCAACAATCACAACATTATCATATTTTTTAATTATTACTATATATAGTTAATTATTTATTTATACATATAGTCTAAGACACATTACAAAAATTACTTATACGAAATCTTGTCATTAATTCATTAGTGTGTGTTAGTAAAACTACCCTCATTCTTATAAAATTGACTCTTAAGTAGATAAATATTTTTATGGAGTTTTATCGATCCAGGACCCGAAAGATAGTTAAATTATCGATTCAGGATCCGAAAGATTAATTCTCAATTCAGAACCCGAAAGGTCACAAAAATTATCAATCCAGAACCTCAATATCAGGTCCTAGATTGAGAATTGCTCGATTTCTTCGGGTCCTGGACAAATCATCTTTCGGGTTCTGAATTGATAATTAAATTATCTTTAGGGTTCTGGATCGACAATTCTCCTATTTTTATCGATGTAAAATAGTTTTTTTTAATTATTTTACTCGATTAATTCTAGAGCTTTTATCTATAAGAAGAATATTTGTAATTATGAGTATCACTTGCATATACATTGAAAATACTCCATTGTTAATACATAGTGGATTTCAATATTTAAACTAAAAATTCATAATTAATCTAATCACTCTTATTAATTAGTAGAGGATGTGATAAGAAAATAGTACTATTATTCAAAATTCCATTGTATGCAGATTATATAATTCATTCAACTTGCATCATTGCATGCACCAAACAAATTAATAATTGCATCAAAACCTAGAAAAGTTGTGAAAACTCACAAACAATCTTAAAATTTGAATTGTCAACTAAAAAGGTCATTTTATGTATAATGACAATTTATGTATAATAAATGGCAGACTTGCTATTTATTATTATAATTAAAAACACCCTTCTTCTCAAACCAAATAAACGAAAAAAAAAGAATAGAAAAGTTGGAATTAAAATGTGGGATTAATGGAAAAATAAATAAATGAAATAAAATAAAAGTGGTGGTTGATTATTATATTTAGGTAATGAAAATAACAGGGGATGGGGGGCGGTGGGGGGTGGAAAAGCAAGGGACAATAAGGAAAGGAACAGCTCACCTCTTAGATTTGAGGGTCCCACCAAATTTCTGCTAAATCTAGATTTCCTCCCCCGTGGGTCCCACTCCTCGTGTCGCACTTTTTGACGATGACCCCCCACCCCCCCTCACCCCCACCCCCTTCCTCGTCAAACCTTTCACACTCTCTCTCTCTCCACCTCTCTCTCTCGTGATACATACACGAGTAAAAACTCGTTCGAACTCATGTATTAAACGAATCAAATTTGATCATTATAATATTTGACTCGTGAGTAACTTGTTAGATAAAATTAATAAGAAATATAAATTAATTTTATAAAAGTAATATCTTTCATGATTTAAATGTGATAATAATAATAAGTCTTTTTAATAATGAGAAAAAATTAAAATTTGGACATGAATATGATATTAATTTAGAAATAAATAACCTTTTCTTTCAAAATAATAATGAATATTTTAAATATAATTCAAATTTAGAAAGTTCATTTAGGCTCGATAAAGTTCGTGAACTTAAAAAATGTTCGACAAAAAAACTCAAAATACTAATTGTTTTTTTTTTTTATCTGTTTCAGTATATTAGTTCATTTGAGCACAACACTATTCGGCTCGACTCGGTTCAATTACACCCCTAGGCCGCTCTATTAATCTCGTTTTTTTTATATGTTTCAGTATATTAGTCATATTTTGTTAAATGATAAAATTTTCAGTTACTAATAAGAGATTAATTTCACTACGTTCAAAAATATTGATTACCATATGCGACGAATTGATCGGGATGGAGGGAATACTAATTTTTATACTAAAGACTTGAGTTATAGTTAATTTTATTTCGGGTTTTCTTCAGCAATCAGTTTTATCCTATGTTTAAGTTACGTCTATGAATTTCATTCCACTAGACGAAGGAAATTAATGTGTTGCTGATTCATGCGTTTTTTCTTTCACGTGGATATTAATTAAATGAAATGCAGCCTAGTATCCATGTCCACGACGTTGTTTCGATAAGTCACCATTTAAAAACTACTCCCTCCGTCCCGCTAGAATAGACCCACTTACCGAATTTGGCGTCCCAATTAAATTGGTCCCTTTCCAAAAATGACAATTTTTTCACACACAACAATAAAATATTCATTCCACTAACTCATTCTACACTCACAACTCTTAATTTTCGCGCCGAAAAGAAAGGGGCCTATTAAAATGGGACGGAGGGAGTATTATAAATGTGGAAGAACATGCGTCAATCAACAACAAATTAACGTCCTTTATTTTATTAGATAAAACTTATATACAAAAATAAACAATATAATAAAATCAATTATTATATAAAAAATAAAGGTAAAATATACTTAAACCCAGTTATTCGGGATAAAATAATTAATTTTCCTTCAGTAATACATACTCTATCTTCAATTTTTTATTTTTATTTAAAAAAAGATACTGATATTTTTATTGGATATAACTTTGTTTTTGGGATTTTATTATTATTTAAATCCAAATTGTTGATTGCATATTTATTGATGTGGGCCCAAAAGAGTGGGCTGTGGAAATGACTCGATTGGACACGCGTAGTCCTACACCCGGCCCATTTTAGTGGTTTGGTCTTCAAAGTGGGAAAATACCGGAATATTTGGAGCTTTTTTGCTATCGTGTCTCTAACTACATTTAATTAATTATTTTATTCCAAAATAGGATTAATCTACTTCCTTAATCTTTAATTAAAATTGGCTTAAATACATTAATACGTTACGCTTCTTTGTTTTGACTAACTTGAACCGGTGAATCTAGAAATTTAAAATTGAGGTACAATATATAGATAAAATAAATTAGGGTACATTATATAAAGATTAATATAAATATTTAATTAATGAAAAAAATTGGGGGTACAAGTGTACCCCAACCATTAACGTGCGTCCGCCTCTGTTTGAACTGAATCTCTTCCACCTACCCTGATTATATTATATACTCCCTCCGTCCCAAAACAATTGTCTTGTTTTTCTTTTTTGTTTGTCCCAAACAATTGTCCTATTTCATAAAATAGAAAGTTAATACACACTCACTAATAAAATACTAATTTTCTCTATCTCTACTCGCATTGATATCTGTGTTATTTTTAAACCAGACAATTGTTTTGGGACGGAGGTAGTATATAATACAGAGGAGATTTAGGGTTTGGATATGGTTTTGGTTGATACCATGTAAGATTTATGAGAATCTTATTTCATTTAATGGAAACTGAGTTTGCATACATATTTCTATGAATAAAACCTATCTAGTAAAGGATAAAAACTAGGGACAAGAATATCAAGGATATATACAAAAGATATGCAGCAATCTATAAGAGAATATCTAACAATATGCTATATTAATGTTTGATGAATCTCCATTAAATGGAAAAGGCATAGATTGCCCTCCTACTTACGGGGTGAGCATGAGTCAATCTAGGTAGTGAGCTACTCGACTTGATTAGAATTCGAGTTCGAGTTACACAAGTAGTTGTCAAGTTTGAGATCAAGCATCAACATATCAATTCGATAGGTTTGCGAGCCTTTTCAAACTCGATCTCGGATCGAGTTTGTGTCCAAGTTAAGTTCACAAATCTTATCAACCTTAATATAATTAAAAAATTTATTTATAAAATTTTTATTTAATACTAATAGACAATTTAAAGATTTTTATTAAAACATAAAATAAATTTAACTCAATCGAGGCAGGTCGAGCATGACGAAAATGACAGCGAGTCGAACTCGAACTCGAGCTTGAAAATTTGAATTTTTTAGTCGAACTCGAACTCAAGCTTTGTCATACTCAACTCGACTCATGATTACCTCTACTTCACTCTCAAGGAAAAAATACCAAATATATTAATTAATTTACTTAAACATGTACTTGCTTCAATCTAGATTGAATGCCTAAAGAATTAATTTGTGACGTTGACAAAGATTAGATATTTAGTTGGTCTTTTGTTAATTAATTACATTTATGTAATAATTATTATAAATATATTATTACATAAATAAATCCGTATATTAATCTTGATGGGCACTGTCTAAATTTATTACATATATTAGGCTGCCTACCCTAAATCTTTCATGAAAGAAATTTGATTTCATAAACCCATTATTTTCTTTATTTCTATAGAGTAAATTATTATTCTTTAGCTGTCGGCAAACCGTGGTTGCATGTAAAATCCCATGTATAATTTTAAAAAATAAAACCGTATCATTTTATAATTTAAGAAAAGAAAAATGAAGAGAAAGAAATCATCGTACAATTTCCAATAATCAAGACTTTTTTTTTCTTTTTTTTTTTTTTTGGAAAACGACATATGGTTTGCTAATTATCAAATCAAATACGTCAACTGCTGATAAGTAATAATTTAGATAAAGAGAGGCATATAAATGTTGTGATTAGTGAGTGGAGCCCCAGGTGTAAAAAAATGTTTATATTAATTATCAAGTTAATGATAATCTTTTTGAGAAAAGATGTAACTGAGATTCTTGAAATCAGAATTAATGATGATTAGGAATATAAATGATGGTCATTAGCCTTTCGCCTCCTCTCTTTTTATTTTTTACTATACATATAGGGGTTGACCAAATATAAAATTTAACCTAGACTACCTAGTTAAGTTTTATTAATTTCCAATATATAATATTTTCACCTTTTCAATTATATGATCCATGTTATTAAGGTGTTACACTCAATTTTTATTTTTGCTATTCTTTTTCTAATATTTACAATCTTAAATAATATTTGAAAATAAAAATATTAAAAGTAATATTATGAAAAATAAAGGTAAATTAATGCTTTTAAAATAAGGATAATATCAAAAGCTTGTTTAAATGTATTATTTTCTTAAATATTTTTTTATAAACGTGCAATATCAAATTGGATCATATAATCGAAATGATCTTTTACATTTTTAAGCATATTTATGTTTAACCTCTTTATTGAAGATTGATAAAAACAAAAAAGAATTAGAATACTGAGTGTTAAATCAAAATTTTCAATATTTTTATTCTAAACTGACGATTAATCTTTCAGATTCTATATTGACAAACCCTCGTAAAATGTAGGACAGATATAGCATATTTGCAGATTGCAGCATGGAAGTGATTGTTGTGATTATTATATATAATTAAGTATGTGTAATTATGAATGGAATGAGAAGGGAAACAAGGCAAGGAAACAAGAAAGCAATTAATTTGTTGATGATGTTTTTGGTGACAACAAAAGGATCCAACATATATATATGTAATGTCTATCAAAGTCTTAAAAAAAATAATAACAATAATAATTCTTCGACAATTGTGTGTTTTAATTATGTTGTTTAAAAACCGACCTCATTAATCATTTTTATATCATCCCTCCTAGAATTAAGGAACAAAATTCTTTCTGTTTTAATCATATAATATATATATTGCTTTTCCCTTTCCCTTTTCCTTTCCAAGAATTAAGGGACAAAGGGTCCCTAATTCTTTTTAATTATAATTATTTTTATCATCATCATCATCTTAGGAATTTTCATAAAAAATGGTAAAAATACCTTATATGTAACTAAAAATTATAGTTAGAGTTTCATCAACTTTTTATGGAGCATGTGTGTTGCATGCCTCACCTACATGTAGCAAAGGGAGGGCTCCAGCCAACCCTAACTTGAAACTTTTCCGATCGAAATAGTATAGTGATCGGATACTTTTATCAATAATTTCCTTTATTTTAAGTTTTGAGTAAGAAAAATGAGTTGAAAATAAGGGGGAAAATGGATTAAAGGGATTGAAAATATGGGTGCAGTTTCACTAAATTTTGTGTTTTTTGTTGTATAAAGTATAATTAAGTTCCTACGAGAAATTTCTGGATCTGCCACTAGCATGCATTAACCACATGCCAAGAGTGTGATTAAAAAAAAAACATTTGAGTTGCATGATGAGTTTAGTGACCATATTACTGTGTAACAAACTCATTCAAAAAGATTCAATAGTTAATGAATTAAAATGTATAACTCCAAATTTTGTGTTAGTGGAATGGGGCATAAAATTAGAATGTAAATTGATTTATGTGTATATTTGAGAGAGATAGAGATGGCCATCCGGAGCCGGAACCGTCGGAACCGACATTTCACGATTTCGAACTAGAGCTGCCGCTTGTGGTACAAAACCGGAACCACTTTTGGGTTGGAACTGTTTGAACCGTCGAACCGGCAGTAAAATTTGAAATTTTAAACGGGTCAATCAGAGCGTGCCACATCACCTCGATTCGACAATTCTGAACCAAAATTGGTGGTTCAATCGAGATTTTTAAAACAATCAGAACCGGCGGTTCACGATTCCGAACCGGAATCGGAATCGGGGCCATCTCTAGAGAGAGAGATGCATGAGAATTATTGAGGCTTGAAAATAAGAATCTAGACACATGATGGGGACTACATATTCCAAACACACACAATGTGACGCATATGGTGGGGCTTCCCATGCATAAATGACTCTCTCTCTCTCTCTCTCTCTCATGCAAACAAAGAAAAGATATGGGGTGAAAGAATAAGTAGGGAAAGCAGTTTGAAAGATATGAAAGAAGGCATGAGGAGAGATAGTGTAGGGAAGAGGCAACAGCAAACGTATTAATTCTCTAACATGCAGCCATTCTCGTACATTTAATTTACTTACTGTTTCACCACATGACTCTGTCTGCCTCCACTCACCATCTCCACATCCTCACTCTTCTTGTGTGTCATGACATGAATCATAATCCTAAAAAGAATTCAAAAAAGTTAGATACAGATTCCTGATCAAACTGAAAGATTCTTGCAGCAGATGTGATCAAATCTTTATAGAAGATATATACATACATAGGCATGTATCTAATCCAAATATATCCAACCCCAGGAGATGTTTCCTACTTTAATTTGCACTATCTAATGTGTCTTCACCTGTTGCAAATCTCATTTCTCTTCCTACAAAACCGACTTGTAAAAAGAGGAGACTTACACCATTATATTGTAGTAAGAGCTTCATTGGGATCCCATCATTGGAATAATTCGGGTCGTATACCTGAGTGGGTTAGCTCTGATATCATGTAAAGATCCAATTTTTCTTCCAATAAAAATGACTTGTAAGGAGATGCGATTTGCATATCTCATGAAGTAATGGAATTAGCATTGATTAAAATGACATAAACAAAACAAATTTTTTAAGAAGTTGCAGTCATTGGCCTCATTTGCATCCTCTGCATAAATGCATACTACACAAGAAAGCTCCACCTCAAGTTACACAAGCCTAGTGCACAAACCCAGGCTACATATTTTAGAAAGATGGTATAGTACTGTTGAGGTTCGTTTTGTATGGATATAGGGTCTCGGGAACTTGAGATCCGGATAAATTAAGGAATAACGTCAAACGAAATATAGATAAAATCAAAGTAAAGCGAAAGATCACAACGAATCACTAATAGTAAGCTCCGAAGCAAATAAATACAGTGATATAGAAACAGTAAAACTTATTCCGATGTTACAGTATGTATAGCCGAGCTTCATCCACCGCAGTGTAAAGCCCGAGGGCAGGGTAATATGAAAATAGCTGAACTCTTGACAATGACTAGAGGGAGAAAAAACTAGATGCCAAAATCCGGCTTACAAAGGTCTATTTATAGGTGTTCGGGGGCGTTAGGGTTTCCTGGATTCTCGTCGAGGCTGTTGAGCAGCGACCTTCGGCTTTATCAGGACTTTTACAACGTCTCCATCTTCAATGACCTCCGGGATTTTTGCGAGCTTGTCCTTTCATCCTTTTGACTGTTGAACGATTCGTTAGGAGCGGCTCTCTTCGAGTCGTGCTTATGAGAGGAGGGAGGTCTCTCCTTTATTTCGAGCTTCCCAATTCGCTAACCTTGGTCGAACTACTTTTTACGAACTCGTGCTTAGCTGCAAGCTATCTTACAAACAAAAGACACAAGATAATTAAAGAAGAGAAAATAAGATGAGTAAGATTGGAATGCAATTTGGTATCAATATAATTGAAAAAAAAAAAGAATCTGGAATGATAGTAACTTCAGCATTTACTTGGCTAAAAACAGAAAAAACCTAATACATTCTCTAATCTTTAACAATACCCATCAATCATTAGCTCATCATCAAAACTCTCCACTCACCAATCAAGAAAAAAAAAAAACAATCTTCAATGCAATATACTTCCTCTGTCCCGCCTCATTAGTCCTGTTTTCATTTTCGTTTGTACTGTAGAATTAATCTCATTTTCTAAAATAGAAAAAAAGTCTAATCACACTAACAAAATATTAACTTCACTACACTCATAAATATTGATAATTGTGCCAAAAATACACGAGACTAATGGTCCGGAACAGAGGAAGTAATTATCTCTGTCGTCTCATCATGAAAGGGGAAAACGGTTCTTGGATTTAGAAGCTAGCAGTTCAAGTAAAACCTGAGGCCCATTCTTTGAAATCCAAGATTTTATAAAAAAATAAATTACCAAAAATAAAGAAACCATTTTTCCTAGGAAGAGTTTCTCAAGATTTATTGGTTTTGAAGGATAAAACGTGAATTTGCCATTGCCACGTTAGTTGTCAGAAAATTCTTTGATTGACATCAGTAATTACTAGAATTTGTATGAAATGATATTAATTTTTTAATTATATTTGTCTTTGTTTAATTTATTTATCAAATTTTAATCAAACCACACTTTTCAAGTCCAGCTCAATTAGTTTTAATATTTTTATGTTCATTTGCTTTACTTTTACTTATCAAGAGGTGTTACAACAAGTGATCAATTTGAAGTTGGCCCTCAACATGTCTTGAATTGCATAAATAATCGAAATGGGTGTCGGATTCGGCAAACTCATGTCCCACGTTGGGAAGAGGAAAAGGAAGAGATTCTTTGTATATAAGAATTCACACTAAATCATTAGCACGAGGACTTTTGAAATGGAGATGCCCAAATGCAAAATCACGAGAACTTTAGCTCAGCAGACCTTTCGAAAGTGAATCGAGACCAATATAGAATGGGATGAGTGAATCAAAGCACTCCCCAGATTTGCATATCTCCTTCATCCTTCCCATAGATCCATCTCAACCTCGCGAAAATCTGAAAATCGTTTACATAATTATCACACTATACACATACAGCATTGTATTTCATCAAAATAGGATATCAAAATATGAGATCAAACACTTTGTGCTCTGTCATTCCCTCTTTGCAGGTTGGGGGCACCCAAAGAAGAAGGGTTGTCTTGTCTTCATAGAGGTACAGTAATAGTGAATAGTGACAGCACAAACTCTAGCTATTCTATGAATAAAACATCACACAACATCCAAGAACATAATCTTATTAAATATCAACTTAGAGTGTTATTTTCGAGGAGAATTGCCGATTCAGGACCCGAAAGATAGTTTAATTATCGATTCAGGACCTGAAAGATCACAAAATTCTTGAGAATTATATGATCTTTCGGGTCTTGAATCGATAATTAACTATCTTTCGGGTCCTGAATTGATAAAACTCATTTTCTCAAGTGAATAGTTGCAAGTGTATTCTTCAACGAGAACAGAGTCATGCCATTCGTAAGGCCAAGATAACAACTAGCCGAATGCATATATGATATATAAACATACAGATACATAAAGTTAGGGTAGAGAGCAACACTGGAGTAGATAAGATGATGACAAGCTGCAGCACAAATATGAACTAGCAGGATGCTGATTGCAACCACCAAACAAAAACCACCAATGATATACATAAAAATAAACAAGTAACTTACTTACAACCGCGTTCATCCGAGATCACTCTTGCACCAGTTAGTCTACGATACACCTTCTTCAACGTGCGTAGACTCGTGGAGCAAAGCATCATTACCCCTGACAAATTGTCAGGCCCACAACAGGGGCTTGACTGATGTAATTACCACAAGCCAGTAGGTTTCGACAACTTAAACCGATTGCATTTGAGGGTCTATGAGGAAGGTCCTTCACTCACAGCTGTGATTGCCCTCTAACTAACAAGAAATTATCAACATTAACTGAACTAGAATCCCAACCCCCGCATGAATTGTATCATTTATGGTGTAATAGTTGGACTATGCAGTTTCTTTGATAACTTTGCAGTGTTAGATAGAACTGATCGAAAACAACACATGTTTTGCTGCTTTTTCTTTTACCGGCATCCAATGGAGATATAGTATATACTATAAAGTGTTAGTGATATATAAAGCTTCTTTGTGATAATTGTGTACATGCATATACATATATTTTCTTGGTGGGGGGGGGGATATACATGATCAAGAATCAAGATTGCAAATTTAGAATTGAAGAGATACTAAGAGTAAATCCAGAATAACAAATTGGTGGAAGAACAAGTGAATCATCAAAGGCTCTCAGCATTTTGAGACATAGTCAAGAAGAAACAAACCAACATAATTAATCAGCTTCATTCTTTCTCTAATAAAACCATCAAGAAACTGAAATCCAGCAAAATGGTATACATGCTCAAGATTGCAGATTTAGAATTGAAGAGATACTAAGAGTAAATCCAGCATAACAAATTGGTGGAAGAACAAGTGAATCATCAAAGGCTCTCAGCATTTTGAGACTTTATAGGCAAGAAGAAACAAACCAACATAACTAATCAGCTTTATTCTTTCTCTAATAAAACCATCAAGAAACTGAAATCCAGCAGAATGATATACATGATCATCAAGATTGGTGGAACAAACTGATATACATGATCAAGATTGCAAATTTAGAATTGAAGAGATACTAAGAGTAAATGCAGCATAACAATTTGGTGGAAGAACAAGTGATTCATCAAAGGCTCTCAGCATTTTGAGACTTAGGCAAGAAGAAATAACCCAACATAGTTAATCAGCTTAATTCTTTCTCTGATAAAACCAACAAGAAACTGAAACCAGAGTTAAAAACTAAACAATGCTTGTATAAAATAAACCTTGTTCAAACACTAGGTCAAGCTAACAATGGTCAGTAAAGTACACAGAATCATCACATCTAGACAGCTACATCATACCCTCAGAATCTGTAGCTTGTTCGAAAACGCAATGGCGACCCAATCAGGCTGGGAAGATGACCACTGCAGCTGCTCAATCTCCACCCCGGCAGTGTACGCCAGAATCGGGTCTAACCCGCCCTCCACGGGCTGCCCCATCGACGAGAGGTCCCATATCAAAGCCTGTGAATCGTCCCCGGCTGTACAAATGTGGCAGGAACTATGCGGCGCCCACGCAATTGCATTCACACTGGCTTGATGCCGCTGCAGCTCCACCACCGGCAGCGTCGGAAACCGTATATCCAGCACCACCACCTTGCTACTATCCATGATGATGGTAGCCATGTATCTCGGATCTTGCTTATTCCACCCGAGCCGCACCAGCGGCGTGTCCGGCTCGGAGCTCTCATAGATTATGGTCGAATGCTCCTTATCCCGCAGATCGAAAACCCTAACCGAGCCATCGGCGGAAACGGACGCGAAAACTCCAACGCCGCCCCACGCAATGTCGTAGACCTCCTTATCGTGCGCGATTAGCTGCGTATCCACCACCTCCTTCTCTATATCCCAAATCGTGCACGTCGTGTCAATGCTGGACGTCCCAATCCTCCGCGGCTCAGCTTCGTTCCAGTCAAAGGAAGTCAACGGGCCGGAGAACTCACTGTTGCGGTTGTTGTTCAGCAGGCTCTTGAGCTCCACGCGGCGGCCGCCTTCGGAATCGGAAATCTGCCAGAGGCGGAGGAAATCGGAGGAGGACGCGAGCAAATCGGGGCGCTGGCACTCCTTGTCGGGGACGAAGATGAGCTTGGTCGGCGGGTACGGGTGGTCGAAGGAAATAGAGGGGTCGGAGCGGATCTCTCCGGTGGAGTCATCTAGCTGTACGATTTCGACGCGGTTAGGGTACTGCTCGAGGAGGCTGGCGATGGCGAGGCGGTATTTCTTGTCCTTGCGAACGCTCCAGTTCATGGCGTAGATGTGCCATGGGGCTTCGTATGTGTAGATTTCGGAGCGGCGCTGCTGCTCGTCGGAGCCGTCTTGATTGGGATCGCTGCTGGCGCCCATTTCTCGCCGCCACGGCGCTGCCTTCTCTGTTGATGTCTGAAAAATGAAAACAATTCCTGTGGAGACGAAAGGCCGCCTACCCTAACCCATTTAATATTATTTTTATAATATCATAAATAAATATAAAAAAAAAAATCTAACAATAAATTTATTTTTTCACGATTTTATGTTTGATTTTTTTTTATATAAATTATGCTTAATTGATAAATAATACTCCCTCGGTTTACTTGTCCCAAAATTAAATTGCACAATAATTAATATCTAAAGTAATAAGAGAATTTAATGGTGTACTAGTGTGTGGAATATTAGTTTTTTTTTAAATAAAAAATAAAATGGAAAGAGAGAAAAATTGGAGCCAAGATTTTCAAATGATTAATTTTCTTACTTTTTAGTTAATTATTTACTATTTTAGAAAACGAGAGACGAGCCGAAATGGAAAATAAGACAAGTAAACCGAGACAAAAGGAGTAATTTATAAAGCAATCAATTACACCAAAAAAATATTTTTAATTTTTTTGATTTTTTATGTTAAATCTGATGCTATGAATTTAATTGCTGAGATTCATTCATATTTAATACACAATTTTAAATAAGAAATAATCTTAATCTTTGTTTTTTATGAATTGATGGTCGTGATTTTTATTTTATTTTTTACAAACTGACAGTTAAAAGTCTATCAGATTTAGCATTTTAATATAACCATGAACTTACGAGGTCTCAATCTAAGAGTTTGGAAATTTTGTCTACAAACAAACAGTGAGATAACTCGAATAATATCTATTGATTACTTGTACTTTCTCTTATTACTTGATTGCATCTTTTATTCACCGTATGTGTGGATTTTCATAATTGATAGTATATATGTTTTCTTTCATAAATAGATCAATTGCTTGAGAGCAATTAGAAATAAATCATCCTATCTCTTTTGTAGGTTCACGTTGATACGGGAAATGTACATTCCTGTCATCTCTGATTATTGATGTGATATCGTAAATGGCGCAAGCTGCTATTTGTAAATAAAGTTAGTTGAGCTTCTATTTGATGTTCATCCAACTTATTTGAACTGTCAGATCCTCCTCAACTGTCAATTAGTTCTTCATTCAGTTTCCCAACTAAGGTATCCATGTACGTGAGATGAGTTGGTTACGGACTGAGTTATTCTCACATCCGAATGAGTTGAGATCGCCCATGGAGATTTGGCTCTCTTGTTCCCATAACTGGTAGATAGATTCAGTTACGAGACTCAATAAACATATCGTTTTTCAACTCGTGCTTGATATCATCAAGTTTTCGATCGGATTTAAACTATTACAATATTTGGAATTTAATTAATACACTATACGATCGACTGAGTTGAATCAGCTTTTATATATTTACAACCAACAATAAGTTTATGATTTATCATCAAAATTAATATATATTCCTGAGAATGTAATTAATAAAATCATCTATTTGCATATTTACTGAATTTGGCATGAGTGTATTACTAGCCTTGGATCATAATAATGAATTCTCTATTTCATAAAACATTGCTTTCCAAATTTAACTTATAGTGATGTAATGTAAATTAGTTCTACAATTATTTACAGTCCATGTTTAATTCCACCCTACAAAGAATTGTAAATTCACCTGTGCTTAATCTCGAATGTGAATCATAATATGAAACAATAGAAACTTATTTTAATTAAATAAAATGTATAAGTTGAACATCATTTAAAATAATTTTAAATTCAAACTCATTTACACTATATCCGTAATTTTTATGACACTAGCCTCTAGTTAAATTTTGCATTTATTACTCTTGTATATTTAAATATAAACATGTATTAATATACTAATATATTAATTTAATAATATAATATTGATTATAACGAATTATTATTATTGATGGGTGAAATTTGAGATAATAAACACAAATCAAAGAAATAATATTCAATATGGAGAAAACTAATGGAATTTTATTATTTTGTGTTAGGAAGAGGAAAATTTATCATTGTTATAATAGTAATAAAATACATGTACTTATAGGGGAAAAATCATAGATTTATAAAGAGATTGATTTAGATATGGTAAAATATATTCATTTTTTTTTTATATATCATGAATAAGTTGCTTTCTATTCAAATCTAAAGTCGATATGATCAAATATCGCCAAAACAATATTAAAAAAAATATTACATATATTTCCATCTTTGCCCATTTAATGTGGGTCTCGAGCAGTTCCTATTGAGAGTAGTTCGATCGCTTGCTCGATAATAAGATAATCCGACTGTCTTTGTGAGAATTACTACTCAATCAGGCACTCGAGAAACTCGAATTCTGGTTCGGGTCGATTGAAGAGTGGCCCTATCATTTACCCATGTCAATGTTGACCGACCACCGAACATAGCTTTGCTCACAACAATTATTATTGTAAAGAATTTTAATTTATTAACATATTAATTATGAGTAAATTAAGCTATTGGAGCGTTCTCGTGCCACGATAACCATTGGAGCGTTCAGGGGCGGCACTATGTAGAGGCTCACGGGGTCGGCCGTCTCATAGCATTTCAATTTTTCTTTTTTATAAAAAAATAAAATTATAAAGTATTAACCCCACAAAATTACAACGCTCGAGTTTTACATCCACCCATGAGAGTGTTCTTATTATGATTTTCAATTTAACAAATAGGTCTGGGTCATGATGGTTCAATTGACCAAGACTAGAAATCTTGTAAAAAAAATTAATTTTTTCCTGATAGATTCATGAAATTCCCCAGTTTTTTTGGATTTATTTATAATATTTCCATTTGTTGTTGCTACATAAACAATACTACCTCCGTCCCATTGAAGTAATCCCACTTTCCATTTTTGTTTGTCCCATAAATTAGTCCCACTTTCCTAAAAAGGCAAATTTTTTCACACTCACCAATAAAATATTAATTTCACTACACTCACACTTCTTAATCTCCGTGCCGAAAAGAAAAGGGACTACTTCACCGGGACGACGGAGGGAGTACATTTCATCAATTTGCTCAGATTGGCCGCAACTCTTCCTCCAATGGAGTAAATACTAAGAATTATACAATATTAATTCTTTATATAATCTACTTTTTTTTTTTTTTTTTTCATTGTCACTTGAAGAGTTAGGGTTTGCAGCAAATCACCATCCATTCGATCTGCTGCGGCGTTTTGGGATTTGCCTTGCCGTTCCGCTAATTCTTGCCGCTGGTGCGTTTGATTGATATTTTTTATTTTTTTTTATTATTTTTTTTTGAGAACGATTAATGGTATGCATTGACTTATTTATGCTGAAAAGTGACGTTACGACTGACGATCAGTGGCGGATGGAAAGGGTTTTGGTGTGTGGCACTGATAAGTTCTTAATCGGAATGTAGTCTCTGCCTGAGATGCCACTGATTTTTATGTTGTTTGCTGATTCTTGTGCATTGTTGGCTTATGTGAAGGTGAGGGGCTGTGGCATTTCTGCTGGAGATGTTATGAATCGATTTGTATCCTGGTAGTTCGTTTATTAGCTGGAAGTAGGATTTTGTGGGAGAATCGTGCAATTTATCTGTCGGATCAGTTATAGGGTTTATGGGGCGTTGGTTGGAGTGACATTTGGGTTTTGATGTGGAGTTCTATCTTTTTAAGCTGCTTTTGATGATGAAGAGGTCGAAAGGGGAGTCTCTGAGTGGAAGGAGGTTCAAATTATCGTACATGCTGTTGACTGCAGCTGGGTTTTATTTGATCCTTATTTTCGTCAAGTTCCCGGAGTTTTTGGAGAGTACATATGTTCTAAATGGAGATGATCAAACCGGCGTTTTTGATGGGTTCTCGCTGATGGATAAAGAGGACGTCGAGATTAGTAAATCACATGTTAGAGCTGATGGGTTCCAGAGGATATTACAGGATAATGAAAATCAAGATAATCCCCTAAATCTACAGGAAGGGGCTTTACAAGCGAGGAAAGATCACCATTCAGTAACTAAGTCTCCACAGAAGCAATATGGCCGTATAACTGCTGAAATATTGAGGGAAATGAATAGGACTAAAAACTCATCTGTGCTGGAAAGGATGGCGGATGAAGCTTGGGCTTTAGGACTGAAGGCTTGGGAAGAGGCAAGCAAGTATGCTGATAAAGAGATTGACATGAGCACTATACTAGAAGGAAAACCTGAGTCGTGTCCTTCTTGGGTTTCAATGGATGGAGAAGAATTGTCAAAGAGGGATTTTCTTATGTTCCTTCCGTGTGGTCTTGCTGCAGGTTCGTCTATCACGGTGATTGGAACTCCACACCATGCTCATCAGGAGTATGTACCACAGCTTGCTAAAGTGAGGGTTGGTGATGGGTTGGTTTTAGTGTCACAGTTTATGGTTGAGCTGCAAGGTTTAAAAGCTGTGCACGGGGAGGATCCACCAAAGATTATGCATTTAAATCCTCGGTTAAGAGGTGACTGGAGCCATCATCAAGTAATTGAGCACAACACATGTTATAGGATGCAGTGGGGAACAGCTCAGAGGTGTGATGGCTTGCCATCCAAGGGAGACGATGATATGCTGGGTAAGCTTCAGTTACTGTTCTTGATTAGCTCAAATCTGCACCTATTTTAGGATGCAAATTTCAGTTTATGTGAGGATATGAATATAATGATTTCTGGCATCATATGATAACTGAAGCATGAATGGGCTAATGCCTAATGCAAAACTGCAGCAGAGTATTCGAGGATTCAAATGGTGTAATATTCTTTTGGGCTGCCCAAATATAAGTGCAGCCAGAGCATGAAATCCTAAATCCTACATTTTGTTTTGTGGTTCACAGCCCCCAAAATTGTCAAACTATTGAATTGTCATTGTTAGAACTTAAATGTAAAGAAGGTCTTTATCGGTTACATTAAATGCTCCTAGGAATTTCACCTCTTTCTGTTGTGTGATACCTACTTTATTTAATTTTATGGTGCTCATGCATTGATATTATTAGTGTTTTTGTCTTTAGACTAATTTTGTCTGCAATCTTGGTTGATCTATACAAAGTCTAGTATGTTTTCCTTGCAGTTGATGGATACTTGCGGTGTGAAAAATGGATGCGTAATGATATCACAGATACAAAAGAATCCAAGATATTTTCATGGTTTGAGCGCTTCATAGGACGTGCCAAAAAACCGGAAGTAACATGGCCATTTCCATTTCGTGAAGGGCGGATGTTTGTTCTGACCATACGTGCAGGAGTTGATGGATATCATATAAATGCGGGGGGTCGTCATGTGACATCATTTCCATACCGAATGGTAAATTAGTGCAGTCCTAACTGCATTCCATCAATCTTGTTTTGAGGTTCTGTCATTAGTTTTGAGTTTGAATGGTAAAAGAGTTGGGCAATCATCATTAAAAGCTCTTATATGTTCTTAAGTTTTTTAACTTTCATTATTTATCTTATTGCTCTTTTTGAGATATGCACTCACTGTTCTGGAACTAACTTTCATTTTTTATTCGATACAATAGTTGTACTTTCTGATCTACTGATAGACTCTATTGTTCTGAAACTTCCTGGAATAGCGTATTGTTTCATGATCTTATTGTTACTTATTGCCCAGGGCTTTACGCTGGAAGATGCAACAGGGTTAGCAATCAAGGGCAATGTGGATGTTCATTCAGTATATGCTACCTCTCTGCCAACCTCTCATCCTAGTTTCTCACCCCATAGAGTATTAGATTTCTCTGAGAAATGGAAATGCCCTCCCTTATTGCAAGGTGGTGTAAAACTCTTTATTGGGGTTATTTCTGCCACCAATCATTTTGCCGAGCGTATGTCAGTAAGAAAGACATGGATGCAGTCTATACCTATCAAAACCTCCGAAGTGGCAGTTCGGTTTTTTGTTGCCCTGGTATGTGAATTTTTTCATTCAATTGTATCCTCTTCTCTGGAATTTTTTTTATATGATCACCAGTTTGCTGAATAGGAAGGGGATAACTTTTTTAAACCTGTGTGCTTAAACTGTGACAGTGTATTTACTTTTGTGTTCATTACATATTTACATGGAAACAAGGGATTATCCTAGGAAAGTTTCCCTACCATGGAGTTGCCTGGTAACTGTTTAGAAGTATGAAATAGGTGTGTGCTTTCTTTTTTCTACTCCTTCAGAAACTCATTTCCCAGTTCTTTCTTCTCTCCACTAGCCCCCCTTCCCAGTATAAAATGCCAACTTACATAAAATACGATGTTCGGGGGATGATTTTGAATTCTGGAGTGTAGATGAGCATTCTTTATCCTGGAACTTCATCTGATAATCTTTTGTCCTTTGTTCTCATGTTTGAATTTACTTATACATTAGATGTGTTTTCTGCATTGTATGCCTTGAAATCCATCGGTATTTCAATGTGACGTAGATTCAGATGCATTTGATTTCAGGTAGTATTGCACGTACACCAATTAAATTTTCTGGACGTGTTCTTTTGCTGCTAGTCACTAGGTTAGGCCAAACTTGAGACGAATGATTATAACTAGACAAAATTCTGACTATGCATTCAGCATATTTTCATTTCGAATTTAGATGTGATGAAAGTGAAAGGACGGTTTATCATTTAGATGGCACTAATGCATATCTTGACTGTAAAGTGAAACTAACATTTTCTGCTATGTTTTCTTTGTGATATCCAACTTAGTTGTACGTCTTTCTTCTGTTAGTTGATCTGTTATTACTAGCATAAGTTTATTTACCCACACGAAGAGAATTTCTCTGTAGAATACAAGGAGTGAGGTGAATGCAGTGCTGCAGAAGGAAGCTGCTTTCTTTGGTGATATAGAGATTTTGCCATTCATGGATCGTTATGAGCTAGTAGTTCTTAAAACTGTCGCCATTTGTGAATTCGGGGTATGCCGTTTCTCTCTCTCTTTCTATTATGCTTCGTTCAGTCTCTCAACTTGAATGATTATCTTTCATGTTGTAAGCGAATTGTTTCCTTCTCTAACTTGTACCTACATTTCCATCATAGGTACGAAATGTTACAGCAGAATATATCATGAAATGTGATGATGACACTTTTATTAGGGTCGAGAGAATTTTAAAAGACATCCAAAGCATGTCACCTACAAGGCCATTGTATTTGGGGAACTTGAACCTCTTGCACCGGCCTCTTAGGACTGGGAAGTGGGCCGTCTCATTTGAGGTGCGTATGTTAACTTGTGTAAGAACTGGGGTGATCGCGAGCCGAGCCGAGTCGAGTCGAGTATAACCATGCTTGAGCTCGAGCTCGACTCGACCGAGCCTAAATTTTCAAGTTCGAGCTTGACTTGGTGTCAAGCTCGACTCGGCTCGATCGAGCTTGATTTCTTTAATTTATTTTAAATTTGAATAAAAATTTTCAATTATTTATTATTAAATCATAAATTTAGGAATAAAAATTCAAATTTTATTTAGCTCGATAAGGCTCGTCAGCCTAACTCGAATCCAAGCTCGACTCGGGCTCGAGTTCGAGCTCCGACATCTACTCGAGTAGCTCGAGCTCGACTCGATACTAATCGAGTCGATTTTGAGTTTTTTTCGAGCCGATCCCAAGTAGCTGGCGAGCTGACTTGCCTCATGCTCACCCCTAGTAAGAACACGAATCATTTTACGTTTGTGCTATAGGATTTATGTATGCCTTGTCCATTACTCACAATAAGAAGGGCCATCTTCCCTGCAGGAGTGGCCCGAGGAAATCTATCCACCTTATGCCAATGGACCCGGATATATAATATCGAATGACATCGCCAACTACATCGTCTCCCAAAACAAAAACCATAGCCTAAGGGTACGTTATATAACATTTGCAGTTGCATATTCAGAGATCATGATCTTTTGTTCCCTTCTTCATGAGGCTAACACCCACGGCACACACACACACACACGAATTCTGCAGCTATTTAAAATGGAGGATGTGAGCATGGGAATGTGGGTCGAGCAGTTCAACAGCACGAACCACGTTCAGTATTCGCATAACTGGAAATACTGTCAATACGGCTGCATGGAGAATTATCACACTGCACATTACCAATCCCCTAGACAGATGATTTGTTTATGGGACAATCTAATGAAAGGCCATCCGCATTGCTGCAATGTCTGAGGTAAGCGGTCGAATTATAGTTCATTCGTCGTGTCGTCCGATCCATGGTTTTGTCGATCAGGGGTGGCCTCATGTTGCACAAAAGAACACAAGGCTTTAGGCCAGTAGAAAAGCTGCATCATCCATCGTAGTAGACCGATGCTCGACTGAGGTGAGGAGCTTGTACATGATGTATAGGATGTTGTACCGTGCGACGTCTCGAGTCATCATCCCATCCAGTTGTCTGTAGTTTGTGTAATGCAAAGACACCCCCCCCCCCCCCCTCTCCAAATTTTGTGGGAAACACTGATCTTGAAAAACTTGTTTATGAAATAGTTATGTAGTTTTTAGGATTAGCCCTTCGCATCTTTTTGGAGTTTCAGATATAAATGCTGACGTGGAGGATTAAATTGGTCCTCTTTTTTTTTTTTTTGGTTATTATTTTTGGGTGAGACGTTGCTCCAAAGCATTGATTGGTGGTGAAGAAAACGTGAATCCTATCGGGAATGGGACAAAGCAGTCCACGTGGGCTATAATAGATGCAAGAATTAATTAATTCGTAAAAAAAATTGGATGAAATTTTAACGAATTAGCCAAAGAGGGTGGGGCCCACACTTAGGGAGATATTTTTGCTATTTGCCAGCGCAGCCTTCAGTTAGTTGTCGGCAAAGCTGGAAGTATTTTGCTGCTTCCACGTCTCGTGTTATTGTTTCCCCGTTGCCGTGTACAATTATTATTGCTCCCTCCGTCCCAAAACAATTGTCTTATTTTTCTTTATCGTCTGTCTCAAACAATTGTCTTCTTTCCTAAAATGAAAAGTTTATATACACTCACTAATAAAATACTAATTTCCTCTATCTCTACTCGTATTGGTATCTGTGTCATTTCCAAACAAGACAATTGTTATGGGACGGAGGTAGTATTAGTTAGGGGATAATACTGTAAATTATTGATGTTTTCGGAACAATTGTTGTCAGTTAAAATATATTTCAATCTTTTATTTTCGCCTATGAATTACATCGAAACAAGTTAACACTATTAATTATTGATGATTCAGCAATTAAGCACCACGTCATAAATCAAAACGACTTTGTTTTTTTTTATCTCACAAATATTCTAATGTAGAGTTGGTTTTTTAACAATTTTGCTCGGGGAGTTGTGGAGAAAGAAATGATAAAAACAATGTTGTGTTAGTTTGGCACATGAGATTTCAATTGTCGTTTAAATGCTGAATCGTGTTTTGATTTGCCACGTGGGACGCTAAGTGACGTTTACGTGCTGAATCATCAATAGCCAACGGTGTTAACTCTTTTTTCGTGTAATTTATAGACGAAAATAATTATCGAGATCAATGTATTATCATTAATAAATTAAAGTATTAACTCGTTTTGATGAATCATCAATGTATTATTCATAATAACAATAATTATTATTATTATCATTGACATTGGAATTTTCATGAAAATATCAATAGATCAATGTATTATTTTTATTATTTTGTAAATGAAAATAAGAAAATTCTGGAAAATAAAGAATTATAATAATTTTGAATATATGTATGAGAATATGTAAGATGTCGACTGTATGTACATATATATCAAATTCAATATCAAGTGGGACAGCAAGTATAAAATTTCCAACAAATATTTGGCAAATTGAGATAAATTTGTTGATAATAAGTGGACATATAGGCTCCACGCATCATTAGGGTTGGGTGGGGTACCATGACAGTTAGCTAATGAATAAAATAAAATAATATCAATAGTTAAATGGTATAAAATAAGTAAAAAAAGTGAGGGCTACCGACATTAAAAAAGTAAATAAATAGATATAAAATAAATTTGAGAAGATACTCGAAAAAGAGGAATAGATAGAGTATGAGTGAATACTTGGCAAGTAGCCAAACCTTTTCATTTAATTAATTATTATAGTGATTATAATAGACTTCTCCAAAAAGATTTTATCCATTGGTCACAAAGCATACCAAAATAATTTTTGTAAAAGAATTTAAAAGAAAGTTTAATTCTCAATTTAGGGTTTGAAAAATTAATCATCAATTCAGGACTCGAAAGATTACAGTGATTCTCAATTCAGGACTGGAAAGATCACACAATTCTCTATTCAGGACCTCAATATCAGATCCTGGAATGAGAATAGTTTGATCTTTTGGAGTTTGAAAAATAAATCATCAATTCAGGACTCGAAAGATTACAGTGATTCTCAATTCAGGACTGGAAAGATCACACAATTCTCAATTCAGGACCTCAATAGAAGATACTGGAATGAGAATTGTTTGATCTTTTGGGTCATGAATTGTCAAATTGTATGATCTTTCGAGTCCTCGATTGGAAATTTTTGTAATCTTTCGAGTCCTGAATTAATAATTAAATTATTTTTTAAGTCCTGAATCGATAATTCTCTGAAGAAAAATAAAACTTTTTTAGTTATTAAATCACCCTCCTTTATGCTAACTTTTACTAATCTAGTTTATTCAAATATTAAAGTTAATTTTTTTTGTTTAACAATCCAATAAAAGATAGAAGGTGGCAGCAATAAAACCCATCTTTCTCGCTATATATATTTGGAAAGTTAAACTACATTTTACAAAATAATTGTTTTCTTCAAATATTAAGAATTTGGTGGGAATCATAATCATTATAAAGCATGGTCACATGGATTATTTCACTCAAATAACATAAAATTTAATTGAAAGGCTTGATTTTTCACATGCAATAACTTATTTTTTTCCCAGTCAAGTTACTTTTAATTCAAGTAGCAATTTCCCTTAAATTATAATTAAAACTATAGACTTATTGCTACTATTGGAGATGAAATGCTGCATTTATTATTGCCTAGTTAAGAAGGTGTAGAGTCAAATAAATTTTGCTTCAAAATGCTATTTATTGTACTAGTTGATAACTTTACATACTAATTTATTAGTACAACTTTACGCTAAAAGATTGTGATAATAAAGTCTAAAACATATTTATGAGATTTTTAAACACATTTTATACATACAAATATATATTTCAAATTTATCATAAACTATTCAAATGTTTCATTAAATACCCAAACTATTAAAAACTACTCAAATATACTCCAAAGTATTTTATCGATCAATGAAAAGCTGATTATATTATCGGATATCTAAGTGAGACACAATGAGCTATTATATTAAATATTTAAATCCAAAATTTTAATTTGCTAATTTGGATTTCCGACGATACAATTATCTTTCTGTTGGTCGAATAAAAATAGTTTGAGATATATTTGCATAGTTTTTAATAGTTTGGGTATTTAATGAAACATTTGAATAATTCAGAATAAATTTGAGAAAACTCGTATAGTTCAGAATATATTTGAACAATATTTTGCTTATTTTTTTTACATATCTCATCGTATCAGAAAAAACATCGTCTTCCATAGGTTTTGCCTTAAGAAAAAAAGTCTTTTAACAATAATTTATTCTTAAATAGAAATACACTTACTTAAACTTATACACTTAGAAATTTCGGGTAATTTGAAAATGTGTGATCTCTTAATCCATGTAAGATAATTTAATTTATTTTATACAAGTTTGAATATTTGCAACTTGTATTCAAATTCTCAACTCTCCTCACTTCACTCCCATCAAATCCGGCTTGTCTTCACTAATCTCGCACACGCACTACACACAGTTACCCTGCGTTGGAGGAAGGAGAGAGAGAGAGAGAGAGAGAGAGAGAGAGAGAGTAAAGGCGAAAACGACAAGAGATTTATCAATCAATCTCAAGCTCAAAGAAACCATCTTTCAAAACCCTTGTGTTTCATTAAGCAAGAACCCCCTTTTTCATGGGAAGATGAAAGAAAGCAAAATTTGCAAGAACCCCACATTCCATAAATACCAACTCTCTCTCTCTCTCTCTCTCTCTCAATCAATCTCCCCTAAAGATTTTTTCTTTGTTCCTGCTATAAAGCAATCACTATGGCATTTGCAGGCCTCTTCAACTGCCTCCTTCAACGGTTACTTCCCTCCCCTCTTTAATGCCACCCCTTTAACGGCTACTACTTCTCGTTCTCATTCATCTCGAACGCTCCCTACTAGTTGATATTACTGTTGCCATCTAAGAGAGAGGGGCCATGGATTTCAGCTCGTTCTTGACGTCGTTAGCGACGTCGTTTGTGTTGTTTCTGGTGTTGATGTTTCTCTTCGCCTGGCTTTCCCGGAGGCCCAGTAACTACGTGGTGTACTACCCGAATCGCCTCCTCAAAGGGCTAGATCCGTACGAAGGAGTCCGGTTGAGCCGCAACCCGTTTACTTGGATTCGGGAAGCTGTCACCTCCACTGAGGCCGATGTCATCAGATTCTCCGGCGTTGATACTGCTGTCTATTTCGTTTACCTCACAACCGGTATTTTCTTCTTCCCTTTTCTTGTCTGCTCTGTAACTGTATTTTTGTTTGCGATTCATATTCTGCATTGGTGATAGCTTTTAATGATTTCCATGAGTTGTTAGTGTGGACTTTCTGAATAGTAATTGAAGTTTTTGAGATTTTCTTGAGTTGGGACATGCAGATTCAGTCAAATTAGGAATAAAGTTGTTATCTTTAAGATTTTCAGACTTGTTATGTTGGATTAATCTTGATAAATATCTTATCCCTTCCCGGATCTATTGCTGTTACTGAATTTGCTTAAACATTATGAATGTTTCTTCATTTGAGACTTTGTGGATTCAGACAGTAGGGAGAGATTGATGGCTTTAAACTTTCTTCATGTATTGCAATGCTTAATTGTGCTTGTGTTTGGTAGTTGGGCAATGTAAGAATGTAATTGAGAGTGATTGCAGTCTGAAGCTGGGATTTGTTATTATTATCTAATGATCTTGAAGTTGGGGGAAAATTTATATTAATATGTGATGGCTTCTTTTCCCTGTCAATTAGGCTAATTATATTTCGTTTTCTTGTTCCGGCGCAGCACTGGGGATCTTGGTTTTATCGGGCGTTATCCTTCTACCGGTGCTTCTGCCGGTTGCTTACACTGCTCCTAATATTGTTAAAGCCAATGAAACCACTAGTGAAGGAACTTTCAATGAGCTTGACAAGCTTTCCATGGGGCATATTCCAGTCAGTACTCTCCATTTTTCAGTTTTTTCGCTTGCCTAAATCGATATGTATATATATGTGATGGATCTTTTGTGGGGTGATGCATTCTTTGATCACTGAATCATTTTTTTCAACAATGTGGATAACAGGAGAAGAGTTCTCGGTTGTGGGCATTCGTGGTAGCTACGTATTGGGTTTCATTCGTTACGTATTACCTCTTATGGAAAGCATACAGGCATGTTTCTCATTTGAGAGCTGAAGCCCTGATGTCACCTGAAGTGAAGAATGAGCAGTTTGCTGTTCTTGTTCGCGATATACCAGCTCCGTCTGATGGTCAGAGTAGGAAGGAACAGGTGGACTCGTATTTCAGGGCAATATACCCGGATACATTTTACCGGTCAATGGTGGTCACAGACAACAAGCAGGTAATGTTATGATTCACCAATGTATGTAAATCACACCTATGTTTCTGTTTGCGGGAGCAAAAGGTCGTCGTATGTCCCTAACATTCCGTGTTGGGTTGCTTTCTTTTTATCAGGCCAACAAGATTTACGAAGAGTTGGAAGGATACAGAAAGAAGCTAGCACGTGCAGAAGCCATCTACGCGGAGTCTAAAGTGACTGCGAATCCTGAAGGCACGAGACCAACCACGAAAACTGGATTTTTGGGTCTTGTTGGCACCAAGGTTGATGCGATTGAGTACTACGAAGAAAAGATAAGAGAGCTGACCCCGAAGTTAGAAGCCGAGCAGAAGGTCACCGTAAAAGACAAACAACAATGCGCAGCTGTGATATTTTTCAACAACAGGGTGACTGCAGCAGCTGCTGCACAGAGTCTGCATGATACAATGGTGGATAGATGGACCGTGATTGATGCTCCCGAGGCCCGCCAGATCCTATGGACCAATCTTTCCATGAATTACTACCAGAGACTGATCCGGCAATACGTGATCTATTTCATAGTCTTTTTGACTATCTTCTTCTACATGATACCTATTGGGTTAATTTCAGCACTGACCACTTTGGCTAACTTGAAGAAGTTGCTCCCGTTTTTGAAGCCGGTTTTGGATCAGGCTACGGTCAGGACAGTCCTCGGGGCATACTTGCCTCAGCTTGCACTTATAATATTTCTGGCATTGTTGCCAGCTTTCTTGTTGTTCCTATCCAAGGCTGAGGGCATACCTTCTCTGAGTCACGCGCATAGGGCTGCCTCCGGAAAGTACTTCTACTTTTCAGTGCTGAACGTATTTATTGGTGTTACCGTAGCTCACTCACTCTTCGATTCTCTCAAGCAAATCCAGAAGGAGCCAAACTCTTCCGTGACATTGCTAGCAGAAAGCCTTCCGGGAAGTGCTACATTCTTCCTTACTTTTGTGGCATTGAAGTAAGATTCTTGGACCCTTTTTCTTGCTGAGTGAGTGGGATCATCTCTTTTACACAAGTAGCAACTAATCTTGTGCCTTCAGGTTCTTTGTTGGTTATGGGCTCGAGTTATCCCGGATTATTCCGTTAATAATATATCATCTCAAGAAGAGGTATCTCTGCAAGACTGAAGCTGAGCTGAAGGAGGCATGGACTCCGGGTGATCTTGGATACGCGACTAGATTTCCCAACGACATGCTCATTCTCACCATCGTTATCTGCTACTCCGTGATTGCACCCATAATTCTTATATTCGGAGTGCTGTACTTCGGTTTGGGATGGCTTGTTCTACGGAATCAGGTGACGAAAACTCTCCTCAATCCTCTTAGCGGAGTTTATACAATGCGTTTCTTAGTACTCTCTTCGTCCCGGTAGAATTGGCCCATTTTTAAAAATGACAATTTCTTCGCACTCAGCTATAAAATATTAATTCCACTTACACTCAGTCTTTAATTCCCGTGCCGAAAATAAGAGGGTCATTTCTACCGGGACGGAGGGAGTACTTAGTTGTAGTACTTGAAGCTTATCATCCATGTCATCAACAGGTGCTCAAAGTATACGTCCCTTCGTACGAGACGAATGGCCGGATGTGGCCGCATATGTACAACCGCATCACGGCGTCACTGATCCTGTATCAGCTCACGATGATGGGTTACTTCGGTGCGAAGAAGTTTGTCTATGGAGGGCTTCTACTCCCACTCCCTATCATGACCCTCCTCTTCATCTACTTCTGCACGATGAAATACTACCGGTTCTTTCAGTCGACCGCGCTGGATGTTGCCTGCCGCGAACTGAAAGAGACTCCGAATATGGAAGGCGTGTTCCGGTCTTACATCCCACCGAGCTTGTGCTCGGACAAGGCCGATGAAGATCAGTTCGAAGATGCTCTGTCTCAAGTCTCGAAAACGGGCTCGATGGCTTGACGACGACGACGACGATGATGATGATGGATGGAATGGTTTGGTGGTTGTACATTTTGTGAATCTATATATGTTTCAGGTCTGCATTTCTCATTCATGAGATGGTTTTTAACTTAATTGTAAAATCTTTTTTTTTTTTTGTGTTCATAGTTATTTTCCTCTAGGTGAGAAGAGTGTGTTTAATGTTGAAATTCTCTGCTAGAATTGGGTGGTTGTGTTTCTGTATTTGTGGTTTGTGTTTGTAAGGATCTAGCTAAAAACAACTCACTCATATATCTTAATCCTGAAATATGTTTCCATTTATGATCGATATTGTTTGCTTTGGACCTAATAAGAACGTACGGTTTTACTTTGAGCATCTCCCAAAGATTTCATATTAATGGAATTATGTTGAACTCATATATCTCAATAATGTTATAGATCTAATAAGTCCAAGTTCGGCTTCGGCCTGTAATCTATAGTAAATTTTTGCATAGGCTTAGGTTTGACATTTTTAACGTAGTAAGCTTATTTATAGACCTAATTAAATTTATTGAATATTTGAATAAATATTCTTATTTAAATTATAAATAAATTATTTGTTGTGAATTGAAGCGATTGCAGACACAAATAACTAACAGAAAATAAAGAACACAATAATTTATAGTGGTTCGAGCGTAAGCTCTACGTCCACTCTTTAAGTCTCCTCGGTGATGATATTATTATTATGGTGAAGAAAATACAAAGTATGTGACAATTACAATTGGTGGGGAACATGGGTATATATAGGGAGATATTCCTAAATACATAAGGAATATAAAACCTAGATATGGAAAAAATATGGTGTATATCTTGTTTCTTTACTCTCAATATAACTCGAGGAAGTAGTTCGAGTGGGTCGAGGAGACTAGTCCGGTAAAGTGGGTCGAGCTGTGTAGGTCAAGGAGCAGTTCGAGTTGGATAGCTATGGAAAATATATTGTGTATATTTTGTTTCCTTGTTGGACAAGATTTATCCTTATTGGTATTAGATTTGGATAGGAATAAATCTATTAGATAGATTTAGCTTAGATATATCTTACCATATCTAGGTTTTATATTCCTTATGTGATTAGGAATATCTCCCTATAAATACCCATGGTCCCCACTAATTGTAATTGTCACATACTTTATATTTTCTTCACCATAATAAAATCATCTCCGAGGAGGCTTGAAGAGTAGACGTAGAGCTTACACTCGCTCGAACCACTATAATTCTTTGTGTTTGTTGTATTTTCTGTTAGTTATTTGTGTCTGCAATCACTTCAATTCACAACATTATTCATACTTTAAATATCAAATATATTGTTTACTAAAAATTAATTTATTCACTATATATATTTTTAATTTAATTCATAACTGTTGAGGTTCATTTCGTACGGATATGGGTCCCGAGAACACGAGATCTAAATAATAGAGAAAATAGGGCTCGACTGACAATAATAAATAGCAAGAATAGTAAATGTTGGGTATGACAAACCCATGTTACTCATCGGAGAAACAAAGATGAGATTTCTTGTATATATGGTCCACCCAACTCCATTAGTATAAGGCCTTTTGGGATAGAGATGTCCAAATGCAAAATCGTGAGGGCTTTGGCCCAAAGCGGATAATATCATACTAATGTCGAGTTATCGGTTCCCCCAACAGTAACAAGAAATAAATAACCAGGAATGCATTATAATTCCCAACCGATAGCAGTAGATTAATCCAAAGCAACGAAATAAATATAATAAGAAGAAGCACTTATTCCAATCTGGCAAAGGTCCCGATCGAACTCCATACGGGATTATACGAAGCTTGAATACAGGATCGTACGCAATTAGAATCCGGAGAAAATAATAGAATGCACAATAGT
This sequence comes from Plectranthus barbatus, assembly GCA_026898455.1. NCBI lineage: Eukaryota > Viridiplantae > Streptophyta > Magnoliopsida > Lamiales > Lamiaceae > Plectranthus > Plectranthus barbatus. Next base: position 575,270 of record JAPKLW010000083.1, read on the forward strand.
AGAGCTAGATGTCGAATTTTGCCTTACAAATGCCTATTTATAGAAGGTCTCGTGATGCTATGGTTTCCTAGATTCTCGTCGGGGTTGTTGAGCAGCGACCTCCGACTTTATCGGGGCTGTTGCAACGTCTCTATTTTCAACGACCCTCGAGATTTCCGCGTGCTTATCCTTCCATCATCTTGACCGTTGATCAGCTCACCAGAAGTAGTTCTCTTTACTTTGTTCTTCTAAAAAGGAGGTCTCTTCTTTTGTCGAGCTATCCAGTTTGGTGACTTTGGTTCAACTGCCTTTAGCGAACTCATGCCTACCTGCAAGCTGTCTCGATCACTCTTCACTCCATCTGGCTTGGGCCGGCCCATGGTTCGACTTATTTGAACACGAGTGGACCTCGTTTTAGACCTTTTTAGTGGGCTTGTTACGTTTACCCCAACAATAATTGTATTATTTGAATGTAAACAACAAATATATTCAACAATTTATATAATTTGTTATTATTTAAACGAGCAGGTTTGTTAGGCCTCATAAGCTCATTTATTAGTCTAGGCCTGATCTTATTTTATTAAATGAGCTTTTGAAAATGTCCGAGACTAACCTCCTTAACAAATAAATTGGGTCAATGCTGACTTATGATAGATTAGGCCGAAGGCTCCTGCCATATAATCCAGGTCTATTTTCACTCCTACGTATAACTATAACATGAGTTTTTCAAACTCAACATTGAATGTCCATCATTACTTATTTTCCATTAATTAATATTTTATTTTCATATATGCATGCATTTTATCATTCTACAATTGCGCATGCAAATATTTTAAGGGGCAGGGGACTTTATCAAATGCTTTTAACTCGACCTCGTCCTATATAATATATCTAGTGCAATATTTTAAAAATCATATAAATTACATATTGATAATAATAAAATCAAGATTTATGGGTGTGCAAGTGTTGGTAGGTTTTGACTTATACACAACACACGGCATTGACAAAAATACAGAAGTAAGCAGGAAATATCCGAGCCGACGAATTCCACTCAAGCTAGTCGACGAGTTACCAAACAAATATGAATAATCAAACAAATGGGAAGACCAATCTGAAATTAACCCAAAAGATGTGCTCACCTACTCACGGTTAGCAGGTATTAATGTGAACATTAATACAATGATGTTTCACTAGAAACTAGGGGTGAGCACAATCGAACCAAACCGTTTGATTTATATATAAACTTCGGTTCGGTTCAGTTGTTTGGTCTGGATTTTTTGAAACCGTCAAAATTCGGTTATGAATTAGTGGATTTGAACTTAAATTTATGCTAATGTTGTGGATTTAGATTCTAGAGTTGGTACATTTGAATTGTTTTCAAGTTTATATATTTTAGAATATTATATATATATATATGTCTTAATTTAAGTATTTTATGAAAATGTACAGAAAATCTCGGTAAAAACCGACACTGTCGGTTTCGTTTGGTTCAATTCGGTTGAAACTTTCAAATCGAACCGAAACCGCCAATTCAGCACAGTTTAGTTTCCGTTCGATTTAAAATACTAGCAATTCAATTTGATATGAATTTTTGAAATTTTTAATTTGGCAATTTAGATGGTTCGATTTTTACACTGAACCGACCGTTGCTGTTGTCCGCTGCATGGAAAAGAGGATCTTGAATCCAACTATAAAATTATGCTGGCATCATCTATTGCAAATGATTTTTCTTTTTCTTAACCACAAGAGAAATGAGTGCTCGGTCGGTATGTTTTTTTTTTTTTTAATAGATTTATTTATTTATATATTCCCCGTCCCAATTTATTAGTCTCACTTACATTTTTTGTCTGTCTTATTTATTAGTTCTCTTTTTCAAAATGGTAAATTTTTTCACACTCATCAATAAAATATTAATTTCACTACATTCACAAACATTGATTATCGTATTATTTTAATTGGGGACTAATAATATGACACAGAGGAGTATGAAATGAAATGAGAGATGAAACAAGATTTTATAATAGTGGTTGGAGTTGAAAAATGAGTCCAACAACCCACTATAATATTTTTCTATTATCTACTACTACAAGCGTGGATCGACCTTTTCTTCTTCTTCTCTCTCTCTCTCTGCCTATCTCTATATATATTCAAATTCACACCCCACTAAATCATCTCCAACTCCAACAGTTAAACACACACTGCAACTTCCAAAAACACCAGCTCCATCTTCTTCTCCAAATCCACATCCATAATCATGAAACCCCAAATCGGAACGGGAACAATCAAGCCGCTCGATCCAGAAGAATTCCGGCGGCAAGGCCACCTCGTGATCGACTTCCTCGCTGACTACTACAAAACCATCGAGAAATACCCGGTTCGCAGCCAGGTTGAACCGGGTTACCTGAAGAAACGGCTACCGGAATCCGCCCCCAACAATCCCGAGCCGATCGAAGAAATCCTCCGCGATGTACAGAGAGATATCGTTCCCGGCATTACGCACTGGCAAAGCCCTAACTATTTTGCGTATTTTCCTTCTAGTGGAAGCATCGCGGGGTTTCTCGGAGAAATGCTCAGCACCGGATTTAACGTCGTTGGGTTTAATTGGATGTCGTCGCCGGCGGCTACGGAGCTCGAGAGTATAGTGATGGATTGGCTCGGGAAAATGCTCGAGCTTCCGTCGGAGTACTTGTTTTCCGGTGGAGGCGGCGGCGTTTTGCAGGGGACCACGTGTGAAGCGATCTTGTGCACGTTGGTTGCGGCTAGGGATCAGATGGTGAAGAAAATTGGGAGAGAGAATTTGAATAAATTGGTTGTATACGGGTCGGATCAGACCCACTCTGCTTTGCAGAAAGCCGCCCAGATTGCGGGGATCAACCCGGTTAACTTCCGGGCCGTCGCCACGTCACGTGCGACTCAATTCGGGCTCACGGCGGAAGCACTCCGGGCCCAAATCGAGTCCGACGTGGAAGCCGGACTCGTGCCTCTTTTCCTATGTGCGACAATCGGAACGACGTCGTCCACCGCCGTGGATCCGCTAACCCCGCTGTGCGAAGTCGCGAAGGAGTTCGGAATTTGGGTGCATGTCGACGCCGCCTACGCCGGAAGCGCGTGCATTTGCCCGGAATATCGCCATTTCCTCGACGGAGTCGAGAACGCCGACTCGTTCAGCTTCAACGCGCATAAATGGTTCCTAACGACGCTCGATTGCTGCTGCCTCTGGGTGAAAAACCCTAGCGCGCTGGTTCAAGCTCTCTCCACATATCCAGAATATCTCAGAAACAAAGCTTCGGATACAAAGCAGGTGATCGATTACAAGGACTGGCAGATCACTCTCAGCCGCCGCTTCCGATCGCTGAAGCTCTGGCTGGTCCTCCGCAGCTACGGCGTCGCGAATCTCCGGAAATTCCTCCGCAGCCACATAAAAATGGCGAAGAACTTCGAAGGTTTGATCGGAATGGATAAGCGATTCGAGGTGGTGGTGCCGAGAAACTTCGCCACCGTGTGCTTCCGGATCTCGCCGATCGAGATCGGCGGAAATCAGCAGATCGTGAGCAGGGAAGAGGCGGCGAACAACGTGAACGCGAAGTTGTTGGAGATCATAAACGAGTCCGGGAAGATTTACATGACGCATGCAGTGATCGGAGGAGTTTACGTGATGCGATTCGCCGTCGGCGCGAGCTTGACGGAGAATCGGCACGTGAATCTGGCTTGGAAGATTGTTCAAGAACATGCAAACGCCTTGTTAAACAGTTCTTGATTTTCTGGAAACTTCTGAAATATATCTTTTATTTTTTTTGTTTTTTTTTTTATATTAAATATGCTGACCATGAAATGTCCAGTTCCGTACTAGTGTTATATATATTTTGTGAATCTCAATATATTCCAAATATAAACATTACTCTTCTTGATTAATTTCTAGTGTATATGTATAAATATATTATTTAAATATATATTAATAGTGATTATATTATAAATCTGTAGTTATCGTGTACATTTAAACTTTCAATTTTCTTTCCAAATAGATGCTAACTAGTCTTCAAATTAAAATAGCAATGAGAAAAAGTTGGATATAATAAATGATTGGTTTAAATATAATTAAATGATGAATTGAAGACTACTCCTCAAAGAAAAGAAAAAAAAAAGATTCAGTCTATGAGAATTAGGTATTCAGGTAGTGCGCCTGCGTCGTCATCGTGCTTGGAATTACTCCTAGTTTTAATTATAAGGAGATGATTGGAGATTGTTGAGTTTCGAATTTCTATTTACGGTTTACGGAGATAAATGAAGTTCTTGAAATCGTTTAAAAAATAACAAGTAGTATCGAGAAAGCAATGATCAGCAATAATCAATTAAAGGATCGAGAATGTATTAATGACGTAAATCAAACGCTAACGAGATTAAAACTTTAAATCGAATGGAAAGAATGTAGAAAAACAACGATATTCTGTATATATATTCGACAGAGTTTCAGTACAGTTTTTGGGGGAGAAAATCGATACAAAAAATGAATCTTTTATCCCTAATTATAAACGGAAAATAAGAGGAAAACCCTAATCCTAAACTCTAGCCGCCGGTGAGCTCGTGGTCACTGCAAATCTCGCAACTCTCTGGAATTCTCGGTAACGACCATAGATCAGGGTTGGTAGTGACCTCACGATTTTGACGGTTTATTTTGTACGATTAACGGCTAAGTTTTGAACCGATTGAACCTTCGAGTTGCCGATTGGAGTTAGGCCGCTAAGTACTCTGCACTTAACAGGAGTATTGAATACTGAATAGGAATTAAGAGTAATCTCTTTTTTAAAATAATAATTTCACAAGTTGATATAAAATTAATTATCGAATTAAATGCACATTTAAAAAAATAGGTGTACGTGTGTGGTAGCCATTAATTGAATACGAGATTTATGAGACGGTTCTCGACCGATGGAGAGGCCAAGTTTAACTAACTTTTGAATAAAATATTGAAAATTGTTTGAATAATTTATGAAGGTGGGGTAGAAAATAAAATTGCAATATATATAGAGAGAGATAGGGGGGAATACACAAAACTAGTATATATAAGAAGAAACATCATATTTAATAATTAATGGGGTCGACATGATGATAGTTAATTAAGAAATATGAAATATTAATTATATATAGTAGGATAGTCAGCTAAGGACTATACTAAGATGTAATGTGCAAATTCCCAACCAAAATTAATGGCATTCAATATATATTGAAATTCATGGAGTGGTTGATTATGATATCATTCTAACTGCACCACCAATTTCCGTTCAAATCATTAATTTTTTTTTTTTTATTGATTGGTTGTATAGGTATGTAATCTCTGTATATCAAATTTAAGCCATTTAATTTAAATCATTATAATTGTAGTATCTACGTACATTCTACTATATATTTTATACATATTGTGTTAAATACATGGTTGTAAAAATTGTTAATTTTAGTATTTATAAAGTATATTTATGTTGGGGGAACCGACAACTCGATATTAGTATGATATTGACTGTTTTGAGCCAAAGCCCTCATGGTTTTGCATTTCGGTATCTTCATCCCAAAAAACCCCATACTAATGGAGTTAGGTGTACTCTTACATACAAGGAATCACTTCATTCTCTCTCCGATGTGGGACATGAGTTGGTCAAACCCAACAATCCTCCCCTCAAACCAAATGACCACAATCCCGTGTTCTTCCCCTCGATCACAATTCATCTTGCACCGCCGTCAACTGATGCGGCCCTCCGCCTGACCACCACCACTATGAGGAAGCTTTCGACACAATGCACCGCGGTCAACTAACGGGACCCGCTGCCTGACCACCACTATCTGAAAGCTTTCGACACAAGACACCCATTGTATCAAGTTTTGTTGAGGGTTTCGTCTCATACTAATGGAATTAGGTGGACTCTTATATACAAGGAATCACTTCATTCTATCCCCGATGTGGGACATTAGTTTGTCAAACCCAACAATTTATTAATAAATAAAAACATTATATAAATTTTAATTAATTATATATATATATGTAGGGAGCAGATCAAGTGAGAAAACTCTTAACGTGAGAAAATGAGAAAGATGCTTGATTGCATTCACGACATTGCTTGATTGCATTCAGGTCGTTGCTTGATTGCAATGTTGCTTGATTGTGTTTTAGTTGTTGCTTGATTATTTTGTTGCTTCATTGCGTTTCAGTTGTTGCTTGATTCAATATCAACCACTGATTTTTTTAGATATGATTCATTCTTTTTTCTCACAGGGGGATTTTTTTTAGTGCCTAGACGACGATTGCTCGCAAAATCGATTTAGTTTGGTTAGGTAGTCCTAAACGGAGATTTTTACAACACTAGTTAAATATTTATAAAATCTCGATTTTCTATTACAAATTTAATCTTCAAAGGGTTCATAGAGAAGTACGTAGGGCAATATCTTTAAGGGAACGTGATTAATATATAATTAGTTGAATCAAACGCTTATTTAGTAAGAAAAAAACACGAGGGAAAATAGCCAAAGGTAGCTTTTTCATAAAAGAAGTTATCTTACATGCATTTTGGATAAGGTTTATTATGCTTTTGTAATAATTATTAAGTAATTATCCACTTAAATCTTCTAGTTAAGTTTTGCTTTATTTAGTGCGTGAATGGGACCGTGATGTTTTTGGCTAACTTTTCGTAAAAAGAGGATTATCTGCGCAAGCATGAATTTTAGTATTTTAATTAGGATAGAGTCAATTAATTTCGCCAATCTCTCACGTAATATTTATAATTTCTCTAGTAAAAAAAAAAGAGAGAGAGAGAGAAACAAATTCTTTAAAATATAATAACCTAATACGAGGAAAAACAAACCCTAATAATTTTATATCTAGGTTTTAATCAAATCAAATAGGTTGATTCAACTTGCGTTTATATAAAAAAAAAATCACATCTTGGACTTGGTTTTATCAAACAAATAAACATAAAATTATTAAATAATTCGAAGTTAATACAAACAAAGTTAAGCTCAGATAAGTGTTATTTAACTTAATTTGACAAGTGTTTTTTTTTTTGGGGTATAGTATATGACCCCTTACCCAAAAATTGTGAAGAAGAAAAAGAAAAGGCTACAAAATAAGAAATCCAAATATTTTTCAGTTTTACTCAATTTATAATATTTTTGCTTTAAAAAAAATTAATGGAATTCCCCAAACTCGAAAATCCTGAATTCGCCTCTGTTTATAACCTTGGTCTATATTTGTTCCATATTCTAAATGTAGTGGTAAAAGCAGAGGCGACCACGGGCCGGTTTCGGTTCGGAACTGTCGTTCGGCGGTTCCAGAAAGGTAGAACGGAAATCGGCCCTTGAAAAAATGGTTCCAGTTTCGGTTTCGAATCGGAACCGGCGGTTCGATAAATATTTTTATTTTACTTTATTTTTTTATTTGGTGCCACATTGTGCTCTCTGATTCGTCGATTTTCAAAATTTCAAAAATTTTATCCGGTCGGTTCAATGGTTCCGAACCAGAATCGCCGGGTCGGAACCATTTTTTTATTTTTTTTTAATTTTATTTTTTCCGGCAGTTCCGGTTAGAGGGTGGAACCTGAACCGGTCCATCCAAACAAGGTTCCGGTTCCGGTTCGGAACCGTGAACCGTCGGGCCAGTTCGGGCGGTTCCAGTTGGAATTGGCCACCTCTAGGTAAAAGCATTTTGTATATAATCGTTTATGATCAAGAGATCATATGTTCGAGCTTATTCGGGGACATCTAAATATATGAGTTTAAATAAAATTTTAGAAAAAGAAAAAAGAAAAATGAAAAAAAACTTGGTCTATATCCGATGCAATGATTGCTTAATAGAATATCTCAAACAAAGAAAATATTGGACACAAACAAATGTCACCTAATTAACCTAAAATGTCCGAAACTTCGTTTTGCGTAGAAAGTGTCAAACCTAAGTTGACTAAGAAAAACATTACTTGTCAGCACGCAGATTTAACTCGTGGACCAAGTAAATCTAAATTGAAATTGAAATATAAATTAAATTAATCTAAAACTATCTTTATCTTAGTTACTTTCATTACTTTTTAATTTCTTTTACTTAGTCAATTAATTATCCTAGTTTATCTTTAATTAATTACTGAGATTATGTAACTAGAAAATAACGTAGTCTGAAAAGGACCAATTTATCGAATATATTGACTTTATCCTAATGTAATGAATCTCTGCACTCAACGTGTTCCTCCCACCTACTCAATGTTTCTAAGAATGTTGAAAAACCTTGCTTCCGATCATGTGCTACATTTAGGGTTGGGAAATAATATCGGAAAATAGTTATACTGTATATATTGTATCGAAAAAAATATTAAAAATATTGAAGTCATAATACAGTTATTAACTGAACCGTACCGAAAAATCAACAGTATGTTGACGGTATGAGATTCTAAATAAGATTTAACGTATACCGTATAAAATATATAAAAATTGTTTTACTTTAAAAAATATAGATATTATTAATAGTAGTATTAGTCATGTATATTCATTTTAACAGACGCTCATATCTAATATTTTGCTTATGAGATATTTTAAGAGGAATACTTTTATTGATTTTGTAATATTAATTAATACATAATTATATTAATTTTAGTATTTATTTTGTTATGGTTTGATTATCATGACGTGGATAATTATAGTTGTTTTGTTATATAACAAAGTAATCATTTAAACATAAACAATATTATTGATATGTTTTTTTTTTTTTTTTAAAAATAACATTATGTACAACACGCTATAATGTTGTTTTGGTATATCGTGTAATTTAAGTATACTGCGATATATGATTACAATATGATAATCGTTATACATTACGGTAATGGTATTCATTTTGTGTTATAAGGAAATTACATTATACCGTACTTTGCTCTACCAACAGTAACGATAAAGTTCGATACAATATACAGTATCTTCGACATACAGTACCATCCCACTGTTCCCACACCTAGCTACATTTCATACGTGTTTCATTTTACTTTATTTGATAATATTTATTTCACCTTTTATACTTTAATTAATGCAATTATATATTATATTGGGTCGGTTAATTATATTCATTAAAGATACACAATTTTTTATACTTAATTTTAACAATCACTTATTAACTAAAAATTAAATATACAGACATTGTGAAAAGCGTGAAAGTTTAAATTCCATTTCCAATATCACAATCTTCTTTTTAATATCATCCAAATAGTGGGATCGTGGTCCTTTTTATAAAGCTAGAGTATATTTTAAAATAAAATGTCAAAAAATAAAAATAAAAATAATTAATGTCTAAGGATTAGACACGCAAAATATCAATGTTAGTTCAACAGTCTATACCCTCGAAGAATTCATTAGATTTAATAATACAATCTTTTGGGGTGTTGGTTGCTGATTGCTCAAGAAATTCGAGATTTAAAAAAATAATAAATATAATAATAATAATAATTAGTGATGAAAGTCTATAGTCATATTTAATTTATTTTTTTTAGAATAGATGGGAATGTCTCAACTAATACATAAAAGTGAAACTTGGAAAAAGTCGTGAATGGTCCAATTTAATTGATTTTGGGTGAAGAAATTTTCAAATTAAAATGAATATACATTGATTTATTGTGAGCTGGTTAATGCGACACGACTTTATATATGGGTGCATTTTTTATATTTGGACACGTAAAACAACTTTTATTTGATTTATTTCATTAAAAACTAGTTTTACAACGGCACCCCTAATATTTGTTGTTTTGTTTATATTTATACTAATAGTTATACAAAAATATATTATTTTTTTATCTAACAATATTAAATATTAATTAATTATACTGTAAATTATATCTATATATCTTTATACATATTTATAAATTTCTACCAAAATAAAAATATTCCATTTTACATAAAAAAAATTCTCAAAATGTAAGGAATAAACAAAAAAATCAATAAAAGTAATATTATAATTTACAAAGTGAACTAAACTTAAATAACAAATTAGGCTTGTATATTTAAAAATTAATCAAAAGAATATGTTAGTGATTTTTTAAAGATTCTGAGGGAATAATGACAAAAATGTAATAATACTTTTGTTATTATATAAATTATATATGTATATATATTAAATATAGATACATTAATAAATAAAATTATAAACAACTGAGATATATAAAGGTTATTTTAATATATTAGTGTATTAATAAATAAGATTACAAATAACTAAAATATATAAAAATATTTTTTTAATATTTTTGGCAGAAGGGTTATTTAGACTATTCTCTTTTCATATATATTATTATTATTATTACTACTACTAGTAGATTAGTAGATGATAAAATGCAGCACAATATTATTATTTTTTTTTAATTTTTTTTTCACTACCAACCCCAAGAAGTTTCTCTTTCAATTTTTTTTTTTTATTTTTTCGTTGCCACCCTCAACTAATGTGACAGATGGATATTTCATATTAAAACACGCCATTAAAAAAAAAATTTGAATTTGTCATTATCGGGAATAATCTAATTGTCTAAATCAGTTCAACGAAATTTTACTATTCATTCATCTATCACTATTCATCTACGTTGAAAGTAAGTAAACTTTTACTTCTTATATACTTTAATTAGTGACGGACGTAAGTAAAGGTTAGGGTTAGCCGAGATAATTTTTTTTCGTTTTTATGGTATAGTAATCGAAGTTCTCGAATGTGAAAAAATGGGACTAAAGATAAGAAATAATCGAGTACGAGATAGTTGAGAATACGGAAGAAACGATTTCATTTTTTTTATTCTTTAGTTATACTCTAATTTTTGGATCTGCCACTGACTTTAGTTAAATGCTTTCTAAAGAGTGAAAATTATGCATAACAAAAAAAGTTAATTACATTTATTGTTATGAAATTTCTCAAATATTGAAAGTTGGTTTACTTTAATACAAGTGCTACCTGGAAAAATCGATAATTTTGAAAAAAAAAAACGTGTTTTTTTTGTGAGCGATTTTCCAAGTCAAGGCTACCTCACCAACCCCCTACACGAAAACATGATGCTATTAGAAACGTCATCAACGAAATTAAACTAATAATCCATTAATTATGTCACTAATACTCTTCAATAAAAATTCTGAGAATATAATTTACACACGGGAGCGGATCCAGTGAGAAAACTCTTAACATGAGAAAGTGAGAAAGATGTTTGATTGCACTCACAGCATTGCTTGATTGTATTCAGGTCGTTGCTTGATTGCAATGTTGCTTGATTGTGCTTTAATTGTTGCTTGATTATTTTGTTGCTTGATTCAATATCAACCATTGATTTTTTTAGATCTGATGGACATGATTTATTCTTTTTTCTCACATGAGGATTTTTTTTTTTACATGATCCCTCCACTTCATCTATAGTTATTATTTTTATATTTAAATAAACGATATATATATACATATATATTTTGATTAATCAATGAAGAAATAAATAAATATTTAAATACATTTTTTAATAGATATATAATTATTAAACTCATACATTCAGATATTTTTGAAAAAGTTGAAACCCATTAGTGGAGGAAGCAACATGTAATAAGGTGGATTTATCCTCTCTAAAATTGGAAAATTTTTTATTTTAATAGTATGATTATTTTATTTTTTTATCATTTTATTGGTGACTCATGAAGAAGAAAAGGGATTGAGAATTAAATTTAAAAATAAAAAAAGATTTTGGGAGTTGAGGATGAAGAATTCACATGTAAAAAATCAAATAAAGCTTCTCGAGAAAAATTTCTAAATCCGTCACTGATGTGCTCGAAATCGAGTGGGCAACAATTTTAACACACCAACTTTGGAGGGACCCTTCGCGTTGACCTGAATTATAACATCAAGATTTTGTGGCATTTATCCGCAGCTAAATTTGAATAGGAAACTCAATTTTCCCCTATAATCTTTAGACAAATCACTATTCCAACAAACATCACAAAATTCATGAGTAAGAAATAAATTAATGGCTTAAGTTTAAAAATTGTTCATAATTTATGTTTATTGTTTTTTTTATTATATATATTATGATTAAGGAAATGTTTTTGTCTAAACAATAATCAATTTTAAATCTCATGTTCATTAGTGTATATTTTATTTTAAGTGTGAGATCTCATCTATTTAAATATATGCATTATAAAAAAAAGAACAATTATTCCAATTATTCAATTTAATAACTCCCACACCAGCTAGTCAAAAACAAGTAGGTGAAGAATTTTATACATAAATGAATATATATTATGATATTTAGAGTTGAAAATATAGCAAGATCTCTTTATATATATATTAAAATTTTTGCCATTTGTCTAATTAATATACCAAACTCCAGGCAGAAGCATTAAAGAAACAAATAATTTAAATTATTTAAAGGGGCATAATTAAAGCTATAGCTTGTCTATGTACTATGTTTCACCAAACTTTTTTCTGCCTATGTAAATCACATTAACTAAAACAAATTGTTTTTTTCTTAAGTAGAGATTAAATTAATTGTTTTATTTATGTAGATAATTAATAACAATAAAAATTACAGATAATATAGGATGAGATCAGGTAAGAAAAAATTCACGTGAAAAAAAAGAATGAATTTTTATCCATTAGATCTATAAAAAATTAATGGTTGATTTACAATCAAGCAATAACAAAACACAATCAATCAATATATATATTAATCAAGCAAAAATTAAAACACAGTCAAAGCAATATATTATTGTATATCAATCATTGATTTTTTTATATCTAATATATAATATTCAATCTTTCTTCTTAAAGAATTTATATATATATATATATATATATATATATATATATATATATTTATTTATTTTTATTTTTTTTCTAGTGTGAATGGAATAGTAAGAGTTGTTACTTTCCTAAGCGTCAAAATGAAGTAAAAAAAAAGTCCTCGATCTAAAAGTGCAAGTGGATAAACGATTCATTTATAATTAATTAATCATAAATTTGAGTATTATTGATTAATTTTTTTTTATATAATTTAAGTAGTGTATATCAAAACTAAAAGGAAAATTTTTAATTTTTAATTTCGGAGATCAACTTTTACATGCTAGTAAAATGGTTTATCTTGATTTTATAAAAAATATAATTAAATAAAAGTGAATACTTTTTTTGAAGACTAAATAGTACTAATTTTATTTATTAGTGCGGCACAAGTCTTTTTCCTCAACTGACTACTAATATTATTAATTACTTATTACGACATCTTAATATCATTTCATTTCTCAATCTTTCGATTTTGTCAAAAGCTGTCTTAACATTTCATAAACTTAATTACACTAATGTACTTGGATGAATATCCGTACGACTCTATATCACCCATTCACACGTAGAAAATTACTCCCTCGTACCGATTATTTGGTCCATATTTCCTTTTTGGGATGTCCCATTTATATGGTCCATTATCTAAATTTAGTATTTTTTTTTGCATGTGTTTACAAATTTACCCTTATAAATCGAACATAATTAATAGAGTTATTATTAATAGTTATTGCTAAATAAGGGTAATTCAGAAAATTTGTTCAAATATTTAATGTATTCATAAATGAGTTTTGACATTCGTGCAAGTTAAAATTGGACCAAATAAATGAGACGGAGGGAGTAACATTTTACTAATTTAATTTGCAATAATTATCTTATAAAAACACTTTGATTTAACAAATTTTGATTATGTAGTTCTTAAATTGATGTTGTAAAATAACATACTGAAAAAGGAAAATTGAAATACACTAACCTATTTAATAACATTCAATAACAAACATTCATGGGCGGATCTACAAGGTGGGTAGGGGACTCCAACCTTCCTCAACCGAAAAATTTTCGTCGATTTAATAGTATGATGATCCGATAACTTTATGTATAACCTATTTACCAACAAATCGTGAAGAAGAAAAATGAGGTAAATATGAGTTAAAAAATTATACTCCCTCCATCCCGTTTAAGTAGTCTCATTTTTCTTTTTGGTCAGTCCCATCTAATTATCTCATTTCCGAAAATGACAAAATTTTTCACACTTATCAATAAAATTCTAATTTTACTACACTCACAAACATTAATAACCGTGCCAAAAGAAAAATGAAACTACTTAGCCGGGACGGCGGGAGTACGAGGGAAGCTGAAGATAAAGATAAAGTCAATTTTTTTTTTTTTGGTTTTACATGATTTTGTATTTTTTTTTATGTTATATAAAATAAAAATCAGTTCCCTAATTAAAAATTCATGTACGCGCCACTGCAAATGTTATACTACCTCCGTCTCGGTAGAACTAATAAATTATTGTTGAGCGTAAAAAAAATTAATATTTTTAGAAGTGACTCAATTCGTTTGAGACACACGATTTAGTAAGTTGGACAATTTAAGTGGGACGGTGTATATGTTAAGATTTTTTTAATAAAATATTTCGTTTTTTTTGTTCCAAGAGTCCCACCAAACAGTCAAGATTGAACGCTAGGCACCAAAAAGAGAGTCGTGTTGTGTAGTAGCAACTTTATGCGAGGGCCGGACATGCGACTTATTCATAAAGTTATATAATATATAAATATATATATTTTTTTTGCTACCAACCCACTCGTGGTAAATTTTATTTGTGGAAATTGGAGAAGCCACCAAATTCATTTAACCTCATTTTTTTCTAATCTGTCGACTGGTATCATTTTTTTTTTTAATGAATTGATTGCAGAGAAGATAAAATGAACCTTTAAGTGACAAAAATATTAAATAAAGAATTAGAATATGTTAATGAGAGATAAAGTAAATAAAGTTAAATGTAATGATGATTAATCCAAGTTCAGTGTGAGTTTCTAATTCCTTTTCCCTTTTTCTCGAGCACTACTTCTAAAAATTGTGAAATGTGAGAATATTTATATTATTTATGGAACATGTTTTAATCATGTTGAAAAACATTTGAGATTTTCATATATGAAATTTTCGAATTAGATGTTTTGGAATGAATTCTTCACTTTCTCATTTCATATTAAAAAATAAAATTAATTACGCATTATGTTATAGTCATTTCCCAAAATTTATTTTAATTAGAAAAAAAAACTTTTTTTAGTTGATTTTGTTTTTTTATATATAAAAAAAGTAAAAAGATTAATGTGAGCATAGGCAATGATTACAACAATCGTGATATAGTTAGAGAATCACTCAAGTCTTTATCCATCAACCCACAAATCACAATATATGAACTATTGGTTCTGCACTCAAATTGGATGTTATTGGCTATTTTTTAAATTTATTATTATTTTTTTAGATTTTAATTTCTTATACTTTAGGTTAATTTTCCCATATCAATCCAGGATTTGATTCCACAAAATAAAAATAAATAATACTTCTTAAAATTTGTTTTTCATTTATATCACTATTTGGTTATTGAAATGGATTGATTCATAGTGATTTTTTTTAATAAAAATTATTTAATGGGTTTCTTTGAGTGAGCTAACCTCAAGAAAAAGAACTCATAAACTCATTCCACTCAAATCAGTAAACTACTAGTGATAAAGTGTTAGGGCTTTCTCTATTTCGTGGCCTCTGTTGATGTCGATCTTTTACGTTCGTTTTTATAAAGAATACTCGAACAGAATTAGGGGTGTGCATTCGGTCGGTTCTCAACTTTTGACAACCGAATGGACTGAACCGAAAATGGGAACCGACCGAAAACCGAACTGAATAGCCGATCAACCGAACCAAATAATATATTCGGTTCGGTTCAAACCGAACTGCAGCCAGCAAGGGAGAGGCAGAGGCCGAGACTCGAGAGGGGCAGGGCGAATTGCTTGACCGAGACTCGAGAGGGGCAGGGCGAATTGCTTGGCCGAGACTCGAGAGGGCAGCGCGTGCTGCTTGGCCTTGCATGCGGGCGAGGGAGATGGGCAGGGCGAGCCGCGAGCGAGAGGGGAGGACTGGACGAGGCAGCGCCGGTGAATGGGTGGCAGTGTGGCCTGCGGGGGAAAGCGGCGCCGGTGAATAGGGTTCTGTTCTGTGTAGGGTTCGATCGAATGGGGGGAATGGGATAAGTATTGGGTAAATTGAATTATGGAATATTATTATTATTATTATTATTACATATTTAATTTATAATTATTATTTACTCCCTCCGTCCCAAATGAATTGTCCATTTTGCTTTTGGCACAATAACCAATGCGAGCAGACATAGAGAAAATTAATATTTTATTAGTGAGTGAGTATTATTTTTCCATTTTAAGTAAGTGAACAATTAAATGAGACGGATAAAAAAGGAAAGGTGGACAATTGAAGTGGGACGGAGGGAGTATATTAGTTTGGTCGGTTCGGTTCCGAAAGGCCGAACCGAAAACCGAATCTATTCGATTTTCATTTTCCAGAACCGAAAACCAAACCAAACCGAACCGACCAAATTTGAACAGTTCGGTCGATTTTTTCGGTCCGGTTCGTTTGTTGCTCACTCCTAAATAGAATGGTAGAATTACTAAAATAAATGAAAAGAGTAACTTCCTTTAGTAAATGCTAGATTAAATTGCTGTAGAGAATTCAATGTGTCAAAATACGATAAATGAAGTATTATTTATAGGATATCAATACATAAGATGTATCTATTGGCAAAATAATGCAATCCTTCAGCTGAAGTAGTTCCTCGAATGGTCGTGACCTTTCAGTTGTAGCTTCGAACTTCTGTGTCAAACTACCTCGTCGGAGCCATGGCGTGATCAACTATGGAACGGGTCCTTCGTCTTTGAAAGTCCTTCGGTCAAGGTGTACCATTATCGAAGAGCTTGCCTTGATTGCAACTGCCTCGTACTTCCACAAGTTGGCAATATGTTGGGCTTTTCGGGTTTTCTTCTTTGATGGGTCTGGAAATGGGCTTGCGCATTTCTGGGTCACAACAGGCTCATATCAGTGCGATTAGACTCTCGATCATTGAGGAAGCTGGAAAGTTCATCAAGATCTTCCCTAGAACAGGCGACAACAGAAATCATGTTAATCCAATTGTGATACTAATGTAAATTGCAAACCTGGAAGTGAACATAGTTTAATTATGAAGAATTGAGACAGAATCAGAGAAGAACATAAAAAGTTTAATCTCACAAAATCTAGGTACTGTACAAGCAGCATTGTATCACTTAGAATGGGAGATTTATGAGTCTGTCTGTAAAGACATTTGCCAACTGATCATTTCGAGACCAGCAGCAACTAGTGCAACTCGAATAATGCTTTATCACTGGTTTAAACCCCACATGAAATGCTAACCATAGTGAGGCTCTGATAACAGTGAATAGAGTTGCAATAGCCAACAAGAAGGGAAGTTATATCCTAGAACATTTAACAGAGTAAAAGACTCTTGAAGCATACTCTAGATGTCCCAAAAGAAACTTCATCATAGGATTGAAAAGATAATGAAAATTCAGACTGAAACATGGATGATATTGAAGGCAAGTGGAGTGTGTGTTGAAAGAGAGAGAGGATATCATAATGCACACACATTCTGTTTCCAAACACAGACTCAAACATGGAAGATATATTGGCACAACAAATGGTTCAAATATCAGATGGCATTACGGCACAACTGAGCACGAGCTATGTAATAATTTCATAAAACATGAATGGATTGGATGCATTTGTAATTGTAACTGGTGAACCAGAAATATCTATATACGAGATGTGCCAGAAGAAATATCCATACACTAGAACATCTAGCAGAGTAAAAGACTTGTGCAACATACACTAGATGTCCCAGAAGAAACTTCATCATAGGCTGAAAAAGATAATGAAAACTCAGACTCAAACATGGATGATATCTTAATGCACACATATTCTCTGTTTTCAAACTCAGACTCAAACATGAATAATTTATTGGCATAACAAATGCTTCAAATATCAGATGGCATTATGGCACAACGGAGCACCAGCTATGCAAATTGCAATAATTTTAAAAAATATGAATGGAATGGAAGCATTTGCAATTGAAACTGGTTAACCAGAAATATCTCTTCTAGGTTAACTTACCAGAGCAGGAGGAAAGAATCTACTTCAGTTGGAAAAAACTTTGCAGTTTCTCTACATTCATTGGCTTCAAGAAATCTGCAAATTCCACTAAATACAGCAATGAGTGGACAAAGCTAAGAAATTACAGCAGTTAAGAAATTCATTATGGAAACGAAAAACCAAATCTTGTCCAGTCTATAATTCTAGCAACACAACAGAGGTAATCAAACTACGAGCAAGCATACACAAATGAAGTCACCGCCAATTCTTCAGCATCCCCTACCACATCAGATTTCATTCCACCAAATAGTTATAATTAGGGCACAGATATACGTATAACTCAGTTCCATACAATACAGCATATGCAAAATACCTTACGATTTGGCATATTGAGCACGTGAACAAAAAGAATTGAATGGCAAGTACAACGGAGGACTATGTAAGTACGCCGCCGTGATCTTCGGTGGACGGCGGCGTCCGCATACTGGGCGGACATCACCTTGCGGAGCTGATAGGGCTCTAACCCTCTGCCATTTCCGAATCCATATCTCGTCTCTTGGCGGGCCGGGCCGGACCCTTGGGTCTTTCTATGACTGCGAATCCTAGCTGATGAAAGATTAGAGTTTCATTTGGGCTTTTAGGGTTCCCGTTTGAAAATAAACAAGGAGTTAAGTTGTGTAAAAATCTTCAATAATTATTATTGTTGTAAAAATTCACTTTAACATCAAGGTCTCATTTTTCATGGTACACTATTGAAATTTTTTATTTTTATTTAATAATTTATTTAATAATTTTAATTTATTATAATTTGACTTAATTTTCTAAGTTCAACTAATGGTTCATTGCACGTAATTAAAGTATATAATATTTTTTTAGTAATTACTCCCTCCGTTCCGGTGAAGTAGTCCCATTTCTTTTCGGCACGGGAATTAAGGGTTGTGAGTGTAGTGGAATTAATATTTTATTAGTGAGTGTGAAAAAATTTGCCATTTTAGGAAAATGAGACTATTCTATGAGACAAACAAAAAAGGAAAGTGAGACTACTTCAAAGGGACAGAGGGAGTATTTTTTATTTTTAATTAAAATTTGATGATTAAAATTGATTAGTTTGTGTTATTGTAAAATTATTTTTTGCTTTTAAAAATCAAGAAAAATATACTGTATTTTAATTGGTTTTTGTTCTCGTAAATAAATTAATTAAAATTAGTAATCGAGTCAATAGAACATCAGGTTGACTAGAGGATTTAATCCAGTAAAAAAGTAGGCACTAGCAACTCTAATTAGAACAAAAAAAAACCCTCAAATCACTTTTAGGCCGTTTAATTATTAATTGATGCGTAGGTGGATTAAACTGTCTAGGCGCGGATCTAGGCAACCGACTAAACGTGTTAAGTGCCACATAATCAATTTATGTGACGAATTTTTTTATTTAAAAAAAATAATTAAAATTTATATAATTTTAAATTTAATTTATTAATTAATTATTATCTGAAAATGTCTAAGCCTGCTTAGGTGCTAGGCCCCATCCAAATTTCATTAATGAAGCTGTTTTAGGTCTATGAGGTGAGAATTATGTATTTTTTACGATAACTAATTTTCAGCATGATTTTATTTTTATTTTTTTATTTTTTTTTTATGTACGATAACATAATTTGAATAAGGAATAAAAATATTTAGCGATTTTAGAAGGAGAGAAACGCGCCATGAAAAGATTAAGAGGCGGTGAAAAGCCAGCAGCGGGAAATTGGAAAAGTCCGAAATATTTCTCGCGCGGCTAAGCAATCTGTAAAAATTAAATACGAATTCTGCTTCTCAATTACGCTTCCCTCACAAAGAAACTACAGAGTTGCAGAATCGAGCCAGAAGAGTTTCCAAAGTGAAAAATGGCAGATATATCGCATCTGGAGAGAATGGGAAGGGAGCTCAAGTGTCCTATCTGGTAATTTTTTCATACGGTTTTTAATCTGAGTGAAACTGTTCAAATTTTTTTATCGTGTTCTGCGATTTCAGATCGTTAATTGATGCTTTTATTTCTTATTGTAATGTATATGCTTTTTTTTTGTTTCTCGACAGTTTGAGCTTGTTTAATTCAGCCGTTTCACTCACCTGCAATCATGTGTTTTGCAAGTAAGTCAATCACTAAAATTCATGCGTTTATGAGTTTGTGTATTTAGGGCTATTTAACACGTTATTGCTGGCTATATTGTTTTTTTTTTTTTTCCTGTTTTATAACTGATGCAGTTTGTGTATCGAGAAATCCATGAAAGCAGCGTCGAGTTGTCCTGTTTGTAAAGTTCCATATCGGCGAAGAGGTATATACATTGTTAGTTTTGATTAATATGACTGTTTCTTGTGCTACAGCATGCCTAAAATGTAGCACACGAGGTGATAAAAAGGCTTACACCATTTGAATATTTTCTGAAACTAACAAAACTGGACTTCTTTCACATATTTGACCTTTGAAAAGACAAGTGTTTTGTTGTAGGACGGGAACTGAATGAAATGATAATGCATATATGTCTTATTGCATGAATGGATGGAATCATGAAGGTTTATTTACAGTGTAAAGTCAAGTTGGCATATGCGAGGTTTATAGATAGTTTTTTATTGGGAAATGTGGAATATGTTTTCCACCTTGAAATGATACATATATTTTACCCTTTTCTAACATCTAAACATTTTACATGTCATGCTAGGTAAATGTTAAAAAGTGATGTGCGTATTGCTCTACTTACATTAGCTTGTGGAATTCATGTCTAAAATATAGATTGCTTACATTTATTTATTTGAATAAGCAGAAATCAGGCCTGCTCCTCATATGGATAATTTGGTTAGTGTTTACAAAAGCATGGAAGTAGCATCCGGAGCTAGTATCATCATCACTCAAACTGAAGCTTCCACAAAACCATCTGGTAATGATTTATCACTGTGTTGGGCAATGTATAGTGCTAGACAAATTAGTAGTTGTCCATCCGAAACTTAATGATTCGGCAATCTTCATATTGGGACTTGTTGCTGTATTTTATCCTGCTGTAGACTAATTTTTGCTAGCTTCATTTATAGGTAACAACAATCAAAACAATAGTCAAATGAAGGTATATGCTTCAGATACTGGTACTCAGAAACAACATCAAAGGAGAGGATCAAAAAGTGCATCAGTTTTTCCTACAAAGAAAAGGGTTCAGGTACCACCATATTCAAGTACAAGGACTGAAATGGAGCAAGAAAGGCCAAAAGTTAGAGCTGCTGAAATTGATAGAGATGAATCAAAAAATGGTCATGTTTTACAAAATGACATGACCTCTAAATATGAACCGGGGCAATCGAGTTTTCCTCCATTTTTCTGGTTGAGGGAGGAAGAGAACTTGGAGAAATCAACTCAGCTAACTGATGATAATCTGGTCATGCATACACCGCTAGAAGTTCCTTGCTTTAGTGACATCAAAGACTCAGATGACGAGGTTTGTTCTCCTCCAGGCATGCACTTATAATTTTATTGATTATATAATGCATAACTCATCTCCACATTGATTTTTCTGATTTAATAATTAGGATCATGGTATTTTTTAATAGCACGCTAGGCTTAACCTCTTGATTATGCAACATTATTATATAATGTTTTTTATTCATGCAGAGAGAGGCGTGCAACTTATCAAACAATGCAGATTTTTTTGATAGTGAAATGTTTGATTGGACGCAACGACCTTGCTCTCCTGAGCTTTGTTCAAGCCCTCCACCAATACAGGTAGTTAAACCATGGATGCAAAACATAAATCTTTTATTTACTGTTCTAACTATCCATTCATTACTGAGTTTGATCTAATTGTGTTCGTGTAGATTGTGCATACTGCTGAAGAGTTAGATTTGGAAAGGGTTGATGCTGTCTCATCAGAAACTGTAGGTCCAAAGAATAGATGTAACCGCAGAGAAGGCAAGGGTAAGAGGAGGACTGAAACCTCGGAAAATAAAGGTGGAATAGGAACATCTAAAAAGAGAGTCAATGCAAATGAGCCTGGAAAAGAGAAGAAGGTTGAAACAAGTTGTGAAGTAACCACAGTTCTTGTTGAATCAGGCAATAAAACTAATCAAGATATGGAAGATGGTAATGAAGACACTCCATTGGCTCTCAAAAGAAAATCCAGAAAAGGCAAAAAGGGCGTCTTTAATGTTGGTGTTCGGGAGAAAAGTGTTCTAGCTTCATTTGATATGATAGAGCCTCTATCAATCAGAAAGGAAACAACACTTACTCAGGTTCCAGCTTCAGAAAAACATGGAAATAGCAACGAAGGATGTATGAAGTCAAAGAAGAGCGGTGAAAGAAACAGAAACTCTAAGAAACCAACTAAGAGTCTCAAATCTGGCAGTAAAGAAAAAACTCAAAAACCTGAAATTGGAAAAAAGCTCTTAGATATGGAGCTAGACAATAATGTGTTGTTTCCTCAGATGCCTACTAACCTGCCTTCACCAGTGAATGACAAAGAAATATCATATAAGTGTATCAAAAGACACCGTGAAAAGAACAGTAAAAGGTCACCAAATTCTGTAAAGAAGGCTAGAATCTCTGTTGAAGGCATGTCGGAGAACAACCATCATGGCACAGCTTCAGAGGCTAAAGACAAGGAAACATCTAGGGAGCACTTGCTTCAAGGAACTCAAGATGACAGTGATCAATCTGACATGAAAGCTCCCTCAAAAATCGATAAATCAGTTTCCTCTCTCAACGGGCATGTTTTGCTAAAATGCAATACCTCTTCTAATAGAGCTAATTGTGCTTTCTGTCAATCATCAGAAGTGTCAGAGGTATATCCATCTTTTCAATATTACTAATGTTTTTTCCATGATACATGTTGATTAATCATATAAGGGCTGCATTATTTTTTGTGTTAATGGAATCCAAAACTTCAGGATTCAGGGATCATGGTTCACTACGTCAACGGGAAGCTGGTGGAAGATGATGCAAGAAAAAATGCTATACACGTTCACAAAAACTGTGCAGTATGGTATGACATTTGGAACAATTTTCTGATTGTGCTGGTGGTTGATTGATTAGGATGTCTAGTTTGCTACTTTTCTTCATCAACACATCATCCCAGGCTACTCTTCTAATTTCTTTAGGCTTTGTTAGGGTACTAAGGATAGTCATAAAATTACTAATTCTATTATCAATTGGTGAACTACGCATATACGGATTTCAAAAGAAGTAACGTGATGAGAATAAATAGTCATGGAGTTTATTGAGGCAGGACAGATTTCAATATTTGTTAGTTGCATTTGGAATACATAGTAATTCAGGGTTCTCCATCTTTTGTAGGGCACCTAATGTGTATTTTGAAGATGATAATGTTGTCAACCTCGAAAATGAATTGTCCAGAAGTCGTAGAATCAAATGCTGTTGCTGTGGCATCAAGGGAGCTGCTCTCGGGTGTTATGAGAAGAGTTGTCGCAAAAGCTTTCATGTTCCTTGTGCAATGAAGACTCCAGAATGTCGATGGGATCATGTAAGTAAAAAACTAACAATTACTTTTTTGAATTTGGATGAAAATTTTGATTATTGCTGTGGTTTTCACTACACGTAACAGGAAAACTTCGTTATGGTATGCCCCATTCATTCTTCATCTCAACTGCCAAACGAAATGCCACTATCTCAATCCGTGAAGAAAAGCAAATCTTCTGCTGAAAGGTTTGTTTCAATTTTTAGCTTATGCGTTCTGTAGCTTCAAAAGAGACTATTCTTGGTGTAGCTGCTAATGTCATGACTTCTCTTCCCCTCCCCCCCAAATACCCATAACACAGAAAATCTTGCATCAATCAAGATCAAGATTCACCTTCGAACTGGAAATCTCAGAAGAAGTTCAAGAATTTGGTTTTGTGTTGTTCTGCTCTCACCGACACAGAAAAGGTAACACAAAGCATTGATTTCTTCATAGTTCATATTTTCTGTATATAATCAGAATGAATATTCTTGTTTATAATCCATATGGTTTCAATTTAGGAAACTGTTACTGAATTTGAAAATTTGTCTGGAGTAACGATATTGAAGAAATGGGACCCAATTGTCACCCATGTACTTGCATCCACCGATGAGAATGGGGCATGCAGACGGACCCTCAAATTTTTAATGGGTATCTTGGAAGGAAAATGGATTTTGAGTGTAAAGTGTGAGTGTTTTTCTGTATACATGAATTTAAAATGTTACTTAGGATCGAGTTTTCACATATTTAAAAAAAAATCGTATGTTTCTATTTAATCAGGGATTAAGGCTTGTATTGAAGCTGGAGAGTTAGTTGATGAGGAGCAGTTCGAGATCTCAGTCGACATTCATGGAATCAAGGGTGGACCTAAACTTGGAAGATCAAGACTTCTAAAAAAGGTCTACACTTTGCTACAAATGTTCTTCACCATTTATTCATTCCAAGTCATTCACACAACTCCTCTTTCCTGATTCTGCAGCAACCAAAACTATTTGATGGCTACACATTCTATTTAATGGGTGATTTCACACCATCATACAAAGGATATCTTCACGATCTCGTGATTGCTGCTGGAGGAAAAATCCTGAACAGGAAACCAGTTGCAGGAGATGAAGCTGAAACAACCTTCATCATTTACAGCGCTGAGCTTCCTGAACAGTGCAAGCCAACCGATGTAACTTCAGTCATGGACCAGAGACGCGCACGTGCAGAAGCTTTAGCCGCGTCTGCTGGAGTGCTGGTAGCAAACAATTCATGGATCATGAACTCGATTGCAGGTAACAAATTGCTGAAGGTTGGTAAGTAAGTTATCTCCCATCACTATTACCACTAGTGATTGAATTTCCAGGTATCTAAAATGTAGAAAAACGTTTCTGATATTTTATAAAAAATAAATTATGGTGTTCATGCTCTCTTTCTCAATTTCTTCATAGCAACTTTTGTGCTAATATATACAGATTGTTGCTAAAAACTGAACAGTCTACTTGCAAAATGCAGTTCAAGAAATTGCCTCAAAAGGTACATTCTCAACTGTTTATATATTGCAATTAGGAGTGAGCAACGGCGGTTTGGGTTAAGAACCGCACTGAATCTGCAAATATCCAAAAATTTAACCCAAATTGCTTGAATTAAAATAATGAAACTGAACTGAATTATAGATTTCTGTTCAGTTTTAGTTTTAACCGAAAATTCTCAGCATTTTTTCAAAAAATTGCTAAATTAACACAATTTAGCAATAATAGAAAAAATCACAATCCAAAAATTTATATCTACAATTTTTTTGTTAGGGTAACATAATAGGGTTTGATTTTTTATGTTTATATTTTGTAATTTGTAGAAAATAAATCTTATAATTTATGTAGAATATATAATAATATAAATAAACACAAAATGTTTAGTAATTTGTATATGTATATAAATTTTGGTTCAGTTATAACCGCACTCGAACTGAACTGATAACCAGAAATTTTTTGAAAATTCAACTCAAACCTAAATAACATATGTTTTCAAATCACCTGAAACCCAATGGTTCGGTTTTGTTTGTGATATTCGATTCAATTTTGCTCACCCTAACAATGCACTGCCATTTTATAGGTTTCTTGTCCAAAACATGTTTCCTTCTTCATTGCTTCTTACCATGCTTACCAACCATTGTCCGAAAATACTCAAACATACTTTCCAAAGCCTCTACATCTTCCCTAACATCAACTAACAGACCACTCCCTTCACACAACACCACACGATCCTTAATCCTCTTCACTCTGCTCAAGCCAAATTCAATATTCTCCCTCATTTCATCTATTGTGCCACATGCCTTCATATTCTCATCTCTTGCTTCGCTCAGCTTCTGCTTCATCAACTGGTTCCCATTCTGCGACCTCACCAGCATCTCATTAAGGTACCTATTTTCCTGTTGTAGGGCAATGCTCCCTTTCGACTCCCCCTCTCCCACTCCCACTCCCACACATTTCTGCACTTTACCAACCAGATTCTCATTCTGCACCTTGAGATCATTCACCAGCTCCTCCGTCGCACACAACACGTGCGCCTTTCTAGAAAGTTCCGTAGCCATGATCTCCTTCTCCTTCCCCAAGCTCGAGCACATCATCTCGAGCCGTTTCCTGGCTGCGGTGCACGCGCTCAGCTCTCTCCTCAGCTTCTCCTTGTCGTCCGCCGCCGCCGCCTCGACTCCCCCGGCCTTCTTGTCCTTGGGCAGGTGGTGCAGCCGGAGGTCGGTGTTGCAGCGGCGTAGGCCGGCTTCGGCTCTTCTGTTTCCGAATGATTGGCATTTCTGAATCCTGGTACGAACCGTGTCGAGGATTGTGATCATTGTGGCCACCCTCAGCATTCTGCGGCTGTCGTTTTGGCCTCTGCTGCTGCAGGCTTCTTTGTGATCTTGGATTAGTTTTAGCAGCAGCTTTATAGGTGCTGTCACCCCTGAACCACAACACCCATAATCCAATCAAATATTGAAGTGAATCAAAATTGTGTCATGATATATTTTTTTTTTGGATTAATTTAATTTTTTTACCTTCTAAACTCGAATCATCATCGTTTTCTTGTTCGTGGGTTATCGGGGCTAATTCTGGGACCGAATTTGCCCGTTCCTCTTTCAACATTTTTCTTCGTTCAACGGTGAGTTTTAATCAATATGCATAAAAATTAATGAATGATGAGAGGGAGAGAGAGAGAGGGAGAGAATAGAATGTTGATCTTCTTTTGCTTTGCATGTATTACTAGCGAGGGGAGATTTGCGAGGCAAATTGGATAGATATTAAACCGTCAAACCCTCTCTCTCTCTTCATCTGCGTTCTGTATTTAACTGCATGATGGACGGCAGGGAAGAGCTGGGGATTTTGATTGGCAATGAATATTTGCCCAGTTGTTGGGGACAGTTAGAGGTGGCCACGGGCCGGTTCCGGTTCGGCGGTTCTAGAAAGGTGGAACCAAACTGGCCTTTGAAAAAATGGTTTCGGTTCGAAACCGACGGTTCGACGAATTTTTTAATTTTTTATTTCAGTTTTTTTTTAAAAAATTTCAGTGACACGTGGTGTTCTCTGATTTGTCGATTATTAAATTTTCAAAAGTTTATCCCGACGGTTCAATGGTTCAGAATTGTTTTATCTTTTTTTTTTTGATTTAATTACTTTCCAACGGTTCGGAACTGTCGGTTCCGATTTCAGTTAAAACCTTGAACTTGAACCGGTCTGTTGAAAAACAGTTCCGGTTTTGAACCGTTTTCGACGGTTCCGGTTTGGAAACATGAACCGTTGGGCCGGTTCAGGTGCGGTTCCGGTTCCAAGTGGCCATCTCTAGGGACAGTTTG